>JAWNOY010000287.1:600000-928250 GCA_035045545.1 Drosophila gaucha
ACGGCGCTGCGAATAATAGCGCACCGGATTCTCGCGGGCACAGCGCACCACTGGCGACTGGGTGCCGCCGCCGCAGGACTTTGTGCAGGCACTGAATCCAACCACCTTCCAGTTGAATTTACGTCTGCGTCCCGAACGGATGCTGCTGGCAGAGCTGCCATCATCGCTGCCAGCGCCCGACTTTAAGAAGCCATCGCTACTCTCCAGCGACAACTCATTTTCCTCCGAGTCCGATACGATGGGCAGCAGGTACTCGTACTTTATGCCCGGATTCAGTATATTGCTATAGACCTGATTAGGAAAATGAAGGAGTAAAAGCATTTAAATATTCGACATTATTTCGTGGAGTCCTTGAAGTTCGTACCAAAAGCTCCACAGGATCCTTGATGGGACCCGTGCTTGTTATCCACTCGGTGACTCCCTCGCCCTGCTGCACTCCGTCGATGCGATGATAGTCGAAAGTCGTACCAGCTGCCTCATATGATCCGCTCTCTGAAATCTCGTTCTCGCTGTTGAAAATGCTCTTCTGATCGCTTGTACGCAAGACTTAAAAGAAAATAAATAAAATTAAGTAAATTAATTTCAAATGCCTAAAAACAATTTATAGTATTAACTGATAATTTAAGAAATACCCAGAATCTAATTGACCTGAAACAATTATATTTTTATACATTTATAATAGTAATATGAAATATTTATGAGAAAATATATTCGAGGATCGAACGTAATTAAGCCGGAGATATATTTTAGTATTCCTCCAATCAAATTTAGGTTTAATAATAAAATGCTAACTTACTAACAAGTATCCTTAAAAATAAATATAGAGGCATGTATATGATCCCATGAAAGCTATATCATATTCAGGTATCAAGTTTGATCCAGATAATTGCGAGACATAAAATGCCTGCAGCAAAAAGAAGCCTATGTCCACAATTTCAGCACGATATCTTAAACCTCTGGGAGAAGATTGCGTTGATCCGGACTGACGGAAATGCGGACAGGCGGTTAGACGGATGGTCGGACGATCGGACGGACGGTCGGGCGGGCGGATCGACGGACAATCGGACATGATTATACGAACTCAGTTCGTAGTGTTGGTCACGAATCAATATACATACTTTATATATAGTCGGGCAGTATACGATTTTTTTCTATGCGTTGCAAGCTTCTGACTAAAATGAATATACCCTTTTTGTAAGGGTATAAAATAGTAATTATATATCATATTATGCACAAAATATGTAAATAAATATATAACTCTTCAGACTTAGATATATATAGTATAATCTCCATAGCCTGGATACAAATAGCTTCGACCACTATCTGAATTACTGTGTTTTGAGGACTAAGGGAAACCAAATTTATATAGATAAAAAAATTGCTAAGCATTAAATTATACATATATATAAAACAAGGTTTTATTCAGTAAATTTCTTGGCTTGTAGAATTTCTTGACTAGCGAGGCTATTCTCTACTCTTAAATATATTTAACTTATTATTTTTCAGGTCCCTAAACTCTTTCAATTAGCAAATTTATACTGTACTCTATTACTTATAATTTACCGGGTATATCAATTAATATTCAACCATTCAGCTCACCAAGTAAATTTGCACTATTCTTAAGTTCAGTTATGGATATATTGGAAGCACCCGCAGGTATTGTGGCCACATGAACGTAAGCGTCCTCCGGCAATGGATCGCGCGTAAAGATGCCAGTAACGGGACGACAGAGTAAACCTCCACAGCTCACTGAACCACTATTAGCGTACAGGCCCTTTATGGAGCCATTGCCAAGAACGGTCTGTAATTAGACAAAAAAAAAACATGTATGCTATATATATAGAGAGAGATCTAGAAGGAATAATTGATTTCAATTGAAACAAATCAAAGCATGGCAGAAAATATTTTGTTTTGTTTACAAAGATCTCAAAAGGGAGACGGGGCGAAAGAGTGGGAGGAGGAGGAAATTAGAATTCTCGACAGATGTCCAAATTGACTCACCAGCCAGGTTAACGCCAAGTGCCACAGCCAAGGCATATCGCACACTATATAATTATATATATATCTATATATATATATATATATATATATGTATTTGTGCAAGGCGATCTCTGCTAAATGTTTCTTTGTTTATGCGTAGAATTTTATTGTTTGATTTATACTAGATGTCAGTGCACTACATAAACAAACGTATTTACTATATGTGCGTTAGATAAATTAAATTTTAAATTGCGTATAAAGCTGACTTTGAAGTGCTGTAGAGATATGCATAAATATCAGATGTTCAGGAACACAAATTAAAACTAAAATATAGATAGATAATTGCTAAAGGCAGCTATTAATATATGATGAGTCTGAGTTGTTTATTGTTACTGGACTATGCATAAAATAATATTATAAATACTTTGGGTTACGACCTGACTGCCCAAACGAACATGCCCGCAAGACTATTAATACATATATCAATTGAAAAACAATGTTATAATAATTGGTACAGCAGACTCTGAGTTGTGGATCTCAAATGTAGATCTCAGATCTATAGTCTAGACTGTTACGAACTGCCTGTCAAAACGAATGTAGCCTATCAGCAACCGTCATTTGACCGATATACAACATTTTATGACCCAGCTGAAACAGAAATATAGCTTGGGCTGTCCATTATTATCAGTATATACTTTAGGTTACAAGTTGCCTACCAAAGCGAATATGCCCTGTCAGCAAGAGCATTTATTTATTGAAATACAATATGGTACGAAGATGAAATGTAGACAGCTATATTCTAAATTGGGATATTTATAAATATCGCTACATATTTCATGTTACAAATTGCCTCTCGAAACAAATATACCCTATCAGCAAGAGCATATAAAATTAATTTAAATATTATATGACATAATAAATGATGCAGCAGATTCTAAGATGTTGATCGAGTAATCTGTTACATAAATGTTTCAAGCTACCTGATAAAACGAATATACCCTGTGAGCAAAATACATTATGATATGGACCAGCTGAATCAGAAATGCAAATTGCTAATGCTAGATTAGGCTATTCATAATTATCAGTATATATGTACTGAATGTTACAAACTGCCTGCCTAATCTAATATACCCTATCAGCAAGACCATCAAAAACAATTCAATTGATTAACAATATTGAATGGTAGAGCAGACTCTTACATGTACATGGATACCATAGCTATGCTGTTACAAAATGACTGCCAAAACTAAGATACTCTATCAGCAAGAGCATATAAGCACTAAATAAAATATTATATGACAATGGTAGAGTTGAATCTAAGATGTATCTGAGTATATAGAGTAGTCTGTTATATAAATGTTACCAACTGCCTGCCAAAACGAATGTACCCGCTCAGCAAGAGAATCCAAAAACAATTCAATTAAAACACAATATTCACTACAAAATAAACACATGCAAAAAAGCTGTGTTGTGGGCGAAGGTGGAAACGAAATTTATATTCACTTCCGCCCCAAGTGCAAATTGCCAATATCGAATCTTAAGTGTCTGCATATATATAAAAATATATATATATATATATATATACATGTTTATATGTATATCTGCATATATGTTGAAGTTGTGATAAACTCGTAAATGTCTGATGGCAATTGGCTGATCGCTCTGAGTGCCGCGCGGGCGACTATCATCGAGTGTGTAGTACAACACCATTTCGAAGCAAGAGATTATTCTGTTTTAATGGCCAACAGGCAGCAGCAGCAGCAGCAGCAACAACAGCAGCAGCAGCAGCAGCAGTCGCATTTGACGCACTATTGCAAAGTTTACGATGGCCACATTTCACTTGGCCAGAGACTCACTTGGTTGTTTACGACATGACCAGCACAAGATTAAAGTGCTTTTAGTTACCCTACACCTAACAGAAGTAGGGTATATAAAAGTTGATAGCTGGGAATTAGTTTAATACTTAAATAAAAAAGAGGCTATTACTTGTTATAAAAATGATAGGTAAATACTTAAAACCTCTTTTTTTTATATGCTACTCATAAAATTTATAAAAAAAACCTTCTTCTACTGTTTTCGTTTTCATACCTAATCCAACCTCCAATAGAAAGGGTATATTGAGCTTACAACTGAAACTGAGAAAATATAAATGACTTGAATTAGATTTGATCTTATGTAGTCAATTGAATTAAAAGGCATGGGGTTCGAATCCTAGGCTAGCATATAGAACCAGCTACTTTCTATATGTATATTGCTGATAAAATTAGTATAATAACGTTCTGCAACTAAACTATTTTTGATACCCTACCTCATGAATGGAATAATTGTATATGAAACTTTTAACAGAAACTGGTAATATATTTAAAAATAATTCTTTAAGGTGCTTAGTAGATTATTTTTTATACATGACATTAAATGAAGTTCGAATCCCAAGCTATTGCATAGATATACAGGTTTCTATTTTCTATGGATATGAAAAAAATGAGATTTTCATTCTATTCAGTACTAAGAATGCACTAAATCTTTTTAAAATGACCTCTTGAAATATTTTTTATTTTTCATACTCTGTAAACAAATTCAAACTGCATACCTTATTTCGCATAACATATAAATCAATTCAAAGGGTATATTAAGCTTATAGCTGTTTTTTGCAGACTAAAAAGATAACTACGCAAGAGAAAATTGGATAGATAGTTTTAAATTAAATTCTGTAATATTAATGTTTCCTCCTTTTTCGGTGTAAGAAATAATCATAATTACTATAGAAAATAAACATAATTACTATAAAACAATAAATTTGAATAAATGGAGAGTATCCTACACCACATCATCGGCAGAGTGCTAGCTCTATAACCACAGTTAAACTTAGCAATTTGTCTAACTATAGAGTATCTTAAAGCACCTCATCTAAGTTTATCTTAGTTTTTAAGCAGGTATTGAATTCTTGCCTCAGAGATTAAAAAAAAAACAAGAAATCTAAAGATTAAAAAATTGTTATAATATATAGTATCATATAGTATCACATATGATTCACAATTTTTAAGCACGTTTCAATTTCTTGTCTAAATTATCTTTCTCTTCAGCCACATCTAAATGAGTGTTTCCAAAATAATATAAATGACATAAAAAATAGGTATGTGTATTAGCAAAAAATGTGTCTATCAAAATGAAATTTTCATAGCTTCTTTCAGATATTAATATATTTAATATCAAGTGTTTTAAAATAGCATTGGCTAAGAACAAAAAAAGAGAGAGGACATTAGAAAAGCCATAAAACTAAAAGTTCCCATATAGATAAGAGAAAGTTATGTATATATATATAAATTATCCGATCTGCATGTAATTGAAATACTGACGTAGATTTGTATTTCAATTAAAATTTTAGAAACGAAAAATAGGCTGAATTTTCTAGAAAGCGGCACATGGATCTAATTAAAGATTTTTAAAACAATTTAAGTATATTAGTACATTACGTAAATGCACATTGTTCATATATATGTATTTATGGATAAATAATGTATTCAAGTGTAAGTCTCAAGTGCAAAAATTGGCAAAAATAATTTGAAATAAAAATTAGGCCTACACTTTTTTAAAAAAATTTCAGATTTTTTGATGTCCACTAAAAAAAATTTCATAAAACGTTTGTTTTTTATTTTTAAATTTTTGAAATATAAAATCATGAAATATAAAACTCGAAAGAGCTTGAAAAATTTTAAAAAGTGACTATAAAGGTAAATTAATAAGAATAAAAAATATCGATATATATGTATATTAAAAAATATCTTGAGAAATATCTGTAGAAAAATTTAAGTTAAATATTAAAAACAAAAATTTTTTTTCTTAATATTTAGATAACACTTAAGAAACAACAAATAAAACTGGACTTTGTGTAAATACAAATTTTAAAAAAAAAAATTTTTTTTGAAATACTTAAATGTTCTAAAACTTTAATTCAAATATTCAATAAAAATATCTAAAATTTTGAATTTCTAAAAGTTAACAGACTAAACCCACTTGATAACTATTCAAAGAAGAAATATAAATAACTATTCAAAACATTGTTAAAAATAAATTTTATACATAATATATTAACGATTTCTCTTCAAACATCTTAAGAAAACTTAAAATTCAAATAGTAAATTAATTTAAATATTATTATTATTTTTTTTAAATATTTAGGAAACACTTTAGGAACACTAATTAAACTGACATGATTATTTCATTAATTACAACATTAAAATTAAAAAATTTGTTAAGATTTTAATCTGATTTCCGATTGATTGTCGAATTTGATTTTTTAACTGGTTTTTGATTGTTTTTTGAATTGATTCTTGATCGACGTGCGCGATTCTTTAGATACGAATACGCGTGTGTTGCGTGCTTCGATTCGCGTCGCTAACTAAAATATTCGGCAAAGCGATTCATTTATTTCTAAAGAGTTTTCATAACTCGAAGTGTGTGTGCACCACAGACACAATCGGCAAACGTTTCTATGCTCGTTCGCATAGCGAAAGGAGTATATTGGCATGCTGATGTCTTTCTGTCTGTCCGTATGACTGGAATTTGAATATTTGTGCTCGAAATTTAGAAAATATATACTCGTGTGAAGCCTTATCGCATAAAGTTTTCAAATTTTATGGGAATATCTATACTTATACTGAAATATCTTTACTTCTTACAACTTAAGGCATTCTTGACGCTAGAAACTTGGAAATTTTACTCTTATTATCACCCATAGATACAAATATAAATTTTCTATAGATATATAGGTCTATAGATACGCTCACTGGGGGCGTAGCAGATCAAACAAGAACTTTATCTTTCACAGTTTAACAGTTTAAGGCCCAAAACTATGTTTTTTTTGACCTCCTCTACAAATCAATAAAATAGTTTTTAATCTTTTAGAGCTAGGAT
This sequence comes from Drosophila gaucha, assembly GCA_035045545.1. Lineage (NCBI taxonomy): Eukaryota > Metazoa > Arthropoda > Insecta > Diptera > Drosophilidae > Drosophila > Drosophila gaucha. Next base: position 606,895 of record JAWNOY010000287.1, read on the forward strand.
CACCAAATTGGGCAGAATGCTCACTGCTGACCTTCTCTACAGATAAATCCAAAACCATTCAAATTTTTAAATAAATTCAGCTATTTTTGGATTGTGAACGAGTATTACGCAGTCGGTCGCATGCAACAGCAACGTTTGTGTTTTTTATGGATAGCTCTTGGTATATGAGTGATACAGAGAAGCACACACTTGAATATAGGCTCTCGGTTTTTTCTTTGTACTATCCAGCAAGAAGCTAAACTATTCGTATGTAATATATATATATATATGTGTGCATATTGAAGAAGAGCAGGTATTTATTGTAATTGAGATTGTTACGAATATCTAATCAGAGTCGTGTACTCATTTGCATTTACATGGCCTCAATCAAATTGTAAAAACAACTAAAAGATTAATGGAACGAGCATAAATTGTGACTAGTTGTTAATTAATGGAACTACTGTGCGGGCTGATAGCGTGTTTTATCTGCAATCACTTATAATTATTATTGTTAGTTTTATTATGCGAGCCGTATTAACATTCACCTTGCAAATGCCGTCGACACATATTGCCCGGCCAACTGGAGTGGACCGATTGGAGCGATAGTATTCCGCGGGCCTCTGGCAGGGGGTGCCATCAAGCACCGTATCATTGAGTGTGGCAAAGTATTTCATGCCCAAAGGTTTGCAGTTCAGCTCACACTCGGCATCGTCTGATAATGAAAACCAACAAGCGAAAGTCAATTGAGACAAAGACTCGTCACACACACATTTATAGATGTCTTCCCTACCTTTTATGTACGGCTCCCAGTTATATTGACGACCCTGAAAATCAACTTTATTGTATGCAGCACATTGATATGCTCGAATATCCATTGAGTCTGCTGGGCAGTCAAGGTCATTGCAAATCTGATAGCGTTTCGAGAGGCCCACACAAGTATCACTCGTATATACTCTACCCGATGTAGAATTTCTGAAAAATAACAAAGTTCAGTGTAAGATATAATAAACATTTCTATTATAATAGAATAGCTTGTGAAGTCCCTGGAACAGAATATTAATTTACATTGGATAATCTAAAACTGGATTAGTAATCCATTAAAAATGGAAATTCAGGGTGAAACGGTTAGTGTTATTATATTTGTAACATGCTGACTTCTTCGACTCCATATATAATATATATTCTTGATCTGAAACAACAGTCGAGTCGATCTAGGTACTCTAGGTTACGCATGTCTGCCTGTTATCTGTGAACGCTTCGATCTGTAAATATAGAGGCTATACAATTTCAGATGTAGCTCTTTCTTATTTCCGCCCAAATAAAATTATCAATACATTATTTCAGTTTCCATGAAATCAATAAAAACAAGTAAGAACGTTGCAGTCGGGCGCCACCGACTGCGTCAGACTCTGTTCCTGTTAAAGGTGTGTAGGCTCAATAAATATGTAGACCGTCCGTCCGTCTTTCCGTATGTTTGAATGCGAGATTATTGAGATTCCTTTTTTGAGCATGTCTTTTACATCAATTTAGCTACAGTCATACAATTTTACATAAAGCCACATTTACATTTTTTTTAATTTTTTAGGTAAAACCGTATTTTTAATAAAATATAAGGATTTATGCAGAAAGTTTTATCAAAATCCATTAAGTAACATAGAAGTTATAATAAAAAAAAAAAAAAAAAACATTTTAATAAATGATAATATCACGCGGCAGCGATGGGAATAGAACCTGGGTCACGCGCTTCGCATGCCACCGACTCTACCCACTACACCACGGCGTCTCTTGCGCCAAATGGGCGTAGCTATATATAACATACATTTTTGGGTAGAGGTAGGATACTAGTATATATATTCCAAGTCCCAACTCTCTGACGGAAATATTGCCGAAATTATCACGGTTTTAGTAAAAGATATAGTAATTCCCGATTTGCCACGCCCCCAGAAGACGTGAATACATAACTTTTGACTTATCTTAAGAGGAGGTCAACAGTATCCCACATGCAAAATTTGGACGCTCTAGCTCCAAAACTGTAGGAGATACAGTTTTATCCGATTTGCCACGCCCTTAATGGGCGTAAATATCTATAATATATATTTTTGATTCCGAGTGATCTACTTGCACATGTATTCCAAATTTCAAGTCTCTAGCTCTTAATACGCTCAAAATATTATAAGATTTATACAAATCGCTATATATATATTCCCGATTTGGTACGCCCCCAGGGGGCGGGGGTATATAACTTTTTGATGTAACTTAAGGGAAGGTCAACAGTAACCCACATGCCAAATTTGGATGCTCTAGCTTCAAAGCTGTAGAAGATATAGTTTTATCCGATTTGCCACGCCCACAATGGGCGTAGATATATAATCTATATCTTAAAACGTCCGCGTGGTGTACACGAATATATATTCTAAGCCCCATTTCTTAGACTGCAATATTGACTAAAATAACAGCGTTTTAGTCTTAATAGATATAGCATTTCCCGATTTGCCACGCCCCCTGTGGGCGTATCGGAAAAATACTCAAACTTGATCTGACGCGGATACACACGAGTATATATTCCAAATTACAAGTCTCTAGCTTCTATAGTGTCCAAATGCTGCGCGTTCATACAGACAGACGGACAGACGGACAGACGGACAGACAGCAAGACGGACATTGCACAAATCCAATAGACTCTTTTTCCCTTTGGGAACAGAGTCTAAAAATTTATCAGGGTAAAATGGGTTTGTTATTATGTTTGTGACAGCCTGAAGCTGATTTCTCCGACTCCATAAGGAATATATATTTTTAATCTGAAGCAATAGTCGAGTCGATCTAGCTCTGTGTGTCAGTCTGTTCGTGTATATAAACACTTGCATTGCGGAAAGTTCCTCTAAAATTTTAGATATAGGCCTTCCGAGACCCTGCCCAGATTCAATTAATAAGAAACTTTTTCAGTTTCTGTGAAATCAATAAAAATTGATATTAAACTTTAGATATTTGGTCAAATCTCGTATGTTTTGAAAGCTGAAGTCATAAAAATATCTAAAGCCTACACAAAAATCAAAAATATACCTCCCCTTTTTCCACATAAACAGAACAAAATTAAAATGTTGATTCATATACCCATTTTTCAGAGCATATAAAAATATATGTCCGGAAAGTTATTTAATAACGCATTTTCCTAAAAAAGTGTATATATAATATACAGAGTATACGCTTGAAGTCAGCCAAAGCCAGCTTTGCAAGAGAAGGTCGCCTCGAGGCTCCAACTAGAACAGTTACTTGTTTAAAGGAAAGCACTTTATGCAGTCCCCATAGCATAGAAGAACTTTGAAATAAGAGTTCAAACAATTTAATATTATGAAATAAATAAAGTATATTTCATAATATAATTGAAATTCTTAACAAAGTATATTTTATAATATTAAATTATATTACTTTTTTCAACAACAAAATATATACAACACGACATATTTAGATACATTTTTTGTTTTTTTTTTTAACTCCACGAAAGCCATTAGAGAAATCCCTTTGACCAATAATCAATTCAGCAAATTTCTTCTAAAAAAACATACATATACAGATAATACAAGAAAACATAAGAACTCCAAATTGCCAGACATTATTAACTCATATTCCAGACTTAAATTTCCATAAACTATTCTTAATATAAGCAACAACGAAATATTTATAAGCCACTTTCAGATTTCTTCCCAACTCTACTAAAAGCCTAAAAACAAATTTTAATAAAATTAAATAAATTATATTTTTTTCACTTTTTTCTATATTTTTTTTTTATTTTAAATGTGCAAACAAATGATTTTTATCAATTTTACAATGAAAATCAATCTGCAGTTTATAAATTTTCAATGAATTTTATAGATGCGAGTTAATATTTAGTTCAGTACAGCGAATTTCTCCTTGAGGTATTCGGTCAGATCTGCGTTAGCAGGGTTTCTGATTTCGTAGAGCGTCCTCTGCTTTTCCTCGAGGGAAACAGAATCGGCAATGGCTGCTAGAGCCTGAGCCTTCAGATCCTTAATCTCGACGGCGTACTTAACATCCGACTCGGCCAAAACTTTCTCGAAGAACTCAACGCCGCTCTTCAGATCGCTGTTGATCTTAGGCAACGAGTCATTCTTAAGGAAGTTCACGAATTCGGCACTGAAGCCCTTCTCCAGGCTGAGGAATCCGGTTTTCTTGGCCTCAAAGTCGGTCTGCTTCTGCAGGCTCTCGAGCTCGGCGACAGTTTTCTCGATGTCAGCCTTGAAGTCGCCCTTGGCCAGGAGCGACTTGTAGAAGCTGATGGCACCCAAAATATCGTCATTCAATTGATCCTCTTGCAATTTGGTCTGCACAAAGTTTCCGAATTCGGGAGAAAATTGCTTGGGCACATCGTTAACGAGAGTCTGTTTCTGATCGAAGTCCTCGGTCTTCAAAGCGCTTTCATAGATGCCGATCAGCTTCTTCAGCTCCTCCTTGTGCGAGCCATCGTCGTTGGCGAGATATTTCTCGTACTGCTGAAGCTGTCCACGAATATGAATATTCAAGCCCTCAGCAGGACTCTCCGACAACACGCACTATAAATATCCTTCAGATTAACAACTCTCTTCTCATACCCATATAGTTTTATTCCGATTGACATACCTGCACAGCAAGTGCCAGAGACAGAAGGCAAATGGTTAATAATCTGGACATTCTGATATAAAAGTGTTAAATGCACAACAGCTCGAATGCGTTGATTGCCGGAAACTCAGGCTTTTTAAGACTCACGTCTCGTATTTATAGCAGAAATCGGTTCTCAGCATTGGGGCTTTTTATTTTTTTAGTCGGTCATCAAAACAAGCGTACAAAGTCTGGTCATTGTTCAGATCGAGCCTTGTTTTTGTTGCTTTTCTCGAGTTGTTGAGATTTCTTTTTAACTCAAAACAAGTCCAAAATGTCGAGAGAGCCAAGTTACAGAGCTGTGCTCAAGATTACATGACTAGCAGATACCCTGTAGTAATATCTATGTAATATCCATACCAATATTATAATAGAAATTCCAAAAAATTCTATAAAATCTGGTAGCTGAGTTGAAATACCCGATAATATCGTGCTACAGATTAAAAATATGAAATTCAATATGTATTTAGGTTTGTTTAATTATTCAGTTATTCCCCCGATTAGCGCAGAACGTTAATTTCTTCTCTTTTTTATTTTTGAATAACGGCAAATATATACAATGTCTATATCCATATAGTTATATAGGTATACAGGTTTCCGTGATACGATATTTTTTTCTCTTTAATTTACGAGCCAAGTCGTACGGAATTAATGTTTGCACACAAAGTGGATTAGTTAAGTCAATAATTAACTATTTAAGACTTGGATAAATAAAAATGAAGGAAAAAAACACAGACAAAATTGATTTTTTATGTACATGAGATGGAAAAATACAAAAAAGACCAAAACAGAAAGCGCGTTAGCTTAACCACAAAATACCCTGTAAAGCAATTAAAGTGCAACTGCAGAGCGGAATATGAAAATTAAAAAAAAATTATTGAATAAAGAAATAACATTAAAATACATATTAAATTGATCTACGATATTTTCAATATATATGCAAATACTGTACAATAGAGTAATATCTCCAACGTCTATGCACAGTCAATTTGGCTTTCATCTCATATTCGGCATATATATCTCTGTTAAATGTTGACAAAATAATTAGCATGAATTACTTTTCAGCCAAAATGACGCTAGACGCATACAAAACTGAACGAAAAAAAAACCCACAGCTCAAGGTAAAAACCAGTTTTAAGTTCGACAGAGATGACTAAGAATCAACAGCCAAGCCTTAGGCATTGCCTTACAATAAAACCTAGAAGTAACTCCAAGTACTTTCCTATACGCGGAAATAAGTAAATATATACAGTCAAGTGCAACATTTTAATTAGTTACATAATAACTTAATTGTCTTGCAGAACGTTGCGAATGGCACGCAGATCTGGATAGCACATCTCAGCCACGTGACAGGCCTCCGAAATGTCTTTAATTATCCGATTTACCTTATGTTCAGCTATCAGAGGTCATTTGATCAAGCTTTAATAAAGATGTCGTTAAATTTGAATTGCTAATTAAAAGAACGAATCTTTCCATGCTGCACCGAAAATGATATACACTGAAGAACATATTTAACGAGCTCATGGAATGACTAAGTATACGAAAATACACTCAGAGAAAATACCATGCATTTGAAGAATTAATAAATATTGTCTGAACAGAAACTGTTTTTCATGACTCTAAGAACTTTTTTGATAAAAGAAAGGATTTGCTATTATAATATTAATATTACACACAGAGAAAATATCACGAATTCTGAGATTCAACAAATATTATCGAAATTGAAACTTGAATTTCAAGATCAGACAACAAATAAACACTTAAAATCTTTTTAATTTGAATACAAAACTCCATAATCTAAAAACTTTTTTAATGATCCGAACTGCTCTAATTCTAATTCTAATTCCTTAAACTTGTTATAGGAAAAAATTTTTAATGGCTATGTTAAGAAATATACACTCAGAAAAATACATGGAACTTGTAGAATCAACAAACATTGTCAAAATCTACTTTAAAGCCCGAATACAAAACGTATTAGTTTTAAAACTTTGTTAATAAATAGCTGTTTTAACGACTGTATTCAAAATATACACTTCGAGAAATTTATAAGAACTTAGAATCTTAGCAAAAATTAACAAAATCTTCATTACTTTTTTAGATCTACAATTTATTTGTGTAAAAACTTTTATGTCAAAACAAGCTGCTCTATGAACTCTTGTAAAAAGATACACTCAGAAAAATATCTAGAATTTACAACCTGAATACAAAATTTATGACTGTTTTAATAAAAGAAGCTGCTCTCATAAATTATTATAAATAAATGGACCCTCACAGAAAATTCTTATAATTTTCAGCAATAACATACTCGTACAATTTCTTCTTATGTTGTACTTAATTGAAGACTTTTTGCTTCCATACAATGAACAGCAATTGTAGATATTTTATTATTTAATACGAATTATTATTTAATACAAATTCAAATTACTATACCTTTCAGAAAAAAAAGCTTATCTAGAATTTCTTCGTATTTTGTACTTAATTTAAGACTCTTTTTCCAACTTAGCAAAACCTATCTTAAGAAGCGAAGATCCTTTCTCAAAACATTGATTGATTTCTAGATATTTTTCAAGTTTATTAAATATAAGGAAATATCAGAAATCACTTAAGATACTCGTTTGTCTTAATTACAAATCTGAATGCATATAGTTTTTTTTTTGAGTGCATTATATATATTCATATAACACTTACCGATCAATGCACTTGCGAGTCTGATGCATTACGCCGCCTCCACAAGTGCGCGAACATTCGCTCCAGGGGTTCCAATTCGCCCATCTGGGAAAGGGTCGCAGCTTAGGCTTGGGTTTGGGTTTTCTGGAAGTCGTAGTCGTAGTCGTGGTGGCAGTTGAAGGAACTTCATCGAATTTCGGCATTATCAAAGCCGTTGTCATAACATCGGGCTCTTCAGCTATTAGGGATTTCGTTGCCAGAGTTGGTGCCACAGTCGTCCATATTTCCGATCTTTCAGTTGAGTTGGTATTATTTAATACTTGTTGGTTGTCGAGGCTACGCAGGCGAGGCGCTTGGGTTAAGATGGTGGGCACCACATTGGTGTTGGCATCGCCAACGATATTGCTATTGATAGAGCTGGTTTCGTTTTCCGTATAAACCTCATTGATGCTTGAATTTTGTTTCGTTGAAGGTTCTTTGTTTAAGCGCCACAGATTTGCTGGCTCAAAAGTTGATTTCCACTTCGTATATTTCACCTTTTCCGTTTTGAGTTTATGTCGATTTAGCCATTCTTGATGTTTCTGTAATATATGTGATTGGGAATTATTATTCGAATATACTAAAACAAGTAAGACTATTCTACGTAGTATAAAGTGCCTAACATATACCCCAAGAGGTTCTTGTACTTCTACATATATATATATAAATATATATAAGTATGTATACACACACATACAAACACAAACACTTGTTCTTCTTACAACTCCAATTATGGAAAATGAGTTATTTAATAAGTTGGGTTGTAGATCTACGATCTTTGTGAAACTCTTAGGGCATGTATTTGATATCTAAATATGTGAATATACTAAATCCCAAAACTGTACTATATGAAGTGTTTCCCTCTTAACATTTTAAGGGAAACGAGGGAAGGTAACCAAAAATCGAGAAATGCAAGCAAATAACAATTCATTCATCCCATTACGAGAGCCTACTTAGGAAATTAAATGACACTAGCTCTAATGATCTTCAAGATACACTGAATCAAAAAAGTATTGATACAACAGAAATTTCCAAGTTCCGAGAGCTATAACTTTTGATCTTTCAGGACGAAATTCAAGATAAAGATGCTTATGTAAAAAAAAGGACATATTAAGTAAGTAAAAATATTTATTTTTATCAATTTTATGAAATGGAAAAGGATATCGGAAAAACATGATTAATTTATATATATATTTATATATTTCAAATCTATAACTGTGGTAGCTTACGAGATCGCTGCTAGCAGAAGGACGGACAAATGGACATGACTCAAGGACCCGACGAAGAATACAAAATTATTTTTTTTTGGAGTCTGCAATGCTTCCTTCAGCCAGTTGCATATATCTGCACAAAATTAATATACCCATCTTTTCAAATATTTTTATTTGATGGAAGGTATACAAATGATACAAGAGCAAAGCTTACCTTAATTCGTTCTAATGTTGATGTATCCGCAACAATCAATTGCGTTAAAGCTGCAACAACCAGGCAAATGCTAAAAAGCATAATTTAAAATAAAAATTTATAAACATTTGATTTCCTCTATTGTGTTTGATAGGACTTACGTCAATATATATAAAGAATTTGCCATTGTATTGCAATTAATAAAGTCTCGGACTACATAGGAATGCAACTAATCTGAAAGAAAGAAAGAAAAATAATAATAATTTATAATAAAATTATATTCTATATTAAATATTATCAGGAAAGGATTCGAACCCAGTTGACTTTAAAATTGCTTTTTAACGGGGTTCCTGACCTTACAAATTGTAAAAGCCATATTGTCTGCTGAAATGCAATTATCTACAAGGTAGCTTAGGGAATTCATCCACCTACATATATATGTATATATGTACATATATCAGCTCTTTAACGATCTATTCCCAGGCGATGGCATCCCTTGTGAAATGCTTGCGATAAAATAAAATCAATTAAGTCAATTGATTTCAAATGGAAAGAGCAATTAAATACGACCAGAGAGAAAGCATTAAGCATATTCAGTTAATTTATCATACGGAACTTACAATTAAATTCAGAGTAAACAAATATGAGCGCTTTAGCAGGGAGTGCCCGCCTTTTAAGCTTTCCGAAATTCCTAGTCATTAACTTCAATCTTACATTTTCTATATGGTTTGTCCTATATTAATATATGGAATTTAAAGATATAGTTTTCACTATATAGTACCCCCAGTGGTCCCGAATATAATATTTTCTGTTGAGGACGACAACAGTAACCCACATTTTTTCTCGCTGTAAAATAATAGAAAAGAAGAAGGGCACATGACCAAATACAGTGAAAGCTTTAGTTGCGGACAGCTCCCGCAGGCGGACGTCTCTCGTAACCGGACGAATTTTATAGTCCCAAGATATAGATAGAAGAGAAGAAGGGCACACGACCAAATATTCCAAATTTCAAGTTCAATAGTGAATAGTTCAATAGCGAAAAGGACGGACAGCAAGGCAACCATTGCACACGACTAATATACCCGTTACACTACGTGCACAAGTATTATCACAAACATGTTTATTTGCAAGGACTTTAAACCCATAACTTCATATAAATTTGTCCAAACTGAATTGCTTCCGTCATCAAATTCTTTTTCGTCACAAATATTCCTATAAATGGATTTTGCATTCAAACAATAGATTACGCTATGATTTTTCGGAGCATGTTGAATGTATTCAAAGTATAAAATTACTTTTAAGAATAAGCTAATAAATCAAGTTCCTAAACAAATTAAATTGATGATTTATTTAGTTCTGTCATTGAAGACGCATTGTTGTCAAAGTGTGTATACACATTGGAATGCCAAAAGGAAATACATATACTTACGTACATATGTATGTGTGTATAGGTATATATATCAATTTGAGCATACACTTAGAGAAAAGCGCAGGTCAAAATACAATGAGAGTTGTCTAAGATAAGAGATGGTACAATTTTTAATTTAAAATTAATATTTTCATTCTTATTACATTTCATATCTAATTCAATGTATATTGTTATATTCATATTTTATTTTTTCTTCTTTTCCCTTTTTTTGACTAATTTAATAATTTCCTATTTATAATTTGAAATAAATATCAAAACATGTGAAAAATGGTTGTATTCTTCAGTCTTTTTCAGTCTTCAGTCTTTTTCTTCAGAAATTTTTGAATGCATGTATTTATTTGTGATACATTAGAAATTTGTCTGAGTGCATGCGTTCTGTTTACCATACGTAAATTCGTTGCGAATGTTTGAATGGATTTCGACACATTTCTATGTACACATCATCCAAAGCTTATTTTTCTCTTGCGGATGCTTTTACGCATAGCTGAGCTTAAAAAAACGAAAAACGAAAAACAAAATATACGAAGAAAGAACGCATTGAAACATGTGATCATTAATCTGCTCGTAATTTGCGCTCGCTGCGACAGAGTTCGACACGCCCATCCCTCATTTATAATGAGCCGCGGCTCAGATCGGCTCGACTTAGCTCAGATCGGTTCAGAAATGAAACATTACATCGGCAAATGGCAAATTGTCTCTATGTGTATGTGTGTGCGTATGTGTGTGTGTACCCATGGGCGGGTGCGACCAAATTAACTGCGTAGATTCGCTTTCAGCGATAGCGTCACAAATTTTCGGGATGAAAAGAGAATATTATCAGCCAGCTCATCGGAAGTCGTTAGATCGAATAGACTGCATATGTGTATATATACAACATAAATATATATAGACTTATATACATATATGTATGTATTGATGAGGCACATAGAAAATTCATTATAGTTGAGGCAAACATTTGTATACCCTAGCAAAGGAGTTTATAATATCACAATAAATCTCGTATAGACGGCCATAACTGGACGTCTAGAGAACTTTAGTAGGGGGCACCTAGGAAACTCATTTTAACTTAGTCAAAGATTTATATACCCAAGACAACAGAAATTTATAATATTATATTATGTCAATATGTCTTGAGATCTTAAGTAGTATATACGTTTGCTATAGACATATTATTACAGCAGCAAATAGGCTTTTATAATATCATAAACAAGATAATACAAATAGAAGATATTTTGAGCTCCAAATTAGCTTTATATCGTAAGGTTGAGGGCTCAAACCTTAAGTGAATTCATATAAAACTATTTTTACAACTTATGATTAAAATTTAGTAGTTATTCAAAAAAAAAAAGAGATAAAGGTCTTACAGATCTTTTATAAAGAACAAATATAAATACATATACATAAACCGTAAGATATCTTTACATAATTCCTATTAACAGACAGCCTGTTTACCTGAGCAAATATGGAAATTATAAACTTTATTATGCTCGGATATGATAAAAAAAAGCTTTTAAAGAATACCATATCATATAGCTAAAACATAAATATATCATATCTTATAGTCCGTAAAAAATTATACGTTAAAAAATCAGTTATATGTTTTAGTGTAGGCAAACGTAGTAAATATGGCAGAGTATCAAGGCTGCAAGAGAAACTGATTAACAACTAGAGAGACTGGCTTATTTCCTTCATGGCGAAGCTTGTATACCCTGGCAAAAGCAAAATTTTGTCTAAAAAATGTTTGCAAAAAAACCTATATTCAAGCTTAAAAAGCAAAAAAGTGCTATAATTTTGTAGTCGAATTGCGATAATTCGAAATGGCAAGGAAATCATATTTTTTAAGAATTACACAGGAATTCTCTTTATCGAACATTAATTCGAATGAATTTTTCCAAGGGGAGAACATTTTTTACGATTTATTGAGGTTTTCGATTTAGCGGGGACGAATTATATATTATATGAGCTGATTAATCCTATGGCAACTGTATGGCACAGTCGTCCAGATTCGCGTGATTCAGATATATTTACTGCCCGTATCAAAATTACAGCGCAACAGCTTTAAAACTCTCGGAGGAGCTGGGATTGATCCATATATATATATTTTTTGAGCTGATTAATCCTATGGTAACTGTATGGCACAGTCGTCCAGATTCGCGTGATTCAGATATATTTACTGCCCGTATCAAAATTACAGCGCAACAGCTTTAAAACTCTCGGAGGAGCTGGGATTGATCCAGATAGAGGGACGGACGGACATTTCAGTATGAAATGATGAAGAATATACTTTAAATAGTCTTCTATGCGATGCAAACTTCTGACCAAAAAGAATATACCCTCACAAGGGTAGAATAATGTATACAAGTATTTCTTAATTTTAAATCTCGGCGTACCCTTCTAACAATACATACATATATTATTTATAACCCACTTGCGAGCTGATTATATCATAATAAAAACATTTCATTTTGCTAAACATTTCAAATAAAATTTGTTTTATAGCTTTTAATTAGAATGAATTAATTTACCTCTAGACTTGTGCTCACAAGTATACTATATGTTTTATAGTAGCGCTCATTATAGATACCATATATATATATATATACATATGTATGTGTATATGCATATATGCTCTATAATACGCATTGTGCAAATCTAGCAAATCGCCCGTGACCATGCTACAAAAAGAGAAACAAATGCGAACTGAAGCAGTTGCTGGCATCGTTTATATAATTTAAACAATTTTTGAGCAATTCAGTAATGACATACATATATATGTACGTATATAGAAGGGTGTGTTCGAATAGTTGGCTCCCATAGAACTTCATTCCCAGCTGCTTGACGATTGAAATTGTCATACACTATTGACCTTCATGGTGAATAGTTTTCAAAGTGAATGTTTCCAATATTTTGGGCACTGCCCAACACTAACCCACATTATCCGTAATGGATATTACCACATTTTTCTTCTTTTTTGCATACAAATATAGTTAAGATGAACTCTTCTTGCATTGCTTCATTGATATGTAGAGCATAACCAATAACCTTTGCGGTCTATAGATTATTTGACAAAGCAGAAAATACCCTACTTGGATCTAACCTAATGCCAATCAACCCATATACGTTTCAATGTTATAGCTAGAGGGTATTAATCAATTCATTTTCATCGATTTTTAGTATGTGAACATTTTTGGAATTGGGTCACAAAATTTTGAATGCTAATTAAATTTGTTTTTTATTCTTTTTAGCAACTGTTGTTTTATGACATATTTTAAAAAATCGAACTATTACAAACTGAACTCAGTAAGGTTCGAACCCTATGTCTGATGACTTGTTTGCCAACGCATACCCCACTTTTAACAAAAGCTAAAACTACAATAATTAAAATGTGTGAATTAATTTAGACCTTTGTATTTAAATTTTTATTGAATTTGTTATTAACTAAATATTTTTTCATTGTTTAGAGTAAAGAAAAATTTAAAAATATATTCAGAGTCTATTTTCTACACAATTAGTGTAATTTTCACTGTCATGAAAACTTGCTTGAAATTAAATATACAAAATATTTGTAAAATTTTAATCACTCAAATGCAATAAACTGATAGATAGAGAATATATATATGTATGTATATATTTGTTTGTGTAAAGAGAAGGCTATATAATGCAGCTTAACAAGATGCAGAGAGTGCATCAGCATTAAGTAACATTAATGAGCCCGCGCACTTCTCGAATATGTGTCAATCGAGCCATTTCCATACCCAAGCATATTTCTATATACATATAGACAGATATTTGTTTGAATATATATATATATGTTCGACTTGTGTTTACAAACAGTACTTGAAGAAGCTGTGAACAGGCTCTTTACAAAATGAAAGACTGTGAAAAGTGCCAAACTAATTGCATATTTGTGCCTCATACAATTTCTACATACTCCAATGAGAGCGACAAATATATACATATATATACAGATCGGATATGAAGTGTATTCAGACGGAAATCGAGTCAAGTGTCTGCAATATTTGCATTCGAGCTGAACAACAAATGCTTTTGCATTTGAAGTTTTCGGTCATTCAAGAAGTGTTTATGTTTATTTATGGATATGTTTGTTAAGTTTTTCAACATCTCAATTTTATCATGTGTCTACGGATGGAATCCGCTCGAAGCAACCCAAAAACAGTTGCTGAACGTACGTCAACAAGTGCGTTTCCCAAAACAGAAAAATATATGAATGAATGAATGAAATTTTAAATTATTATGAAACAATATAATTTATTGATGTAAAAAGTAAAATCGAAAATATTGCTCAAATATTTCTGATTTTGTATACCCTTGCAAAAAGGGAATACTCACTTTGGCCAGAAGTTTGTTACATAAATTTTATATATTCTGGATCAGCTTGATGAGCTAAGTTTATATAGTTCATGTTCGCCTGTTTAAGGCTATTTATTTTACGAAATTTAGCAAAGGTTTCTTTCCTTATTGTATATCTCGAAATCATACAGATCGTACGACTCTCACGTATATCTCCCATAGGATTAATTGCGCTATGATATTGCTTTAGTAAGGAAATCTTTTTTGGTTCTTGAGCTTAAATATCAGTTCTAGACAACATTTCTAATTTGCAAGAAACTTCTGCCAATGTTTTCTGTAGTGTTCTTATGCACTCAATACATATTTTATCAAATAATATTTATAGAATATATGATATAAAAATAAAATTTAGGAATTAATATAATTTATTGATATAAATACTGAGACATTGGTAAAAAAATTTTAAAAAATTATTATTATAAAAAAATGTTGATATATGTGAAATAATTTTTGTAAATAAACTATCATCTGTTATTGTATTATATATTATAATTACGCTAAGCTATTCATTTAACCCTATATTCTCTTATCTTTTTCCTAATTATAATAATATATAGAAAAATTATAATAATATATATAAAACAAACTACACTCCATAGTCAATATATGTAGGTACAGCTTCCCGTTTCTCAAATTCAAAAATATGACTGTAAAAATAAACGAAGACATTTCTCAAATATTATTTGAGAGTTATTTTTCTCAAACAAAAGACACTCAATCAATATTCTCAGCTACCTATCCACAATACCTAATGGCTTAATTTTCAATTTTTTAATATATTATACACATACATCTACATGAGTATGTGGTCTATTGTCTTGTAAGATTGATTGATGCACTTGAGAATGAAGCCGGGAGGAGGAGGCGGGGGAGGAGGAGGAGGAAATGTCATTGGGCCATAAGTGCATTTTGTAATTGTGACGTTGCGTTGAAATGCTTAAAGCCATCAAATATATTTGAATCTGTTTTGTTTTTTCTTTTCTTCTTCCTCTCTTTCACTTTCGATTCGAGTTGGCCCCTGCCTTCATCCAGTTTTGATAGCCCCAAAAGGGGGAGGGCACGACGCGTGGCATTGTTTAAGATGTTGGTCACACGCTATCAACTCGGCTTTATGATGGGTTTATTAAAGAAACTGTGGTTGTAGTCAAGAAAGAAGTTATCCATAGAGAGTTGAACCTTGAATACCCTAGCTTATATGTAGCATTAAGCATATTTGTAATATATTCCTCTAAATAGAAGTAAGAGGAGCTACAGAAACTATAGGCTCTATACCAATCTATATTATACAGCTAAGAGGATATTTTGCAACTATATGATTTAGAGTTAAAATGAGCTACAGAAACTTATCAGATACATGTTTCTGATATACAGCATAGAAGCTACAGGACCTATAGAGCTAAGAGCTGATATTGAAGTTATAAGATTTTGTGTTAAGAGGACCTACATAAGCTATTTGATTAAGATATGATATAGAGCTAAGAGGGGCTACAAAAGGCTGAAAGGAGCTACCGAATCTATAGAATTTACAGATCGAGGTAGAGTTACAGATATTATATAATGTGCTTTAATGTAATATATTTTACTCAAAAAAGTTATATGATTTAGAAGTAAGAGGAGACATATGATAAAAGGAGTGATTGAATCTATACTATATAGAGGTAAGAGAAATTACATCATCTATTGAATAACTACAATATAAATCAAAGGAGCTATAATGGCATGGAGATAGAAAGTCTACAGAATCTATCTATTTGATATGTATAGATATAATATGATGGAGCTATAGAATTTATGTGATTTAGAGGTAAGAGAAACTACAAAAGTTAGTTGATATCCAAAAATTTGATATTAAATTAAGATAAACTATCAAATCAAATGATAGATGGACTACAATATGATAAAGATATGATAAATTAATATATGAAATATGATATAGATCCAAGGAGCTGAAGAAAAATATTTTTTTTTATTCTAATGTTCCTCTAGAATGCTAAAAGATATAGAGATCCTTTTTGGTCCACTTTTTTATCGATTAAAAGAAAAAGACAAAACCAAAAGCTTAAGTGAGCTCAGCTTTTCGTCCTCAATAAAACTGCATATATTTACTATATATAATCCAAGATGTCTCCTCTGAGTATATAATGCATGTATTACATATATTTTTGATTAACAAAATTCACGTTTGTATTTTTATAGTCTGTTTCTTTCTATTAAATAATTATTTAATTGTATATTTATGATATTTTTTGTATTTATTATATCACTGAATATCGTTTGAGCCCGGAACTTCATAATTTATGTCCTCTGCGAAGTCGATAGATCTATATCTAAATGCACATTTTTCCAACACATTTTTCGGGACCTCTTAACTATAAGAGCTAAGTATATTCTAGCATGAACCTGTACTTTATGCAAGCTTTCGTTCAAGTCTTAAATAAATTGCTTACCATTAAAAATAGTTAAAAAATTGAATAAAAAGTTGTATTTTGAAATTAGTTAGGTGCACAGATACGCCTGCCTGGAGTGTAAAAAAAGTCACTTTTTTGTAATTTCATAACTCACAAATGTTTCTGCATTTGCCAATGATCATTTGTATTGTAAATCATAATATATTATGGCAATGTTTTCACTAACGGGGAATTTCGGGCGAGATAACGTTTGAGGAAAAAGAACCGCCTCCCAAATACATGCACATATAGTATATATTAACTAAACACTAACAAGTTCGAATAGTTTCCCGATAGTTTTTCGTTTCAATTAAAGCCGCCGTCAACATCGCGTGGTACGCAAATCCAAACTAAAATCGCTGGGAAATCGTTTTGGGAATTGAAGCGCGATGAAGACAGCCTCAGCGTGGCCGCAGTCGCAGCCGCAGTCGCGGCCAGCGCAGACGCCCAGCTACTGCCTGCGACACAGAACTGTAAAAGCGGGGGCGATAGCTGGGGGTGGGCTGTGGGGCTGGGTGTTGTGAACGAGTTGGATTGCTGGCGGAGGCGCGCGCCCAAAAAGTCTGGATGATGCGTGCTTTACAGCACACTCAATGAGAGAGTGAGGGAGAGGGAGACTGACACTATGTGTGTGAGTGTGATTGAGCGTGTGAGTGTGTGAGTGCTTGTTGGAATATAAGGAATCTAGAGGCTGTTGTTACGCACTTTAAATCAGAGCACAACTCGGTTCCAGCTACTACTAAAAAATATACTCCCAATACACATACATACATATGTTAATCAAATACACATTGTTTTTATCACAAGCGGAAATGTTGGCTCAACATAATTGCTCGCAGCTCAGCCACAAAACAGGTGCATTCACATTCATTCCGTTTACATTAGCATTACAGGCATACACATACATACATATGTGCATATATAAATGTAAGTAGTCGAGATCAAATATTTGTTATGCTAATCGCTCTTGTAGGGTCTGTCACAATAGTTAGTGTATCAACATAAGCCCCAAAGACCTTGCCTTAAATACTCGACTACACAAAATTCCACAAAACAAATCATAAACTTCTACACATTATTCTTTTTTTTTGCCTAGTTATGTCATAAACATTAATTGAGCGAAATTTGAACTCATATATGTACATATATTTTGCAAGAATGTTGGGGTGACAGTTCAAGATACCATATTTTATGATTCACTTATAGATGGTCAAAGACAAACAAGAATAGCTAAGATCGTTTTGCCAAAGATCTAATAAGAGAGCCATCAAGCTACAGGGACATGGGAAGTTATTGAAAGGTAATGATATAGTAAACACAAAAATATGATTTGATAGGATCTTCTAATATATAATAAATATGATAAAGAAAAATATTTGCATAAAAGGTATCATTAGAAAATTAAATACATTAAGAGGGATTTAAAAAAAATATATATGTACATTATTTTTATACGAACATTCTTCAAAGATAAAAGTATTTTATGTAACATTTCAAATATATACAAAATATAATAAATATATTTATATTTATTCGCAATTGGGAAATTTAAATTAATGTTTAATTTGACAAGTTGTTTGCGAAGTCAATAAATTTTGAGAATGAACAATCCAAAATTGTAATTAAGAACAAGCATAAATTTGATATGATATGCAAGCAAGTCGTTAAAAATTAATATAATATATATTTGCTCATTGTGGGAAATGAAATTAAAAGTTGCCTCCAAAAATTACCATTAAGTTCAATTAAAAATTCTGTATTTTTTTGGATCAATTGAATTGTGAGCTGCATTCCATTATTTAGAAAATCGTTACGTTCCGAGCGAGTTCATAAATTTTTCTTAACGGCTTATTTTTGTTTTCTGATCGCAACCAGAAATTAAAAAAGAATTGAGAGAGACAAATCTTGTGGCGCGTAACTTGATATTTAACAGAAATTCGTCTAAGCGCGTAAAATAAATTGAATATTTTCATTAGATTTCAGCATTAATTTATAGACTCTTTTTTTTGTTTTAATTGATTTGATATATTCTTTATTGCGGGCAATTGAAAATTAAAAACGAAGCCTTGCCACAGTGAACAGTGAGAAGCGAGCTTCTGCATTGTGGGTCATTAATTGCGCCACGAAGTCATAGATTTTAAATGGATAATCGTCTTTATTGACCCGCTTCTTTGACTTCTGCGTAATATATTAAAGGCAATTCACGCTAAGCATAGTTGGCACACAAAATACTGCCTCTGCTCGGCCACACAGATTGAAATTGATTGATTGACTTTTAGTTTTTAGTCTGACAACGACAGGATTCAAGCTGATTGTCTCGGACAGGACACAGATCGTCTGCTACTAGCATAACATTTCCCTTTATTTGCTCCTGCATGCACTCAAATTGTCGTTTGCGCTGTCCTATGAAACTCCCGGCCGGACATTCGCAATTGCTGAAGGTGCTCGGACGCCAGAAGGCCGGACAGAGGCCCCGATTGCAGTTGTAGATGTCGTCATTGAACGTCGGCTTCTCTATGTACGCGCAGCGACGCGGCGAATAGTATCGGATTAGGGATTCCCGCATTAGGACGCAGCGGAATATCGGTGTTTGGGTGCCCGGACCACAGCTGCGATTACATTCACCGAAACCCAACAATTTCCAACTAAATCGCCGACGTTTGCGGTCTTTAATGCGCTGCGCGTAGCTGGAGTCGGTATCATTAATGAGCTTACCCGACTCATCCCAGATAGCCTGCAGCTCCTCTTCTTCGTTGACAGTGGAAGAGGCTATGGGTATCGTGTAGTTATATATAATATCATTCACTGCGCTCTGATTGTCCACCACAAAATGCTGTCCAAAAATAAAATTAGATATTTAATAACAGATTCTATTAAAGTCTGGCATAGAGTCTTACCATCAAAATCACAGCCTTGGCCAGCGGACCTCTCGATGTCAGCAAAGCATTTAGCTGATTGTATTCGTAGGCATTGTCATTAAAGTTAAATATCTTTAAGCGATCTCTAGCTATCAGCAAGACTTCATCGGGCGTTTTCAAAGCTGAAAATTAGAATTTCAATTAATAAAATATACAAAGGTTGATATATAAATATATAGAATGTATTTTAAACTATCTGAAAACATAAATTTCTCTAAAAAAATTTATTTACTTATAACTGTGATTCTTTCTCCATTTATATATATAAACTAACTACAGTCGAATCTTGATAATTCGTAAGAGATTATATTCTCTTAAAAAAATTCGTTAATAATTCGTTCTCGATAAATCGAATTAAGGTTTAATTCGTTAAAAACGTGATCCAATTGCCATTTGGAATTATCGGGATTCGACTGTATATATATAAACTTACCCAATGAATTATTGCTTTGAATATTTTGCTTTATCGATAGATTCATAGCCCCAACTGGTATTTTGGTAACGTAATTGTAGCCCTTTGTTGGATTTATCTTGTTGAATAGTTCAGAGACATGTTTACACAACACAGAACCGCATTTCACTTGACTATCTCGCGTTGTTACGGGACGTATTAGACCACTGCTGTGCACTGCCTGAAAGAAAGAATTTAAGACTAGATGAATATTTATTTATATAATATAAGGATCATAGATATTTACAATAAAAGTTTGACAAATCTGCTATGACATACAATGATGGAAGCTGCAGGGTATCGCCTAGTCGGGTACTCTCACTCATATATTTAATTCACATCAGATATATGTCTATAAACTTTCTCAATTCACAAACCCTATCAAAGTTTCTAGTCCTAAGTCCTTTATCAGGATTTCTTCCATTGCTAGATCTTGTGTGAACTTGTTGATTTGAAGAGACGGCAAATATCGGTGGCTGCTTTGATCTTCTTTTAGATAATGTCGAGTAGGAAATCTGCGGCAGCAGTGAGTGGATCTACATTTCACACTCAACGCCGGCATTGCTCTAATCTAAGGCACCTAAGAGCCACTTGAATGTTTTGACACAGTTTTTCTTCATTTTTTTAGTTATATTTCGAGAGCGGGTTGAGAACCATTAAAACAATGCAAAGGCTTTGTATCTGGGCTAATTACATGTGTATGTAAGTATTTGTAATTATCAGGCGATAATGGGGTCATGTCAACAGAAGGCCCATCGCAACATTATCTATACATTTTGTTTCTTTTACCAAGCCACGCTGCTGCTGCTGTTGCTGCTGCTGCGATGCGTATAGAAAAAAACTAATTAAATTATAAATTGGAAAGACCCGAAAGCCAAATGAATATGGAAATCATTGGCAAACGATATTAATTAAGATTTATTACATTTGGCAGCTATTCAAGAACCACGCTTAAAATGCGTGTGTGAGTGTGTGTGTGACCACCCATAAAGCGGTTTAACGGACTGTATTACAATGGAAGAGTACCTATACATACCTACCTATCTCCCTCTATACACAGTCTTGCATATGCATGCAATAGTATGTGCTAAGCACTTGAGCAATTTGCATGCTTTTGGAGAAAATTGCCTTTAGACAATTTAACTTGGCCATAAAGAGAAATCAAATGCATTCAACATTGAAGTGCGACTGCCCTTGCCGAATGCCCATCATTAAAAGCCAAAATGGATGCCTATACAAATATTTAAATGATCCACAAAACATTGGCATTCAACAGCGATATATAAGGCATATATAGCATTAGTGATATTACTGTTTCTCATTTGATTAGAGTTTAACTTAAGTTAGTTAGGCTGTAATGAAAGCTTGTCTTATATACATTATGCATATATTTTTAAGTTTCGTTTTCATCAGATGACATCATTCGCTAGACCATAAACTTTCTGGGATAACGAGTTGAAATGAAATTTTTGAAATTGAAATTTGCAATTGGTATAAATGTACGCAATTAAAATCCCAACACAGACCGGAAGAGGCAAAGTTATTCTTTGCAGATGTTATGGAAAACAAGAGAGAGCGGAGCACAGCTAATCGAAGATTAAATACCCTATCTGATATATGCGTAGATCTAGATATCACTCACTCGGCAAATTCCCTCCACACATACGGCCTGGCGTCTGTAGAAATGTGTATAGTATACGGCCGGACGATTGCACGGCGTACCATCGGTGACCGATTGGTTCATACTAATGAATAAATCCGAGTTTGCCGCGCGGCAGAACAACATGCATTCGTCATGCTCTTTCTCATATCCGACCCAGTTATAGAAAGTCTCACGATATGGCATGCTGTTAAATCTTTCGCATTGCTCGTCGCGCAATCGTTGCTTTCCTGGCTTGCAGCGCTCCTCCTTGCATTGCCGATAGCGCTTCAGCACTCCAGAGCAGCCTGTGGTCCCATTGCCAGGATAGAAGCGCCTCTCCTCTGTGTTCTCCATGGTTGAGTTTTTAAAGCTGATTATATGTAAGATATGTTAGATATGAATATAGTAATCATCATCTTTTAATGACTTACCGCTCTATGCATTTGCGTTGCTTGATTTGCACACAAGTTGTGCCACACTTACTCCACTTCTCCCAACGATCCCAGGCGTAAAAAGTGCCAACTCTCTCAAATGAGCTCTGATTGCGTTGACGTGTTTGCTTGCTGCCTTCATTCTCGTCCACATAATCAATGTAATCATCATCAATATCCTCACTGAACTCCGATTTTAATAACAGATTCGTACTGTTGTCATTATCCAATTGGGCTGCATTGTATAGCTGGATCTTCAAATATAATACCAATAGGATACTCAAAACTCGCCTAAAATTAAAGTATATTTATTAGCTAATATTTAAAATAAAGAAAACTAATTTTGAATACATATTTATTATTTTATTAGACAGCAAATTCTTACAAACTATCATTCCCATTTAATTTATAACTTAATTATTTGACAGAATGGTATTTTAATCAGGAAATTTACTCAAGGCAAGGTTAATTGCTGACAGCGATTAAAATAAAAATGTAATACATATATTATTATCCCAGCAAGTGTGCCTATAAATTGTATGAATGAGTATAACATAAATGTAAACTGATTTGTTTTACTCGTACAATTATTATTAATCATGCATGCCTGAACAAATATAAGTTTTATGAATGAGCTAATTCTCATATATAAATTGAACTCTGCTTATCTGTCGAGTTTACAACATAATTCATAAATACTTACACTGACCTTATCAACTGCATTCTATTCAAATTTGTACTTATATATATACATATACTTAAATCTGATAAAGCGCAACGAATACGTGTGCCATTACAAAAGCCTCACGCACAACTAAGAACACTTCGAACATTTTTAAATATTGTGGCCTAAAAGCAAAAATCTATACGAGGGTGACCTGAAAAATTTCTTATTTAAAATATATATAACTTAATTACAATATATTTATTTTTAATTTTTAATCAACTCACGTAATTAAATATGTATTTTTTTTTATATCTTACTCTTTATTTACGTTAAGTTCGGGAATTATAAAGTCTACCCTCGTATATTAATAGCGCATCTCAACTGCGCTGGAATTCTCTTAACAATCAGCAATGAGAACACTCGTTTTCTATTATATATACTATATTAATATTAGACCGCTCTTATCTCTTAATATGTATATATATATACATATTTTAAATACTTGTATAACTGAAACATGCTTAGCTTTCATCGGATTCTGTGCGCTTTAACATCGGCTCCTTGATATTGTAATGCTTGGCATATTTCTGTAAATCAATAAATCAAATATATAATAAAAATGTATTGAAAGCTTACTTTCATATTAAGCAGTGTTTCACTACCTCGCACAGTTCAACATCTAAGCGGCAAATAGCTTGAAAGGATTCACTTGCAGCGCTTTCTTTCGAATTGTTGTTCAGCGTTATTTGAGGCAATCCATCTGGTCCGTTCTCCATCAAAATCAGATTTTCTTTGATCAGAAACGATATAGTCAATGCGTTTTGAACAGTATCCATAAAGTTGTGAGGATTACAGATCAGTTTAAAATATGGTATTGGCTGATTATTCCCAGCCCGATAAATATTTTTAATCTGCTTAATCACAAGATTCACAGCCGCGGATCCTTCGGTCCTGCGTTCAAGTTTGTCGCTTTGCTTCGGACGCTTTTCTACGGCCTATAAATTGATAATTAACTTATACACTCTTTCAGCGTGTATTATTAACTTACATTTGCAATGGCCTTGCGTTGTGCTCGTTGTTTCGGAACATGCTGCTTGGGTTCTACATTAATAAAAGGCAACATCGAGGCGTTTGAAAAGCAGGGCACTCCATGCCGGCAAGCGAGACTGCAGACTGAATTCCAATCTTCGGCATTATCTTTGAAAACCACATTGTTCTTAATTAGATAGATACACGATATAATAAGTTTTCATCTCTAATAAGTCTTGGAGCCCTGCATCCACCACTTGATAATGGTGCAGAGCTATAGATTATGCTTACAATAGCCGAACAATACATTCGATCTGTGAAATTTGTATTATATTGTATGGCCTTTCCAACAACTTCGTGATTCCGCCTTAGAAGTTCGGCGTCTAGCAAAAATTCTGTGGGATTTGTTTTGCGTTCTTCATAGCCTTTAACTACATCGTTCGCTTTGCCCAAAATATCAAAAATGGCCGACATTGACTCGCCAAAAGAACGGGATTCTATCTTTTGCTCTACAAAATAAAAAGGAGTCATTACTTAGCTCGTTGCTGACATTGTCGCAAAACCTACCTATCTGTATATTTTTTTCAATTAAGTCTTGCAGCTGGATTATACGCTCATTTTCCTCAGCTTCCTCATCTCGCTGAGTCGTTTGCATATCATCCGTGCAATCCATTGTATTTATTTAAAATATTTTATATTAAGAACCAAATGGTGATAATATAGTAAAGGCTTATCGATAAATGGTAAGTGCTCGACGTTGTAATCGAATACTGTGTCATATTGATAATATCGATATTTATGGCAAATTAAATGGGACTAGGCTAGTTATTATTTATAGGAATATAATTAAAATATACGCGCTTGCAAATAATTAATACAGCGTATCTATTTAATTCAATTAAATTTTCCTTTTAAATCAAATGGTCTAATAGACAAAGAAGTTAACATATATAAATTATCATCGAATTAGTCGCATATTTAATTACTTTTAATATTACAGTATATTATTTTCTAAGCTTATTGCCCTGAGCAGGAGGACGATTGCTTGGCCCTGCATTTCCACCACGCATGCCGCCATTGCCAAGGGCTCCACCGCTGGGCCCACTGCGAACACCAAAGTTACTTCGGTTCCCGCTTCGAGGCGCACGTTGATTTTGATTCTGCGAGGAGTTGCCGCCACGATTTTTGTTCATTTCGGCACGATTCCTTGATTTGGCTTGTGCATCTTCCTTAACCATGTCAATCACTTCGTCTGGAATACGGAGATACTTAATGGTACTTCCACGTATGTAGCATTCGGGCATGCGCCAAAATCGGTCTCCATCCTGAATTGAAATAAAATATTATTAAATATGCCATGCTTAAAATAGATAATGGAAACTAAATAGGTGAGATGCAAGGAAATTATTTCCTAATGACAATTGCATTCAATTCCAGCATGTGGTAGCTCTGACGTACCTTTGAAGTACAAATGACATCTCGTAGATTAATATTCATCCAGGAATCGCAACTAACTAAATGTCCATTGTAGGTTTCGCCATTTTTTAGCTCCACAAGCTGTCAAATAAATTTTTAAATAATATAAACAAATCCAATAGATGCGTGCACACAGTAAAAATTGCCGGCATACAACTTACCATAGGATGACTTTGAGCTGTCTTTAATAGCGATAACGGCAGCTGAAGTTAAAAATAATTATATTTTAGTGATTTCATATTATTAACAATTGAGTAAAATTAAATTACTTACCATTTTTATATTTTTTATAAAACAAGCAATGTGTATCTTAGATATGAAAGTTTTAAGGCTGTCGATATAAATCGTATATGATGTTCAAACGATTCACTATAAACGCTTGGTTTTATCGAACTTGTTCACGAAAATTCAATGCAACTCTGACCAAAACAACAAATATTACAATTAACTACGTTTCTTAATGTCGCAACTGATATAAGAGCAGATCAAACAACACATCGCGTTTAACCATGGCTTCAAAAAGAAAACAAAATTTTGGCCTAGCTGATGAAATGTTTAAAAAGAAGCACACACTAGACTCAGATGAAGAGGATTCCGACGACTACGAACGGTGTGCTCAGACTTCCTATTACTGAAAGCAACAAAACAAGTATAAATATCCTCTAAATTGTTTTCAGAGACAACCTTAATGACAGTGATATAGAAGGTGGCGAGGAAGGCGTGGGTAAGGTGGAAGATGATGTCAAGATAACGCCATTTAATATGCGTGAAGAACTGGAAGAGGGACATTTTGATAAGGAAGGCCACTATCACTGGAACAAAGAGGCGGAAATTAAGGACAACTGGTTGGATAACATTGACTGGGTTAAGGTATTTCTGTGTTTTTATTAATTTCATACAGATATTAAGCATTGCTAATTCGTTCAATAGGTAGAGAAAAACAAGAACTACTTTGATCCCAACAATGATGAAAACTCCGCGGATGGCAGTTTACCAGCGAATCCATTTAACCAGTCGATGGCCCTTGGCAAAATGCTTGAGTTTATGAAGCCAGGTGAAAGCGTACAGATGGCTTTGCAAAGATTGGGTCGTAAGCGACCTAAGCTGTCAACTCTCGAGAAGCTGAGACAGAAAAAAGCTGGCATTGTGAACAATGAAACGCAACAAATTGCGAAGCTAACCGAATTGGCCAACGAAATACTCTCGAATACTGGAAACATGGATATATATCAAGAAACATACGAGAAGATAAAACATAAGCTACAAGATTTGCCAAGTACAAGTAAAGCAGGCGGAGAATCTTTCGATATGTATGCTGATGATTTCGAAGAAAAGGAGTCCAAGCTTATAAAGGGCACACAAAAAGATGAAATCGAATCAAGTACAAACGAACTAAAATGGGAGTTCAAATGGAAACAGACTGATGAAGAAATTCAGGGCCCATACAGTACAGAGAAAATGCTAAGTTGGTCGCAAGGTGACTATTTTAAGACTGGAGTTTATGTACGCAAAGTTGGAGAAAATTCGAATTTTTATTCGAGCAATAGAATAGATTTTGATCTGTATTTGTAAGCAGAAAGCGTTTGTAAATACTTATAGGATAAGAATTATCTTTGTTCTTTAATTGAAAATAAAATTACATTTTTAGTTTCGCATGAGATAACCGATCAGCAGTGGTGGACTTAATTTAAAAAAACAAAATACATAAAATAAGGAAATTATAGTTCCAAGGATATTTGAATATAAAATTATTCATTTTAGAAAAGCCGACCGATAAATTGCGGTGGTGTCCGATAGTCAGATATCTGATAAGACAGCTTATAATTAGAAATAATTAGGTTAAATCCACTTTCATGGCATCTAAGTGTAAACAACATTGCATATGAAAAAAAATAACAATTTATGTGCTTCTGATGTTTATTTAACGCTTTACTTCAAATTGGAACTTTGAGAAAAGCCGGTCAATATATTGTGGCGGCTTATCGATAGATATATATCTGATAGTCCGTTTTCAACATCTCTGTAACTAATAGCAACACATTGTTGTTTACAAATTTATTGACATAAGAAAATTAGTATACTTTTGTAGTTGTGTTCGTAATCCTCACAAATTCCGGCTTCGCAAAATTTATCGGCCAGCACCCACTGGTCATATAAAAAATTGCAAAAGCTAGAGTATCCACTCACGACGGTCCATCAATTGCGCGAAATGTTCAAAAACACGTTTCAATCTGGATTTTTGTCAATACTTTACAGCATTGGTTCCAAGCCGCTGCAGCTATGGGACAAGAAAGTTCGAAATGGGCATATAAAACGAATAACCGACAATGATATACAGAGCCTAGTACTCGAAATAGTTGGAACCAATGTAAGCACGACGTTTATCACATGTCCGGCCGATCCTAAGAAGACGTTGGGCATCAAGTTGCCTTTTCTGGTAATGATCATCAAGAACATGAAGAAGTACTTCACTTTCGAAGTTCAGGTAATACACATTGCACACATGAAGGACGCTCACGTCTAATGTATATCTGAACAGGTTCTTGACGACAAAAATGTGCGACGCCGCTTTCGCGCAAGTAATTATCAATCGACCACTCGGGTGAAGCCATTTATTTGTACAATGCCCATGCGCTTGGATGAGGGTTGGAATCAAATACAATTCAATTTGTCTGACTTTACACGTCGCGCGTATGGCACCAACTACGTTGAAACATTACGGGTGCAGATCCATGCTAACTGCAGAATACGTCGTGTATATTTCTCGGATCGACTTTATTCGGAAGATGAACTGCCTCCAGAATTTAAATTGTTTTTGCCGATACAAAAACCAGTTCAAAAGTCGAACGCCATATGCAGTTAACTAATTTAATTGTCGATTTAATTCCAAAACACATGCACATATAGTCAACCATTAATAACAAACCAAAACAAATTTAAACTAATCACTTGGCCACGAAAAAATTTCTTGGAAGCCGGCATAATGGTTTATTAACACTTATATATGTCAATAATGCGCTTACTACAAAAATTTGCAATAAAATTTCACCACTTTTGTTAAATTTTTGATCCTCTAGTCACTCTTTGTAAGCACTTCAGCGCCAGTGTCGGTGATTAATATCGTATGCTCGAACTGTGCGTTCCGGGAATTGTCCAAACTTATTGCCGTCCAGCCATCCTCCAAGATACCCACGTCGCCACCGCCAAGAGACAGAATTGGTTCAATAGTAAAAGTCATGCCCGCTTGCATTTCACCCGGCATCTCATTTTCTAAAATTTAATAGAAAAACTTGTCTTTAATACATTATCACTAAACAGGCATTATATTTTGAGGACATCTAGAACAAACTTTTGCAGCACAATAAAAACTGTTCTCATGGGTCCTTTATACTCTCTCACTCTCAACGGCTAACAGCGCTGAGTCTTAAGCCTAATGTGATAGACGGGGATAGTCGCCACTACTCACTTTTATTTGTTTATTCACAATTACTCTCAAATGTATGAATGTGTGTAGTTACGTATGAGCAACGCACAAATACTTATATTTCTTTCCTTTTGAGCACAAGGTATTGTGAAATAGTGTTAGGGTTTGCCATGCTCATATACGTTTTTCATATGTGTTTTGTTGGGGAAGGGTACCAAAGCATCGACGCGAATGTAATAACTTACACCGGCTTGTTCATTATTAGTGGTGACACAAATACAGTTCTTACCGTAGTGATAAATTTCGGGTGGACCATGAAAGTAACTGCCAATGCCATGGCCAATAAATGCAGCCACCGATTCCAGCTGATTCTCCTCACAACATCTCTGTATACATTTGCCGATTTCGTTGAAGGGCACACCAGGACCACAGAGCGCGATGCACTTGTTAAGGCACTCGCGAGTGCAGTTCACCAAGAAGCGACCACGTTCATCAACGTCACCAATGAGAAAAGTCTCCGAGCAATCGCCATGGCAACCATTCTGATAGACAGTGATATCGATGTTGATAATGTCGCCATCGAACAAGGGCCGGTCGTCCGGTATACCATGGCAGGCAATATTGTTGATGGAAGTACACAAGGACTTAGGGAATCCGGCATATCGCAGAGGGGATGGATAGGCATTGAAAGACAGTATTCGCTGGTGTGCATAGCTATCTATCTCGTCTGTAGTAATGCCAATTTTTGCCATTTTGCCACATTCCTGAAGTATCTTCGCGGCTAGTTTTCCGCTTGATCTCATATGATTGAGCTGTTCCTCATTTTTTATTTCAGGATTCCCCAATGTGTTGCCTGCTCCCAGAGGTTTATAGTAATACGGTGGCTTCTGAATGTGATCGGGAACGATGCGCTCATTGGAAACCTTACCAGCGGTCGTAATCAATTGCCATTTCCCCTCATCTCTGTAATACAGAGAGATGCATTTGTAGTACTGGCATATTTTCCATTATTCTTCAGATAAATATTTTTATTTATTATATAAGAATAATAGTTTCTCATGGTCAAGGATGCCTTAAAAACTTTTTAAATTCATCTTTATTTCAAACATATGTATCTTTGATTTCTTTTTTAATAATCCTTATAAGTTGCATATCTTTTTAAGCATACAACTTCCAGCTTGAAATATAACAACTTTGTACACAATGTTACAAAACATAAAAATCTTTAACTGTAAGTATAAGTGCAAAATATACTATTACAACCTTTATATCTTAAATAGACCATACCGCTTGCTAACTTCAAAGAAACTTCGCCGTATATATTTTCCACAAACATGCCAGCTACTTCTCGATAATTGGGACTGCATTCTGTTTTTTTAACAACATATAAACAAAAATATAATACGAACAGCTGGACCCGTACAGCAGCTTACAACATGTGTATCGATTTTGTTATCGAAATCGCTACTTTGTATCGATAGTACTAACAAATTTATTTTGTAAACAAAAAGTATGTAAAACAACGCCAAAGTTTTGCTACGAAATAAATTTAAATATATCATGAGTTGTAACTATGCTGAAGGGCTTTCAGCTTACAAAAATAAAGGAGTTCTCGGTGTGCCCGAAGTAAGCAATAAAATACTTATAAATGATACATACATAAATATTGGCTATTATAATTTTTTTTAGAATTTTGATAGCGACGATGAAGTTAATCAGAAATGCAAAGAACTAGCAAACTTAATTAAGGACTCGAAACATGTTGTATTCCATACAGGTGCAGGTCTTAGTACTTCAGCTGGTATTCCCGATTTTAGGTAATAAATATAGAATTTCATTGAATAACTAAAAAAAAACTAATAATAATAGGGGACCCAAAGGAGTCTGGACGCTGGAAGAAAAAGGAGAAAAGCCTACTTTTAACACATCTTTTGACGAGGCAAAGCCAACAAAATCACATATGGCTTTAAAGGCGTTAGTAGAGCATGGATATATCCAATATATTGTTTCTCAAAATATCGATGGATTGCATTTAAAGTCTGGACTAGACCGCAAGTACTTGGCGGAGCTGCACGGAAATATTTTCATAGAGCAATGCCAAAAATGTCGACGACAGTTTGTCAGACAGACAGCTGTCGAAACAGTGGGGCAAAAGCTATTGGGACGTCCGTGCAGGTCCGTTGAAGTGGGTCGAAGTCGCAGTTGTCGAGGAGGAGTTATGCAGGATAACGTCTTGGACTGGGAACACGATTTACCCGAACGGGATCTAGATATGGCGTTCATGACTTCCACGTACGTAGATCTTCCAGTATTGTAGAGCATACTTACTAACAGCAATGTATTCCCAAATTAGCCTTGCTGATTTAAACATAACTCTTGGCACTACTCTGCAAATTGTTCCTAGCGGAAATTTGCCTATTAAAAACCTAAAACACGGGGGAAAGCTTGTCATATGCAACCTGCAGCCCACAAAACATGTAAGCAAAATTTTAAAGTACTTAATATATAATATAAAATACAGTAAGTTTCGCATCATTACAGGACAAAAAAGCATTTTTAAGTATTTCAAGTTACATTGATGATATATTGGAAAAAGTTTGCAAGCGTTTGGGCGTCGAGATTCCAGAATACTCCGAAAATTGTGATCCAACAAAGCAGGCTACCATTTCTGAGTGGACGCTGCCACAAGAGTATGTTAAAGAGCTGGATAAACAATTTAAGGAGCATCAGAAAACTACAGCAAAGAATCGCAATAGCTTCGCTTATAAAAATAAACCGCTTATGGATAAAAAACTTATCAAAAAGCGTAAAAAAAGTGAATGAACAGCATTACAATAATTTTAAGTATAATAATATATGTATAGCTTAAGTAAATAAATACATAATTAACATAAATTACAATGTTGTCTTATAATTTAGGGAACTTGAGTACCTAGAACTGTTTTAAAACAGGACGATTCTGCAAAGATTGCAGTTCGCTAAGCATCGTAGCAACATTAAATCGCAAACGTTGAAACATTGACAGAGGCAGCTCTAAGGTCCGATACTCGCCATTATTTAATTTAAAGTGCAACACAATAGTGGGCTTATCCAGCTGAGCCATTCTATAAATAAAGAATACATACAAATATATGAATATTTAACAGCGAAAGCAAATCATTAAAGATAAAGTTACGTGCTAGACTTATCGTGCAATCTACAATTCGTTTACTTTCTGTAATACAATAATAACAAATACGTATATAAATACGGTTACAGGAGAAGAATGACCGAAACGCTTTGCATGAACCTCCAACTTTACTTACGTTGAGCCCAGAGAAATATTTATGCGCCATTGCATGTCCAGCATTTTTGCCCTTTCCATTTTGGTCTCAGCGAAATTTCTACTGAGCGTTGAACGGTGGTTAAGCAGCACTTTGGTCAAATCATCGGCGCAAGCATCTGTGAAGCTATAAAGCCATACATATGCATAAAGAAATGTCAATTAATTGGATTACAGATTATAGCATTCATTATTTTAAGCTTACCACAGATCGTCTATTAAGCACTGACGCAGTTCTTGCTCCTTGACCACACCTTTTGGATACCGTAAATAGATTTGCATTATCAATAGCACCATTGTAAATAATTCGCAAAAATTTTTGGGCACTTCGTGGCCTGCATTTTTAAGTTTGTTTATTGCAAGGGCCAGAACGTCAGCTGACGATTTCTTTGTTTCGATGTAATGCACCGAGACTTGTATTAGGACGCGTAAAGTTGATTTAGTTAATTGCGGAATGTATATAGTGTAGGGTTTGACATTTTTCAAAACATGATATCGAAAGTTTAAAGACATTTTGTAGTTGGAACTTTCCAAAATAAATATATAGCCCTTTTTGCTAATTGGACTAGTTCAATATAGCGATGAGCTATAAACGTTCATGAACAAAATCATCGCATACATTGGTGGGGCACGATAATGCGAATGAAAAGTCACGAGTGATTCTTCTTGTTATTCAGAGACATCAAAACAAATTTTTCTATTGTATCAGTTTTTTATTTTAAACATTAAAATTGTTTAATATTTTGGTTCACATCACTATTTAATAAACGGATGACGAAAAATATTAAAACCTTTACAAGTTACCTTATTTCGCTAGGCGGGTATTATAAAAAAATTTGTGAAGATCTTCATTAAAATCATCGAACGTAAAAATTAAAAGATGCTTTTATATAGATTGTTAGTATAATGAAAGGCTACCTAACTGTTTTATATCCAACAACAAAAGATTTTTTATCATTGAAATATTATCAGATAACTTTTTGAGATATGGCCAATAAATATTTTACGATACAATATAAATGATGTTAGCATAGTACCGAAATTGACCAGAAACGCTGATAGAACTGGTGGATTTATTATTTTTAAATTAAATTATAATTAGTAAACATTTTGATTTTGGTTGTAGGAATAGACGAGCTACTAGATAAGATACAATAAGTGCTTACATACATGCATATGTACACAGACGTACAAACATTGATAATAAGCCAAATTACGGTTGTTGAATGATTTTTGATTGCAGATGGAAATCATAATGAATAGATTTTGTACATTATTTGTATACTTTAATAATTTGCATTGAGTTGGTACATGCATAAATTAATTGGTGCCACACATTTGAATTTCTTATGCTTTCTCGTTTTAAACTAATGCAACACAAACAAAATGTTCCGTTTCGATATACAATATCATTTCAATTTGTTGTTTTTTGTTTTTGTTATGCGATAAAGAACTACTAATAGTGCGGACCGCTTCTTCAGAATTGATGTTCATCTCCTCTCTATCTCCTCGTCCTCTCATTTCTGAAGTGACGGCACCGGCACACACACGCACGTATGGAATTATTAGCTGCTGCTTATGCTGGCAGTTGCAGCTTCTTGCCTTTGAGCACTTTGGTAATATATAGATAGAAGAAATCGCAGTATAGAATGGTTTGGACGATGCCCGCAAAGATCGCAATCAGATCATAATGCGACTCCACCATATAGCGATAGACCCAATTAAGGAGATACAAAGCACGGTACGAGCCGAGGGCAAACAAATAATGGCTTGTGATCGATTCAGCTTCTCCGGTCTTGCTCACCAGGAACAGTTGAGGCAATATAGCGACCGATTCCAAATAGATCGAGAATGTCCAGAGCACCTCCATCAAGGTAAAATCATGATTAATAACCAATGAGAGCAGAGCGCATGGTATTAGCAAAAACTCAATGCGGAACGAATCGTGGTTGTGATCGTAGGTGGCCTTGAATTTCACATACATCAGATAAACCGTGGCGCCTGATGTGGCCAGGAAGAGCACCTTCATCACCGAATTGTAGAGGCTGACGTATGTGGTGAACAGGTCCAGATAGCGTGTCAGATATACGACGGCGAACAGTATTTGAGATTTGCCTGAGATGCCGGCGCAAGATCGTGTTTTCCATATTTTCAGCAATAGAATTATAATAGCAAATACATGCGATAAGTCTCCAGCGAACCGAAAAATATTCATTCTGAGTAATTCGTAAGCTTTTTTTCTTTCGTTACTAGTGTGTAATGTTCTTTCTTGTTGTTGCTTAGTTTTTGCGACGTCCTCCTGAATTAAACAAAATTATTTGCAATTATATTATTGTGTTATAGCAAATATGATAAAATACTTTACCAAACTAAAGCAATTGTTTAATTTTCACTTGTTTTGCCAACGAGTTAAAACTTTTTGGTGTTGTGCCGCCTATATGTACGTAGAATGTCGGCACAAAAGAGAGAAACAAAGAGAGCCAAAGTGACGTGGCCACATACATATATGAGCGACTGAGACGTTTGAACACAATTTATTTGTTCTCAAAAGAATACAAAAAACAGGGCTGCACCAAATAATCGACTGCTATCTATTCGATATAAGTGTGTACATTTTGCAATGATACGATAACAATCGATGCGTCTATAATCTGTCTGCCTGTCGATTTGGACGCATTAGTTTGTTTAGCAATTTATTTTCGCTTTATACAGTAGTTTATTATAAGCTCCAAGGTTAATATTTTGTTAATACGCATATACGACAACGGCCCTAAAATGGTAAGTTGCGAAATAATGTTTCCTTTTATATTAATGGGACTATTGTATATCTATACGTTTATGCCGACTTTGCCGGCCATGCTTGATTTTTTTTCTTCTAATATTGGTTCTTTTCTTTCAGACTATTGGAAAGAATAACAAAATGATTCAGCACCTGAACTATCGGGTGCGAATCGTTCTGCAGGATTCGAGAACGTTCATTGGAACATTCAAAGCATTTGATAAGCATATGAATCTTATATTGGGTGACTGCGAAGAGTTTCGTAAAATTCGCTCCAAAAACTCCAAAGTGCCGGAGCGTGAGGAGAAGCGTGTACTGGGATTCGTACTGCTCCGCGGAGAGAACATAGTTTCCCTCACAGTCGAAGGACCCCCACCACCCGAGGAGGGTCTGCCCCGTGTACCCATTCCAGGCGCTGCTCCCGGTCCAGGCATTGGTCGTGTCGCTGGCCGAGGTGTTCCCATGAACATCTCGTCTGTGCCAGCTGGTCTGCAAGGCCCCGTCAGAGGCGTTGGCGGTCCCGCCCAACAGCATATGGCTCCGATGGGTCGGGGCGTGCCCCGAGCTCCGATGATGGGTGCTCCACCGCCGGGCATGATTCCTGGTGGCATTCCAGCAATGCCGGGCAGTCTTGGAAGGGGTGCACCACCACCCATGAGGGGACCACCGCCAATGATGCGTGGTGCACCACCACCAGGACGGGGTGGTTATTAATGAACAGGTCATCCGCTTATCTTTAAAGTAAATAAAAAATAAAAAAATTTCAGTCATAAATTGATCAGTCTTCTATGTGGGTGAAAGAGATCTAGCTATGTCTTCATAGTAAAACTTTTAATGTGGGTCAATGGAACATATATCTAGATCATTGAGGTCTAGCTATATCTTCAGTATCATCAAAAGAAATAGTAATAAAGATTTTACGTGCTTTAGATATATTCATATTTGAATATTACAGACATTGATTTGATTTTTATTGATATCCATGGATTTTTAGTTTTACATCAATTTCAAATTTGATGAAAAAAGAGCTTATGTATTGTAAATATATATATATATATATTGTATATAGTTTATATGTATATACGTTAAACATTGCTTATATGTAAAAGTGTTTTTAATTTTCAATACTTACATATGTATTTGGTATTTTTGTTTTTTTTTTTTTATTTAGTTTCATACAATACAATATTATAATTTTCTTTAGAAATTGAAGTCATGCTGCCTGCGTAGATAGCATATAGCAATATAGCATATAAACATTATGCCCAAATGGTAGACAAATCCCACACCTTGATCAATCGATCCTGGCCAACTGTGAGTAAGCGCTTGCGATCCTCATCCAGATCCATATGGACAATGGAATGCTTGGCATCGTGAAAAGCTGCCAAGGACGGACGCTCCACTGTCTGCAGCTGCTTGAAGCAGGGATCACAGCAGCGCACATCGAACTCAAAGCCCATTATTGGAATATTAATACGGTTCGTTGAACAATTATCGCAAACAGCTTTGCCGCAGTGACGACAATGATGCTGGCGAATGCCTAAATTCAAATTCAAATAAATTAATAGTTCATAAATTTATCATTCATTATTTAAACTCTGTCCACTTGCCCAATTGCTTTTGATCCATCATGGAGCGGAAGTTCCAAAAGAATGGCCTCGAGCACAGCTGGCAATTGTTGGACTCCACCCAGCCGGGCACCTCCTTGCGCATCGCATTCATTTCCCAAAATACAACCACCGAATCCTCGCCACACGTTACCAATTGCTGAGTGTGGTTGGCGTAGGCTAAGGCCGAGACTTTGTTGCTGAATGAAAGAGGGAATACATTAATTTAAAGTTTTCATAAATGTTTCTAGATACAATGAATAGGGCACAGATTAATGGAGATAATTGTTAATTTGAGATATAATGAAGTTTAATAGAATATTTACTTATAATTCATAAATGAAATGATTGTAAATGTAATGAACATCGAATACATCAATGGATGTAATGAAGAGGAAACATATTGACAAAATGTTTATAGATAGAGAAAATGCATATTGTTTGTAGATCTGCTATCTGTGTATATGTTACCTATGCCCCTGCAGTTCGTAGATTGTGCCGCGTTTGCCACCAACATCCCACACAATAACAGATTGATCGCAGGCTCCACTGAACAAGAGCTGTGGTCCTTCAACCCATCGTAAACAACGTATGCCAGCTGCAAAGGAAGAAGTGATTAATCAAAAGTGTGTATATATTTTATTTAATATGCATATCTAATACACTATTTGTAAGGTCGGCAATTGTTCAAGCCACCTTCGTTTTTAGATGAGTGTCTCTAATTTCCCACAAGCTTGAGCTCTACTCACCCGTGTGTCCTTTGAATGTGGTGATAAGCTGCACGCCCTGCACATCGCAGCGCAACATTGTGATTTGACCCGCATGATCTCCAATGAATGCGTACTTTGCCAATGCATCGAACCTAGATTAAAGTAAGCATTTGATAAAAAGTTCTCCCATATTAAGCAGAGATTACAGATTTACTCACTGAAGTGCTGTGCATGGCGTTTCGAAATTGTATCCGCCCACTCGTTTCGCTGTTTCTGTGCAATGGTATGCGAACTGTTTATCTTTGCCAGCAGAGAGTATCCAGTTGTGAGTCTTTGAAAATACAACAGCTACAACGCGACCCTGGTGCGATAAATAGTCGCGCATGAATGATAAGCGATTGCAGTCCTCGGAGAGTGTGTATTGGGTGACGGTGCCGTTGTCCTGGCCAATGTACAATTGTCTCTGGTCCTGCACATATTCGATGGCTGTGCAGCCCGATGGCATGTATTGGCAAATACTGGGCCAATACTGTCCCGAATCGCGTTTAAGCCAAACTCGCACAGTTCTATGTAAATACACATATGTATATACATATGTAAGGAATATTATTTTTGATTGGATTAGAGAATCACAATGTAGGAGTAATTTAGTTTGTTTGTTTACGCACTTGTCGTCGGATACGCTAATAACTCCATTTTCGCCTGGTATCAAAATAGCTGCATTTACATCGTCCCCGCTGCCCTCTAATTTACTAAGCAACTCCGGCTTTTTGGTCGACAAAAAGCGATCGTTGTTGCTGCGTTGCGCTGGTTTTATCTCGGCTGCCATTCTTACACTGAGAGAGAGCGAGAGTTAGGATTTATAACAAATACTTATGCTGCTAATGTGTCTGTGTGTATGTATCGGTGTGAATTGGTTGAATTAACACAGAAAAACGTTCAGCGTTGTACGCTATTTATGTTAAATTGTTTAAACGAATAAATGAATGAATCACAAATAAACTGAATTTATCCAAAAATTAAGATCAGTGTGACCCCTAATAAAAAAATTAATATTCTTTAATTAATTAATGGGGTACACTTTTCCAATAAGAGTAGCAAAACTATCGTTTTTTTTCTAATTTGAAAACATGTTGAAAAGTTTGCTTAAAACACACAGATAAAAATAAATATTTTAATTTTATAAATAAATGCATTGCTTTTAATTTCACAACTTTTATATTCACCATAAAACTATCGATTATTTTGCTACTCGATTGCCTAGTCGATAACTGTGATACTACTGCATTCAAATTATTTTTACCGTGAGTCGGTGTCCTCTAGTCCTTTCTCCACTGTAGCCACCTAAGAAACATTCCACGTTGGAAATTAAGTTAAGCTGGATTAAAAATCAAAACTGATGAGTGTACAAGCATGATGGTTCCTGGGAGTTACTATATTATATGAAAAAATAAAAATAATAAGACGCATTACCTATCCAAAAGCCTCACCGAATTCGCTGCTCACATTTGGCAAATCGATAAATCGGGACAAACGTTTGCTTTAACGAAAAAATCACTCTAATCAAAAATGCCAATTGGAAGCATTATCAAAAAAGCATCCAACTTTATACTAGGCGAAGAAAGGTGTGATGAAAAAATCGATATCGCTTACGAAGACAACGAAATACTTTTTTGCAAAAACAATGTCTGCATTCATCCACCGACAGTTGCACGCCAGGAATCGGATATACTACACTACCCGGGCTACCTGACCTGCACCACAAAAACTTTTATAGATCAGTACAACAGCGCAAAAAGGCCAACCCTGCTGCTCACCTGGATACCGAACACTTCGCTCTGCAAATGCAACTCGACCACCAACGAGGGGGAGCCACTTAGCAATCTGAACCATGATATGTTACCTACCAATGGACACTTCTCGCCCACAGCTCAAGTGGCGGTGCCCGCGCCAAAGATCGTTGACGATCAGGCAGAACAGGAGGCGGGCGATGAGAATACGGCCGAAATGCTGGAGCTGAAGAACGAATTGCAACCGTTGCTAGGTGGACAAACAGCATCCATTGGCGATCTGGCTGCTCTGCTCAAAAAGAATCCAATCACATCCGTGAACATAACCATTTCGAATCCACAAATTGAGAACAGCAACATCTCTCAATCGTACAATTGCATCATTTCCTCCTCTTCGCCGGATAGCGAGGGCAGCCATCCGATACGAGCGAATCCGCCGGCAACTCACCTGAACTCGGATGGCTCGGTGTCAGATGATAATAATCCCAATTGGATGACCCCTGAGCTGCTCGCCTTCAAGCATAATCTAGTGTTTCCGGAGAGCGCCAATGCCACGCCCACTGTGCGTCGTAAGGCGGTAATCAGAGGCAGGCGATTCTCCGTTGATCTCAGCCAGATGCGCTCCTTGCGTTTGTTTTTTAACGATGACAAATGCACTTCCGGACAGCTGGTGATAGCTTCAAGGGAATCACAGTATAAGATTCTACATTTCCACTACGGTGGCCTGGATCACTTGGCTCAGGTGTTGCATCAGTGGCACTGTTTTCTACACAACATTACCTTGGCTCCAGGGCAGGAGAAGATGAATTTGCCATATAGACACTTTATGGTATGTCGTCCAGAAGTTAAGCAATCGGAGATGCATCCGGATGAGGGCAATGTGAAGAGAATCACCACGAATTTCTTCTATGGCACACTACTAAACGAAAAGGGACAAATTGATGATGATCTGCTGCTGCGCAAGTGCGTCTTCTTTGGTGGCCTGGAGAAGAGTCTGCGCAAAACCGTTTGGCCCTTCATTCTGAAATGTTATTCGTTCTCATCCACATTTGAGGACAGGGCCGTGTTGATGGACATCAAAAGGCAGGAATACGATGAAATAACTCGCAAGCGCTTGTACTCCATGTCTCCGGAGCAGCAAGTCCAATTCTGGAGAACCGTGCAGTGCGTGGTCGAGAAGGATGTGGTCCGTACGGATCGGACGAATCCGTTTTTCTGCGGTGATGACAATCCAAACACAGAGATGATGAAAAACATTTTGCTTAACTTCGCCATCTACAATACGAGCATATCCTACTCTCAGGTAGACTCTACTTTAATCCATTTATAACCACAGTCGTATAGTTGGTCAATTATGTTTTTCTTTTGCAGGGCATGAGTGATCTATTGGCTCCTGTTTTGTGTGAAGTGCAGAATGAATCGGAAACGTTTTGGTGCTTTGTTGGCCTAATGCAGCGCGCCTTCTTTGTTTGCACGCCCACGGACAACGATGTGGATCACAACCTGAGCTACCTGCGAGAGTTGATCAGGCTCATGCTGCCGCGTTTCTACGAACATTTGGAACGACACAACGAAGCCATGGAGCTGTTGTTCTGCCATCGTTGGCTTCTGCTCTGCTTTAAGCGGGAATTCACGGAGGCTGTGGTCATACGGATGTGGGAGGCTTGCTGGTCAAACTATCTCACTGACTACTTTCACCTGTTCCTCTGCCTGGCCATCATAGCTGTCTATGCGGATGATGTGATTGCTCAGAACTTGCGTGCAGATGAGATGCTGCTGCATTTCAGCTCGTTGGCCATGTACATGGATGGCCAATTGATTTTGCGTAAGGCACGCGGATTGCTCTATCAATACAGACAGCTACCAAAGATTCCATGTACCTTGAGTGGTCTGTGCAAGCGCTGCGGTCCGGGCATGTGGGATTCGGAGCATCGGCCAGCCTTGGAATGCGTGGGTCACACGGACGCCGAGAAGTGCTCTTTGGGTATTGATTAATTGATTGATGTGGCTTCTACTGTTGTATATCGAGTTACTCTTACTTATTTACACTATATATATTACAATTATGTGTTATGATGAAAAGCTTTCAAGCGAGTGCTTCTAAATATACTATATTACATATACGCCTATGCTGAATAAATGTTTCACTTTGTCAAATATAAGTTTTAATTGCAAATGTAACAATTGACTAATGGGGCTCAGCATTTATTATACAATGCACTCATGCATATAGCTCTCGTATAATAAATACAATCAAAGGGAAGGAATAAATATTTCACTTTGTCAAAGATAAGTTGGGATTGTAAATTTAACAATTGGTTGAATGAGCTTTAGCATTTATTATACAATCTTAATTACAATCGGTGCAAGCTTCAGTGCTGCGTATTTCAACAAAGTGTAGTTCATTTGCATTTCTGCACTTTAATATGAATAAAATCGTACTTGTTTGTTGTTTTTGTTGTGATTAAAGTATGGTCATTACTGCATTTAAAACTAAGCTTGTCCTACAAACGTATTTCGCATTTCGTATTTCCGTGTTGTTAACGTATACATGATAATTGAGCATCGATATATATTGATTCTGCTGTCAGCTATTTCACATTTGCGGTAGCTGATCAATAGGTGTTGTAAACTTGAAATCCTCTGGAAACAGTTTGGCAGCATGCGGGTACATAAGTTTATATGATTGTCGTATGGTTACATCGGCTACGCCAGCGATGTCGCCAATTTCCTTTTGGCTACGCTTATGCTCCGATGCTTGAGATGCCATATAAATTGCGGCGGCTGCCACAGATATTGGCGATCGCCCAGGTACAATGTCCATTTCCACAGCCTTCTTTGCAATGTGCGTGGCAGCTCGCTGCACCATATTGGGTAGATCTGTAAAACAATGCAATGAAAATCATATTTGATCTTTAAAAGTAGGCAGGGGCGTATAACTTACCCAAGTTGGCACAGAAGCGGCACATGAAGTCGGCAGTTGTTATAAGATCGACACTTGTCTCAAGTGCCTTTAATGTTAGTTTAAAGCATCGACCAATTTCTTTCTTACTTATCTTACTAACTGCACAGATTTCCTTGAATGTGCGTGGCACACCTTCTTGGCGGCAGGCTATATACAAACAAGCAGATGCCTTGGCATCATTTGAACGTCCTTTTAGATTCTTGCCATCATGCACCTATGAGTCAACAAATTAAAATTAGTTATTGAGTAAGATAATATCTGGGAGCTGACCTTGCTTGTATACAGGGCAAGTCAAGTCTTATGGAATGCTACCAACCTGCTTGAATAAATTATTGGCGCGATCGACAATGGTTTTGGGCAAATTGATGCGATCGGCCATGGATGAAATTTCTTTGAATGCGGAGATTAGCGAACGATCTGAACTGCTCATTGTGCGTCTGTTCTGGTATTTGGGTGCGCCAAAGGCATCAAACGATGCCGAACCTGTGCCCGGGCCAATAATTGTGGACAAATCCCCGCCACTGAGTAAGGGATTCTCTGGACCACCCACACGACTGGGATCTACGCCACTTTTTTCATTGCTAAATGTACGCCATTCGGAGCCCACATCGATAACGCGATCGCCCACCACTAAGCCACATTCGGAGCATATCATGTCGCCAGCTCGATAGTCCTCAATTAATGCAGACTCGGGATGGGCATAGCAGCACACTTTGTTGTTTTCGAGTCTAAAAGAAGTTTAATTACCAAGCAGTTGTAAGGATATTACTTATGTTTTATTTACCTTGAAGTTGACGCCATTTAATATTTGTTTTTCTGTTTGCGTACTACTATTTTTCAAACTTTTTACTTTTTTTTGTTTGCAAACGCAAATTAATTTCGACAGACTAAAAATGTCGTGTCTTCTTCTTCTTGGTTTATCTGTTAATTTAACATGAGTCTAACAGCGTTCGCGTTAATTAACAGAACTCAAGTTACAATTCTTCAAATTCCTTTTTTGCTTTGAGGAAAATAGCCAAAATAAAAAAAGGAATCCTTTTGAAAGTCCAGCTGCGAAAGAAAGCGAAATAAAAGAGATGGACAAGCTGCTAACAGTGCCATTAAAAGCTTTT
Source organism: Drosophila gaucha (assembly GCA_035045545.1). Lineage (NCBI taxonomy): Eukaryota > Metazoa > Arthropoda > Insecta > Diptera > Drosophilidae > Drosophila > Drosophila gaucha. Next base: position 650,207 of record JAWNOY010000287.1, read on the forward strand.
AACAGAAACAGCTGATCGTTACATTTATCGACAAATGAAACCATGAAACTGCAATACCTTTCTTTTAGAAACAGCAATATAATTAAATTTGAGCTGAATGGACAAAAAAGTAAAATTTTTAAATTACAGCTTTCTAGCTGAACTCAAATTTCAATTTAAATGAATTTAAACTTTTTTGTTAACAAATGACAACTACTGCAGTACATTTTGTTCTAAGCCTACTTGACTTAAATATTAAAGCGTAATAAGCAAGTTCCGTCGTACGCGACAAAACTAATATCGACACTTTTTACACGCTCAATAATGCGATGTTGAGCTATCGATAAGCACTAGTGTTAAACCGATTTATTAAATTACTGACATACCCACACATACATTCATATATATATACTTTTATGTTGAAGAAAAACAAAAAAGTAGGCTTATTAATATTTGGTGCATCGGTATACGGTTTAAATGATACGTAAATATCGTTGTGCTTCTACTGCTCAGGATACTTGTGACAGCTGTTTTTGATAATTCCTATGCCTACATAAGAAATTTTCTCTGGCATATACGATACTATTAAGGAAGCAAAACTATTCTCAGCATGACGAGCAAACATATTTATTCAACCACAAATTTATCTGACCTGCAATTGAAGGAGCAGGGCAATTGTTTATTTGCATCGCGCAAATATGACGATGCAATTATATGTTACTCCAAGGCCATTGTAAGTCATTTCAAAACTTCAAAGCTTAAATGTGGATGTGAATCATATACTACATATGTCTTATAGATTAAAAATCCAACAAATGCAACATATTTTACGAATCGTGCCCTTTGCAATCTAAAGCTAAAGCGTTGGGAGCTTTGCTGTCAAGATTGCCGGCGAGCTTTGGATATAGATGGCAACTTACTAAAAGGCCATTTCTTCCTGGGACAGGGTCTTATGGAGATTGACAATTATGATGAGGCTATAAAGCATCTTCAACGTGGTAACATTTCTTGAAATATTGAAGTACTCTTATAATATTAGTAGTCTTATAATTATTGGCCTAATACACATATTTAAAGCGTACGATTTGTCAAAGGAACAAAAACAGAACTTTGGAGATGATATAACATTGCAACTGCGATTGGCACGCAAGAAACGTTGGAATGTCTTAGAAGAAAAACGAATACACCAGGAAATCGAGCTGCAAAGTTATTTGAACCGGTGGGTGTACAAAAAAATACCCATTGAAATTGAAACATTATTTATTTGTTGATTTACAGGCTAATCAAAGATGATATGGAAAATCGTTTAGCCAGCTTGAAGTTGAATGAAAACTTAAATGAAGAAAATCTGAAGGATAAACAACAGGAAATTGAACAAGAATGTGTAAGACATATGTGCTAAGCTTTTAGTTGAGATTTATTTTTAATTAGTAATTTTTGTTTATTGAATAACATTATTTATTTTAAATATAATAATATTGTAAATTTAGTAGTGAGTCGAGAATTTGTAAACATGATTGTGATTCAGCTTGTGCGCTATTAATATACATTTCTTCCATAGGATGATCATATTCAAGAGCTTAACAACATATTTGCTAAAGTGGATGAACGTCGAAGGGTGAGTACTGAAAGAAAAGAGAAACATCTTTTTAAAGTCCAATTATATTTACAGAAACGGGAAGTTCCGGATTTCCTATGTGGGAAAATAAGTTTCGAGATATTGGCTGATCCAGTGATTACTCCTTCGGGCATCACATATGAGCGTAAGGATATTGAGGAGCATTTGCAACGTGTTGGCCATTTTGATCCTGTAACCCGAGTCAAACTCACACAAGATCAGTTAATACCCAATTTTTCAATGAAGGAGGTAGTCGACTCATTTATTGCTGACAATGAATGGTCTCTAGATTATTAATTTGTTGTTTTTTTGTAAACAACTTGAAGAAAAAGGAAATATATTAAATGTATATTGTAATTAAATAGATAGCTGTTACACACAGTTAAATATAAATGTCAACATATAACTGTCTATATATATTCATTGAATAATTTGAGTTCAAAATATTGTGTATATTAAGTTATTTTTTTAGAAAAGTAAAATATACAAGCCTTGCCACAAGCGCTAAATGGAATAAATTAAAACAAACAAATAATTTTTCATTTACATATAGTTCATATTAGTGCAAAAATATCGCCTGATTGAAAGTCAAAATGGAAGCGGAGATTGGAATCGATATATCGATATTTATTTCGACTACTCTTGGTCGCTAAAAAAACGGCGCGAATGCGAGAACATTTTGCTACAATATCAATTAAAGTTAACTTATTGGTATAAAAATGTCTGAAAATAATGGTACGGTTGTGCGCATGCCATGGGTGGAAAAATATCGGCCCAACTGTTTAGATGACCTGATATCTCACGAGGAAATAATATCTACAAGTAAGACCACGCGTTGACTCTGACCGACGCAATTGGGAATCTAAAATTTGTCCTTTATTTCAGTCAATCGTTTTATCAATCAGAAGCAATTGCCTCACTTGCTCTTCTATGGCCCACCGGGAACAGGTAAAACTAGCACTATTCTCGCCTGTGCCCGGCAGCTTTATTCGCCGGCACACTTTAAGTCCATGGTACTAGAGCTGAATGCTTCAGATGATCGTGGCATTGGCATCGTTCGTGGTCAGATCCTCAACTTCGCTTCGACTCGCACCATTTTCTGTGGTACCTTTAAGCTGATCATACTGGACGAGGCGGATGCTATGACGAATGATGCGCAGAATGCCTTGCGTCGCATCATTGAAAAGTACACCGAAAACGTGCGATTTTGCATCATTTGCAATTATTTGAGCAAAATTATTCCCGCTCTTCAATCTCGCTGCACACGCTTCCGTTTTGCCCCTTTGTCACCCGAGCAAATGCTGCCACGCCTTGATAAGGTTGTACAGGAGGAGAAGTAGGTGTTCACTGTAAACTTCAAACTCTTTCCATTGTCTAAGCTCTTTGCCTTTTTTCAGTGTGAACGTTACAGATGATGGCAAGAAGGCGTTGCTGACCCTAGCAAAGGGTGATATGCGAAAGGTTTTGAATGTGCTGCAGAGCACTTCGATGGCTTTTGACATTGTCAACGAGGATAATGTTTATATGTGTGTGGGCTATCCGCTAAGAAGTGAAATTGAACATATGCTGCAAACATTGCTCTCAGCAGCCACATTTGACTCGGCATTTGATAGTAAGTAGGCAGTTTATTGAAGAGATTATTTCCTTTTCTAAACCAATGCTTTCTACATAACAGCAATTGAGGAAGCGAAGAGTAAACGAGGACTTGCCTTAGAGGACATTGTCACAGAATTACATTTGTTTATTATGAGACGTGAGCATACTTTGCAGTTGTTTCTATACACTTACTAACTTTTACTATTTCCTACAGTGGAATTGCCTATGTCGGTGATGAATAAATTAATAATAAAGCTGGCACAAGTCGAGGAACGATTAACCAAGGGCTGTTCGGAGACTGCCCAAACTGCAGCGCTGGTGTCTGCGTTCTTCATAAGTCGGGACATGGTGTCGCTAGAAAGCTAGAGAGCTGATGAAAATTTGTTGAATAGAATAGATGATAATTAAAATTAAGCAACCATTTATTAAAAACAATCGCATGTACGAATATAAAGCAGATTTTTGAACTGATTGTAAATAATATTAAGCGATGTTTTCGATATATACGATACCAGCTGTTCGATGTCATCACTAATAAGCAACAATCGATAGCAGAGCTATTGTATATTTTGCTTTTTCTTAGGATAATTTATAAAAGTCATTGTAAAAATGAATACTGTTGACGCAGATGCTCATTTATTGGCCTTAAAGGGTAAGCAATACGCTGTATAGCTTATTCAATAATGTACAAGAGTTAAACCCCCTACAGTTATGCGACTGACCCGCCCCACGCTTGTTGGGCTTGGGCCAATTGTTACCTGCGAGCCAAAGGATTTGCCCCAGAGCTTTAACCGACTTGTGGAGTTCGATGGCATTGCTAGAACGTCTGCTGAAGCACTCGGAGCAGGCCAAACTATGCTGTTACCTCAATCATTTGGTAATATATATCTGGGCGAAACATTCTCGAGTTACATTTGTGTACACAATTGCACGGCTCATCCCGTTGAAGGGGTTTCTGTTAAAGTAGATCTGCAGTCGAGTTCATCCCAAATTAATTTGCTAATGCATGAAAACAAGAAATCGAATGTAGTTTTAACAGCAGACGAAACTCTCGATGACGTTATTCGATATGAAGTGAAGGAAATCGGAACTCACATGTGCGTAAGATATTCTATGCAAATACAATAATTTGCTTAAAATTTGTAAACATTTACTTTTAGACTAGTCTGTGAAGTAAATTATACAAGTCCCGCGGGCTTCGCTCAATCACTGAGAAAGTTCTTCAAGTTTCAAGTGCTTAAGCCGCTTGACGTTAAAACAAAGTTCTATAATGCCGAAATGGACGAAATATATCTGGAGGCGCAGATACAAAACGTAACCACCGGCCCATTCTGTCTAGAAAAAGTGGAACTGGATAGCTCCGAGCAATATACAGTGACTTCCTTGAATACTCTACCCAACGGAGAGTCGGTTTTCACTTCCAAAAATATGCTGCAGCCAAATAATAGCTGCCAATTTCTTTACTGTATAAAGGTGAGTTAAACAAAGAAGCACATGGAAAACAAATAATATTGTTACTATATTCTAGGCAAAAGCTGACATTGCAAAGGATATTAAAACTCTCCGTGAAGCAAATAATGTGGGTAAGCTGGACATTGTCTGGAGATCGAATTTTGGCGAAAAAGGCAGATTGCAAACGAGCCAATTGCAACGATTGGTATTTACTTTAAAAATTTACTGCTTAAACTAAGTTCTAATGAAATGTTTCGCTTCTTTTAGCCCTTTGAATATAAGGACCTCCGCTTGGAAGTAATCGATGCCGAAAACATTGTCAAAATTGGTACCATATTCACATTCCAATGCCGAGTAACCAATACAGCGGAGCATCCAATGAAGCTGCATATTAAACTTGAAACTAAAGCCTTTGCTGATTGCCCCTATACGGGCTCAGCTGATTTTGAATTGGATATATTACAACCAGGACAACAAGCTGAATTTCCACTCACAATTTGTCCATCCAAATTGGGACTGATTAAAGTATCCCCATTACTTATGGTCGATACACTGAAAAACGAGCAATTCGTAATGACGAAAGTTGTGGAAGTGTTTGTTGTAGACGCCGATTACCATCAGGATGGTACATTTTTGCTTAATAAGTTGATTCGATATGAAAATCCTATTGATTCCTTAATGCAAAAGCAAATACAATTGCAGGTAGTTTAGTTAGACAATATTAAAATTTAAAAGTGTAGTAATTTGTAAATTTTAATGTTTTTTTTATTAGTATAAATTATAAGACTTAAGACAATAATATATCTTTCCACTAGATTTTATTTCTCTCAAAATCGCCTACGGCTTTTTGGTACGAAGAGTATCATCTAGGCGACTATTTATAATTATTTAAGGGACTCATGTTTGTTTCAAAATTAATTGACCCCTTACGCACTATTATGCGTTAATTTTTCAATTTACATTTGTAAGTGATTGCTGCAATTTAAACTGTCAATCAACTACGAACGTTCTTGCTATATAAGAAAGGGCTTTCACTTTTGTATCACAGTGGAAAAGTTATTTGAAATGTATTCAAGCGACCTAGCTACCTTACTAGTGCTTACCTTGGTATGCTTCTTTTTCGGAAGAGTTTCCTCAATGGAAACTTCTGTTTTAACAGAGTATACCACGCGCCTAATTAAAACAAAGGAAAGCATTATATTTGCCTGTTCCGAGCAAGGTATGTGACTGAATTCTATGCTAGTTTTATTTGTAACTTTTAATGATGTTTTTACTATTTTAGATATATATTCGAACGCTGTAGCACTCATGGCAGCCAATCAATTTGTTCAGCCGGTCCTCTTAAATAGTTCCTATTCTCTAAGCTCAATTTTAACGAGGAAAAACTATGCACGAACTTCTGTGATTGTGGACTCAAATTGCGAAGGTGCTTCGAGGTTGTTGAAGGACGCTTCTGTAAATAGATATTTCAACAAGACATATCAGTGGCTATTGTGGGGTGTTGATAGGAATATCAACGATCTTCTGCCGATCGAACTAGACTATGTTGGTCCAAATGCACAAGTGACCTATGTCAATAAGACAAATGACGATTATTGCCTTTGGGATGTACATTCAAAGGGTCGTCAACTGAAATCGGCATTAGAATTGCATTTGATAGCAAAATTCTCAAATGAAGAACATAAATTGATTATAGCTAAAGATATATTCGAGCTGCAGAGCATCAAGTATCGCAATCAATTCAATGGTTTAACCTTAAGAGGCGCAAGTGTTGTAAGTAGAATTTGAATTTTGGTAATATTTAAATTATAATTTTCATCAAATTGCAGATCGATCAAGAGGACATTTTGACAAATCAACAAATTGAAACAATATTATCGAGGCCCACAAAGGATCCAGGAGTCGCTGCGTTTATTAAATACCATTATGAACTATTAAGCCTGCTCAGAGACCTCTTTAATTTCACCGTTAAATTTCGCAATTCGAGAGGCTGGGCTGGCAGATTGGGTAACACGACTTTTCGACTCGGGTTGCTGGGCATTATAATGCGCAATGAGGCCGATATTGCAGCATCTGGCGCATTTAATCGTATAAATCGCTTTGCCGAGTTCGACACAATACATCAGAGTTGGAAGTTTGAGACTGCGTTCTTGTTTCGCTTTACGCCCGATTTGGATACGCATGGTAAAAGTGGAAATTTTCTGGCACCCTTCAGCAGGCGGGTGTGGCTCTTCACCTTGGGCACATTAATTGGAATTAACTGCATTTGGTTGCTACTGGAGTACCTAAGTAGAAGATGGCATTCCCAAGTCAAGCCCAATTTAGAAGAACGCATTTTCAACACAAGGAAACGCAGCAGCATAAATTTAACTACTGAAAATGCAACTATAAAATGTGAAAGCAACTGGACAGAACGTGTTCTGCACACTTTTGGTGCTGTCTGCCAACAGGGAATGGAACCTATTCCCAACGACTTGCCGTCACGCTCCATTGTCGTAACAGTTTTTCTATTCTCGGTGGTTATGTACAACTATTATACCTCATCTGTTGTTGGCGGATTGCTCAGCTCTTCGGATCAAGGACCTGCTACCGTAGATGAAATAACGTCTAGCCCACTGAAACTATCCTTTGAAGATATTGGATACTATAAAGTATTATTTAAAGTAAGTTAAACCCATCAACTTAAATATTTCATATCTAATTTGTATATATTTCCAAATTAGGAAAGCTCCAATCCGATTGTGACACGTTTGATTAGCAAGAAACTCTCAGCATCAAGGGGTCCCAATGAAATGGGTGTCTTTGGTCACATAGAGGATGCGATTCCATATCTCAAGAACGGCGGCTTCGCATTCCATTGTGAAGTAGTTGACGCTTATCCAATAATAGCCGAATTGTTTGACGCCAATGAAATATGCGATCTACGGGAGGTTTCCGGTCTTATGGAAGTAGAAATTATGAATTGGATTGTCCACAAAAATAGTCAATATACCGAACTCTTTAAAACAGCGTAAGTACATCATATTCCAACAAGCTGACTTATATATATTATATTTCTAATATCTTTTATATTTAAGTATGTGTAAGGCTCGCGAAGTTGGCTTAGTTGAAAGAATCCTGCGACAGCGGCAAATGAAGAAGCCAGAATGTCAGTCCCTATATACCGTCTACCCAGTGACTATTTCAGGTGTTTCATCAGCATTCCTTACACTGCTAAGTAAGATTATTCATTTTATTGTTAATATATTATTATCATGAGCACATTTTAAGGTGGTGTCTTAATCGCTTTATTGGCTTTATGTCTGGAAATAGCATCGGTCAAATGGCAGTTACGAAGGTAGGATTTAATAAAAAAATAAGGATAATAATAATTTCGGATTACAGCTGATTGTCGAATGCAAGAAAAACCTTTCGTAGTAGTATTTTAGGGTAAATTATTAAATAATTTCGATTTAACTGGACTTTCCATAAAGTTTGTCGATTTGGCTTGTTCTCTTTTTCGAATTAGAATATAGAAAGTCAGATATAGTTTTTCTTGATTTTATTTCGTGATTAGGCAATCGACATATGTATATTATGTATCAATACAATTCTTTTTTGCACTAATTTAACATAATTTTGTTCAAAGGCTCACAAATAATAAAATAGCTGCATTGCCAAATGTATAGAGTTTATTATTAGGAAATGATGAAGTTATTTAAAAATTTATCTAAATGGTTATTTGCCTCGGATGAGTTGCGCTTGGCGCTGAGACAGTGTTTCGATATATAAATACACATGCATATACACACAATAAATTTAACTATTCTATTTAAGTTTAGTCTCAAAATAATTCCGTAAATTCAGTATTTAAAATCACAATTTTTCATTCCGAAAGTATTTTGCACTTGTCAGTGTTTTCTTTTTTTTTTGTTTTCAACGAGTTTTCCTTTATCTTTTCTGTCTGTCAGCAAATGGTAATTATTCTTACGTCTTCCTGATTTTTATTTTTAAATGAGCTTTAACGGATTTAACAGAACTCGAGATCATGTTGTTTTTGCCAATAAAATAAACTGTTGTTGGTGTAATGCGGATTATTTCGTCGATTACTTGCTGAATATATATATATATATCTATATATATAGATATGATGCTATAATGATGCCAAGACTAAGAAAGGGAGTCCTCCATATATGCTAAGTTTGTTATCCCCTTTATTATTAACCTCTACCGTCGTTCGCTGTTCAGTTTTCAATGGATGTTGCGCCCAAATTGCTGCCACCCAATTGATTGTGTGCTATCATTAATATGTCCTTTTTCTCCTTGGGGAAACGCAGCTCTCGGCCTGCCATGCGCGCCGTCTCGAGCTCACGTTCGGCCAAGACCAATTCTCTTCGTAGCACTCCAGGGTTCTCCTGCTCACGTGCTATCCAGTCAAGTGCCATCTGGGCTCGCATCTCATCATCCAAACTGCGGTTGGAGTAATGTGCGACCACCTCTTGCCTAGAGCACTGGCGCTCGCGCATTGCCTTCAATGATCCGTTCCAATGCAGTAGTTGAAAGACCGTCATCAGCTCTTGAAATTCCAACATCGTGCGCCCCTTATTTGCCTCGAGCATGAATCTATATGCATATATATTTATTGAATATATAAATATGTGTTAAATGTTATATCTTTTACGCACCTGAATGCACCGATGCCCGATTCTGGTAATTCATTATTTTGCGGTGTTCCCTTGAAAGAGGCGCGAGCATCCTGAACTGCTTTCTCTATAAATTCATCGCTTATGCGACGAGACGGGTGTTCATTAAATACCGAATTCATGAGTGCTATTTTAGCCGAACTTCGCCTGGCTTCCGCTTTAGTTGGGCAATTCTGAAAGGGGATAAAGGGTAAAGATTAGTAATATGTACTTTATTTAGACTGATTACAATGATCTACCTGAAAGCTACCAAAGCAACTGCCTCCAGGTAATGTTACGAAGCATACATAAGGCTGGCTGTTCGATGGAATCGATTCATAGATCACAAGAGCTCCATTTTTAAGCTCGACTCCTCGTGTCTGTTTCATTTGCCAAAACTCTTGCAAGGCTTCCACAACATTAACTAAGAGTAGAGATATATATTTTAAATATAAGAGATAGATATTAATAGAATTTATTGGTTTTACCTCTATAATCTCGATCTTCGTATAAACCGGATACCATTGGCAAAGCCCAGAAAGGTTCTTCGGGATAAACCATTATACGCTTGCCACTTGTTGATTATTGTACAAGAATGGAGCTTTTGATAGAATATTAATTGCAAACTTAAATCATCACACTTGGATTAACAATCCTAAATGAGCAGAGCTATTCATAAGTCTTTAACTGAAAGTAAATTGGAAAAGGTTTATGCATGTAACATTAATATAGTCTCATAGTTTTTATATCGTTTGACACAATTTGGAGATTTCTTCATTTTCTGTTTGCGGTATTAACACTGAATATACGTATACACATTCAACACCCTACGCATTTGTAAAAGTACATTAAGTTGATGGTATTTCATCATCGGCATTTCCAGTTTGCTTCTTAAGTCATCTGTTTTATGCTCTTTTAGAAATCGCCTCTCACACAGACAACTCACACACAAGCTGAAACTCACACATGCATATGCTTGCAGACGTACATATATGTATGTATGTAGGTCTGCAAGTTGTATGTGCATATTTTACAAGTGGTACAAGGAGTATACACACTTGAAACCCATAATTAATATATGTATATCGCATACATACATATGTAAGCCGTTAAATGACTGTGGACAAACGACACGGACACACACACATTTATATATATGTATATACATACATCCGCACAGACTTACAAATGGGTGATCATAATTTTTGTCAACTGCAAATGGTTTTTTTATCTTGTATCTCACAAATACTTGCGCACTATTATGTATTCGTTTTTGTTGTTCCAATTGTGACAATCTGTCTTTTATATCAAATAAATTATAAAATGGCGTTCACACTTTAACGTCAGCGCACAATAGCTAAAAAAAAAATAGCTACACACGTATGCACTTATTTATTAATGTATATATATGCGCCTGCAAGTGTTCAACTTGTTGAGTACAATAAAACAAACCTGTAATTTTCATTGCCGACTACGCGCATGCGCACTGTTCAATTATATCGGTTCGCAATTTTTCACTATGTGATCGTACATAAGCTTTGTCGCAAGTGTTGGATAAGGCACAAATTTAATGCTTTGCTTGTCAGATTTTATTATCATACTACAGCAAAAGGGGGCTCTTTATATGGTTGGCAACACGATTGTGTGACCGTCGTAAATTAGTCTTGCCACTCACTGCAAATTATCGCGTTGAATGTTACCGATACTTATCGATATACTTGAACACGAATAAGTTAATTTTTGCTAAAAGTATAGATTATTTTTTGCTTTAAAATAGTTTTATTATTTTGAGTACTTATTTTATTTATATTTTTAATTTTCTAGTTTCTTAGTTATTATTTTTCTACTCATTTTGCTGATATTAATTATTTGTAGTTTATCATAAAATAGTCGACAAATGAAGTTTGAGTCAGGTCTTTTAAAAATATTCAGTACTAATATGCCCCGAATTAATCAGTCTACTTTCCATAAAGGAAGATATTTAATTTAGTAAATAGTCCTAATGTTGCTTTTGAACCAAATTCGCTAATAATTTCTAAAGATATGGGCAAGTTCTTTACGGAGTCTAAGATTATTATAATTTTTTTCTCGATTTTTATACCAATATTTATTTTATCTTTTCAGACGGAACCCCTTTAGCACAGTTCCACGAGTCCAAAAGGGTATATCTTTCCAAGATCGGACCTGATTTAACTGATGTAAGCCCTATTTGAATTATGTCCTAAATTAAATAGCAACAACTATTATTTCAAAGCATTTTTGTATTATTTTAATAAAAATGTCTGAATAATGTACATCAAATAAGCAAGTATAATGTAAATATTTAAAGAAATAGATTATCTGCATTATATATATAAATCAAAGACGCTTTTTTACTTTGACGCGATTTTTTTAATTAACGATCATTAAACGCAAATTAAACAGCCGGCGCTAAATTGAGAGATTTTGTTTCACCCGAAATACCAGGCGAACAGAAATGTCTAGCAACCAGCAGAAAATATGCCAGCGGGGAAACTATTTCGTTTCATGCCGCAACGTTGCGGTATTTTGGTTTCAAATTTTGTCGAAAATGCAGCTGATGTACCAGGCGAACAGAAATGTGCAGCTGCGAGAAAAATGTTATTGAACAGAACTATGTTAAGTAACAGAAAACATTTCGTTGCATACCGAAAACGGGCGGCCGTTATTAACAGCAGACTGTTATTAATTCGAAAGCTCGAGTGTAATTTTAAATAGCTATATCTCGGTAAAATTAAGGCCGATGTTGGAAATATGTACCTTAAGGGAATTTTAGAGTTTTGTAGAATCGATTGCTATTCAATTTTAAAACATGTCGATTTTGCTATAGGAAAGATTGGAATCAAAAAGTGTAGCCATTTATTTGCTTGCCAGAGATATTCCAATTGTAACATTTTGTAAAAACTTAAAATGACTATAAACTTATATATCCTCATATATAGATGAAGTCTTGTGAATGAAATAAAATTACACTTTCTTGCCTAGTTTCTCGATAACAAACTCTTTTAAGGGCTGATAGTACTGATAACGCAAACTAAGCATTTCGGGGGAGTTGCGTACGCGTTCAAACATTTCCAGCTCCGATTCCATAATGAAGACGGCCGTGCCGGCCATTGCGATGACGACGAAGATGACGGATGGTATAAAGGCGTGTAACAAATGGAATTTACGCAAATTTTTGCCACCATTATTGGAATTTGAGTGTGTTCGCGAAAATTTGCCTAGATGTTTCCCACTGGCAATACCGACGGAAGAGCTTGAATTTAAGGCGGGATTGGGCAGCGCATAGTACTGCTTGGATGAATAATATAGATGCTGCTTGGAGTCACTCTGATTGCCACGCGGCTTGCGAGCCACATCATATCCACTCGCTGTGAGTCCGCTCTCCGTTGAGGAATGCTCAATGGAGTCCCGGAACGCATAGCCGGATAGATCGGTGCCCATGTGATTGAGCCGATCTATATTGGAGGAGCGCAGACGTGCCTCTTCGCACACGGGCTCCAGGATGGGCATTTGCAGACTACCGTTGACACCGCCATCCTGGCCATAAATGAGAATGCTCGGTGCCATCGAACAGCCCAGTGGCTCGGACATTGTGGAACGTGGCAAACTGCTATAGCCTGTCAAATCAAAGAGAATGAGTAAATATTATTCATATATAGTTTTATCTTTGTTGTACCGTTTCTCTTACGTATTTGTGCTAAGTCGCCCTGTGGACTGGAGGGCGTGGCTGGCACACTGCTCGCCTTGCGTTTGCTCGAAGTTGAATTGGTCATTTTTTGTTCGCGTAATGCGTTTATGCTTTCAGTCAATATCTCGCGTTCAGTTCGACCCGTATAACGGAACTTGGTACCCCAGGAGAAGAAGCCACCGCCAGATACAACAGCGGCATGCTGGCTATTTGGTAAACTGTGAAATAAATAAATATGGATTTTATTAGGAAAACTTTCCTAGAAGTCTTTGCAGAGACAGAATCAAGAATATACATTGATACTTCAAGGGATCTCTCATACACTCCTCTGCTAGGATACAAACTTAGGCTCTACTTACGTGAAGAAGAGCATTTGCTCAATGGCGGATCTCCACAGATAGCGACAAGCGGGTCCCGATGGGCATTTAAAGCCAATTGTGTGTTTTTTCTGCAAATAATAATTTTACTATGTATAGCTGCATGGAGCTTAAGGATTTACTCACGGGTTCCCGGCTGGCATCTGTGAAGCTTAAGTGTGCAATAAACATTTTGCCCTCAAAGTTAATTTTGTGCACTTCATTCCAACGAAAGTGCTGCGAACGTTTGCCCGCTACGTAGGTGCTGATGCCCGCATGATTGATGCCCACGTAGAGCAGCGAGCCGCGATGATCCTTCACAGGGTGCGGATCAATGCCGTATGTCTCCAGGCCGCGGGCAATGCCCATGAACTCATCCATGGCCACGGATGGGTCCTGGCCAGGCTTTCGCTTCTTGTGCAGCTCAATTATCTTCTTTTCCAGATTCTCAGTTTGACGCAGAGCCAAGTCCAGCGATGAAACATAGTCGCCAATGTGCATCAGGTCATCATAGTCGCCGAGTTCCTCTGCCAAATAGAGACAATTTAATCAGAGACAATTTAATAATAGAAAATTCAATTTACAGCAAGCCTTACCCTGCACGATTAAAGCGCCCAGAGCAGCTGCCTCGCCCAACGAACAGTATAATCGGCCATGGCGAAGATCTCTCTTCAGCTGCTGGAAGAGCATGATGCGGCCATTGCCAGTGAGACGGAATGGATCCGCTGGATAAAATTTTACACGTAACGAAAACAGCACAGGATCTATATCTAATATATAACAAATGTTTTGTTATTTAATTTTAATACTAAAATGCTTTAATATTTACCTTTGCATTGTTTCAAAATGGATTTGGCTAAGTCGAGCCAGTGCTAAAAATTAAAAATATGATATATATGTATAGGAAATATATAAAAAGTAATGAATATATATAGTACAATACTTACCCTTTGTTTTCCCGTATCTACATAGCGTAAACCAAAATAGTCCTTTTCCTTAATATCTAATTGTCTACATATATGGTCGACTAGATAAATGCCTTTATGGAATGGCTGTTATAAGAAAGAGCGAGACAGAGAATACGAAAATAAATATTTTGATTAAATTCATAAAAAAGCTGTTAAGTTGGGTGTGGGTTTTGTTATAGCTATAAGGTAGTTACGCCCTTATTCTCATAGCTACAAACACACCCACCCACACACCCATAAACACACACACACACATACACATAACAAAACATCGTTGCGGCAAGCCTTGACTTTCTCCCTTGGTGAATGCCGAAAATGTATTTAAATCTCACAATTAGCATTATTATAACGTAAAAACACACCTGAAATTCACATTCTAAGACATCCGAATCATCGAGCAGACGAACAGTGCACTTGTACACAATATTACATTCGTTTTTACTTTTAAACATTTTATTATTGGACTTTAATATCGACTTTAGTCACTGCTTTAAAAAAACACTTAACAGCAACAATTGGATACAAAAATATATTTTATACGAATTTTATTGGCGCGTTTTTGTGCATTGTCTTTAAAGTTGTGTACAAAAAGTTAATTAGTTCTTAACGTTTTTTTAAACTTTGTTTGCCGACAATGTCAGTGTCCTTTATCGCCCTTCGCTTTTTCCTCTTAGGGGTGTTTTGGGTGTATTTTTTGCTTGAGAAAACAAACAAGATAAAAGCACTAAAATTGGACAAGTGCCTGTAATTTGATATATGGCGTAGGGATTTGTGTAAGTAATTATAGCAATGTAAAAATAAAATTTATATAAATTTATAAAATATTACACTTTAAGTCAAACATATTTGTATTTTTCTGTTTAAAATAAAGCAACGGTAGAAAGTGGTGTAATCGATATACATTCGATTGAACACAGATGGAACTCAAATGAACAAAGGTAACTAGTTCGTTTCTGTTCTCTAACTCGATTAAAAACTTCCCACATTAGTTAACAGCTGTTTGGTAGAACAAAAACGTAAGTTTATACTTAAATATTTAAATCTCATTATTTATGCATTATTAGAATTTAAGGTGACTATGTTTCAACCTGAAGATCATGGCCTAGAGGCCGACTTTCGACTGACCATGTTTTCCACCTTGCGAGGGTGAGGGTGTAAGGTCCCCGAAGAGAAGCTTAAGCAATATCTCACGGGAACAGAAATAGTTAGTAATGCACCTAAAAACGATGACGACTATATTGGTAAGCTCTTTTTGTTTTTATAGTTTTAAAAGAAAATATTGTAAGGATCATTTTCAAATTAGACAACCTAAATTGAATGCTTATCTGTTGCTTATCATACGGCACACAAAGATTAATTTGAAGATGACCTTTGCAGTTTTGATAATCATATATATGTATGTATATGTACATATGTATATGAATCTAAATACTAATAAATAAATGTTTACAAATAAAGGATCTGGAATGGATTGCGCGGTTATACCACTATCACGGCACAAGGAATATTCGCTAGTACAGACCGTTGACTTCTTTTATCCTCTAGTTGATGACCCCGAAATAATGGGTCGCATAGCTTTTGCCAATGTTTTGAGTGATGTTTACGCTGTCGGCGTAACGGATATTGATAAAATCGAAATGCTCATAAGTGCACCTTCAAATCTGACAGAGAAGCAGCGAGATATTGTGGTTCCCCTAATTGTGAAAGGTTTCCAGAGAGCGTCGAGCAACAGCGGCTGTTATGGTAATGTGACCATCAAAAATGTTATCATTAATCCTTGGTGCATTATTGGAGGCATTGCGACGGCCGTCTGTCGAAAGCAAGACATCATATTGTAAGTACATGTCGCTCTAGTAGATATTTTTATGTTCAAGGCATTAATACCCTTATAATCTTACAGACCATCAAACGGCAGAGCCGGCGATGTCTTGGTACTAACGAAGCCGCTGGGAACACAACTGGCAACGAGTGCCCACATTTGGCAAAAGGAGCAGAATGAAAACTATAAAAAGCTGTTAACTGCATTTACGAACGAAGATATAATGGAAACATTTCAAATAGCAATTAAATCAATGACATATCT
Source organism: Drosophila gaucha (assembly GCA_035045545.1). Lineage (NCBI taxonomy): Eukaryota > Metazoa > Arthropoda > Insecta > Diptera > Drosophilidae > Drosophila > Drosophila gaucha. Next base: position 666,629 of record JAWNOY010000287.1, read on the forward strand.
CAATCGCAATGGTAAGTTACAACAAATTAAGTATGAGAATTGCAATTCAAATATCGATATTCAATATCGAAAGAGATATTTTAAAAAGCGCCGATACCTAACCAAATATCGATACTGCGAATATGGTATTGATATTTAAACATTACTATTAAGTAGAAATAATTGAAACTAACTAGTATACAATTAATCTTTTAGCTGCTCTGCTAATGCAGAAATACGAGGCACATGCTGCAACAGATGTCACGGGCTTCGGATTGCTGGGCCATGCCAAGAACTTGGTTGAGTTTCAAAAGCAGCAGCTTTTGTTCAAAATTCACAAATTGCCTATCATTAAAAATGTTTTGAAATTTGGAGAATTAGTTGGTCAATGCACCAAGTTAAAAGTAGGCAAAGCCGTTGAGACATCTGGTGGACTTCTTATTTGCCTAGCCCCTGCAGCAGCTGAAGCATTTTGCGAGGAGTTTGCAAATATCACAAATGGAGCACAGAAGGCTTTTGTTATTGGCGAAGTTGTAGAAGCAGATAAATCTGCTGTAACATTGGCAGAAAATGTAGAACTAATCGAGGTATCGCTTTAGACACATTGTTTGATTGGTTTTAATGAATCAAATTGAGTATTCAACTTATGATTATTATTTCGTAAAGGCTTTTGGGGCTCGGAAATATTATGAATTGTTTTATGTGTAAATATAAAATTTTTGAAATTCAGTTGGATTCCTTATAACTAACAAGCTTAGCTTTAAATCAGTACTATGTTGTAATAAAAGTTGCCGAAATCGCGCAAACATTTTTTAAATCTTCGATATTTAATATTTCGACGTTTACAGAGTTGAATAATCGTTAATAAACATCGTAAATGTTAACAATTGAATTTATTAGCTCGTAGTTATCGAATGAAACTAGCCGATACGACACACAGTACTATCGCACGATATATCACGAAGCCGATGCATATCGATAATATAATTTTACTTATGCATTTTCCAGTTCCAACACGCAAATTTTTGTGCCGGAAAAAAAAATTGAGTAGACCTTTTATTTTGTCTAAGACAAAAAAGAATTTGTGAGGCGGTCACAAAATTGATAATCGGCTACCGTGTACATAATTTCATAGATATATATTTATATACCTACCATTGAAACAGATATATATAGATCATGGCGTCGCATCAATATCATCAAATCGCAAATTTGCTGGAAAAAGTATGTACAGAATATGCATTAAACAGAAGGTAAGGTACATTTATATATATATTTTTTGCAATGTAGATGACATCCACGGACAAGGACTTTCGATTCATGGCAACAAATGATTTAATGACTGAACTGCAAAAGGACAGTATTATATTGGACGATGAGTCGGAGAAAAAGGTGGTTCGTATGGTGCTCAAATTACTCGAGGACAAAAACGGCGAAGTGCAAAATTTGGCTGTGAAATGCCTCGGCCCGTTGGTCAATAAAGTGAAAGAGAATCAAGTGGAGACAATCGTCGACTCGCTTTGCGGCAACATGATGTCCAATGTGGAGCAGCTGCGCGACATCTCAAGCATTGGCCTAAAGACTGTCATTGCCGAGCTGCCCCAATCTTCCAATTCGTTGGCCCCCAATGTCTGCCAGCGTATAACTGGCAAATTAAGTATTGCCATTGAGAAGGTAGAAACTTCATACCCAATTTCTTTTACATATAACCTATGCTAAAGGGAATTCATTGCAGGAGGACGTTTCAGTTAAGTTGGAATCACTGGACATATTGTCGGATTTGCTTTCACGCTTTGGCGAGTTTCTGGTGCCTTTTCATAGTACCATATTGAAGGCTCTAATGCCGCAGCTGGCTTCTCCTCGCCAAGCTGTACGCAAACGCACAATTGTCGCGCTCTCTGTGCTCTTGATACAAGCGAATAGCAATGCGTACAACGGAGTTGTTGATCATCTACTGGAGGGTCTGGAGAACCCACAAAACCCTGGTGCTGTGCGCACATATATACAATGCTTGGCTTCTATCTGGTATTTGGTTGATTTTTCATTGAAACCCGTACACTGTTTTTATAATTTTTTTTTTCTTTTCCACAAGTCGTCAGGCTGGCCATCGATTGTGCAATCACATTGATCGCTCAATGCTGTTGCTGAAGCAATATAGCCAGCGGGATGATGATGAGCTGCGCGAATTTTGTCTGCAAGCCTGTGAGGCATTTGTGCTGCGTTGCCCAGACGCCATAAATCCACATATTCCCATGGTATGCGACATAAGAGTCAAAGTCAGCAAAATATAGAAAAGAATGTAACTAAATCTTAATCCAGATACTCGAATTGTGCCTCAAGTATGTCACCTACGATCCCAACTACAACTATGAGGCCGATGATGGCGAAACGGGTATTGCCATGGACACCGAAGAGGATGAATATGTGGACAGCGAGGAGTACAGCGATGATGATGATATGAGCTGGAAGGTGCGACGTGCTGCAGCCAAATGTCTCGAAGTTTTAATTGCTACACGGCAGGAGTTACTCGAGGAATTCTATCGGACGCTGAGTCCAGCATTGATAGCTCGCTTCAAAGAGCGCGAGGAGAATGTTAAATCTGATATATTTCATGCATATGTTGCACTGCTGCGTAACACACGTCCAGCAGATGATATAGCACACGATCCTGACTCCATGGATCAGATATCTGGACCGACTCTATTGCTAATTGAGCAGTTGCCGCAGATTATTAAAGCCATACAGCCGCTAATGCGTGAGAAATCGATGAAGACCCGTCAGGATTGTTTCCTTTTGCTACGCGAACTTTTAAATAGCCTACCCGGCGCACTTGGTCCTCATTTGGAAAGCATTGTGCCGGGCATCAGCTATTCGCTGAACGACAAGAGCTCGACGAGCAACATGAAAATCGAGTCTCTGGGCTTCCTTTGCTCTTTGCTGCAGGGTCATCAACCGCATGTATTCCATCCGCATATACCGCTGCTAGTGCCTCTGGTAGTGACATCGGTGTTCGATCCGTTTTACAAGATTGCCACCGAGGCGCTATTGGTGCTGCAGCAGCTGGTCAAAGTGGTTCGTCCACTGGGCGCTAATGCAGTCAAGTCTGATTTCGATGTTACGCCCTTTGTGGGGCAGGTATATGCTTGCACCTTGCAGAAGCTAAAGGTCACCGATGTCGATCAGGAGGTGAAGGAACGCGCCATCGCCTGCATGGGTCAAATCATTGCCAACATGGGTGATCTGCTGAAGAACGAACTCGATGTCTGTCTGCCCATATTTATGGAACGCTTAAAGAACGAAGTAACACGCCTAAGCAGCGTTAAGGCTTTGACTATGATTGCCGCTTCTCCTTTGCGCATCGACCTGTCACCAATCCTTCATGATGTCCTGCCCACTCTGGGCACTTTCTTGCGCAAGAATCATCGAGCTTTGAAGCTGCACTCCTTGGATCTCATCAACAAGATTGTCATCAACTACTCGTCGAACTTTGAGCCAAGTGTTTTGCAGTCTGCCATTGTCGAAATACCAGGACTTATCTCCGACTCCGATCTGCATGTGGCTCAATACTCGCTTACTTTACTAAGTACAACGGCTCGTCGTCAGCCCCAAGCTCTGGTTGGCATACATGAAAAGTTTTTGCCATCGGTTTTAATTCTAGTGCGCTCGCCTTTGTTGCAGGTGAGTCAGTATAGAATTTGAATCGAATCGAATAATAATCCAATAATTGAATACATTTTCAGGGCACTGCATTGCAATGCACGTTGGATCTGTTCCAAGCTCTGGTGCAGGCACAGCTCTCTGGCTTAGACTATCACTCCCTTGTGTCTAAGCTGATGGAGCCCGTCTTAAAGGGCATCGACCCTGCATCCACAAATCCAAATGAGCAGCTGCAGCTGCACAAGCAGGCATATCATTCGTCGGCCAAGTGCATTGCGGCTCTGACACAGCAGTGTCCACAGGTGGCGACTCCATTGGCCACCCAGCTGATGTCCGAGCTCCAGAAGCGTGGCAACAAGGATACACAGATCATATTCTGCTTGCTGACCATTGGCGAAATAGGCAGGCATTTCGATTTGAGCTCTATTCAAGTGCTGCCACAGACAATCATTGAATGCTTTGGTGCCACGTCCGAGGATGTGAAGGCGGCAGCATCTCATGCTCTGGGCGCCGTCTCTGTGGGTAGCCTGCAAACCTATTTGCCGCTCATTCTGAAGGAGATCGAAGCTCAACCCAAACGACAATATTTACTGCTCCACTCATTGAAGGAGGTCATTTCCTCGCTCTCTATTACGCCCAATGGCCTGGCTCAGCTGCTGCCATCGGTGCCCTCGATATGGGCGCAATTATTCAAGCATTGCGAGTGCTCTGAGGAGGGTTCACGCAACGTGGTGGCCGAATGCTTAGGAAAACTTGTGCTCGTCAATCCGGAGGAGCTGTTGCCACAATTGCAGCAAGCTCTCCGCTCCGAAAGCGCAACAATGCGCACCGTTGTGGTGTCCTCCGTTAAATTCACCATCTCTGATCAGCCACAGCCAATTGATTTACTGCTCAAGCAAAGCATCGGTGAATTTCTATTCGCACTTCGCGATCCGGAGCCGCAAGTACGTCGCGTCGCCCTGGTCGCCTTCAATTCGGCTGTTCATAATAAGCCGAGCTTGGTGCGTGATTTGCTGCCCACACTTTTGCCTTGGCTATATTCAGAGACGAAGGTCAAGAGTGAGCTTATACGTGAAGTCGAAATGGGACCATTTAAACACACGGTAGATGATGGACTCGATATAAGAAAAGCGGCATTTGAATGCATGTATACGCTGCTCGAACAGGGCTTGGATCGTGTCGACGTTATGCAGTTCATGGATCACGTTCAGGCTGGCCTATGTGATCATTATGATATTAAAATGCTGACGTACCTCATGACAGCGCGTCTGGCCGTCTTGTGTCCCGATAAGGTTTTGTTACGTATGTGATAGACGATTTAAGACCGGAATATCTCTTTGCTAATGTATTTTCTCTGAATAGGATTGGATCAATTCGTTCAACAACTACGCGACACTTGCACCCACAAGGTAAAGGCCAATTCGGTGAAGCAAGAGTACGAGAAACAAGACGAACTTAAGCGCTCCGCTCTACGAGCCGTATCTGCGCTCTCCCAAATACCCAAAGCAAGTGAGTAGCTAAAATAAAAAATATTTTATTGGCCGAATGTCAATTAAAAATTGAAATTTACTTGCAGATAAAAATCAGCAGTTACTAGACTTTTTAAAGTCAATTAAGGAGACTCCGGAACTGTGTAAAATCTACGATTATGTGCAGAAGGATTCCATTACTGGCAATTCAGACATTGCCATGGACCAGACTTAAATATTGTTTTTTAATAGCGCTAGCTGTTCTATGAATATTATAATTTTATTGATTAATAATGTAATAAGCATGTGTGAACACAAAAATTGTATCGTCTATATCTGATACAGCCATTAGTTTTTTTTAACTAAGAAATAAAATCACTTTGTAATACTGCTCCAAATGAAACGGAATATATATACACAACATGATGACAAAGGATATATATTCCAACATTTTTATAGGCGCTTGTTCGTCAAAGGCGCGCAGTATAAAATGAATTAGCATTTAAATAAAGTTTTTCATGAAAACTGAATTTCACAATTGTTTTAGTTATCAATTTGTAACCTACGCAATGTGGTATAAAAACCAACGAAAATGTTGTTGCTTTGATCTCTGAAGACATGAGTTTATTTAACAATATTTATATATATATTCCTTTCTATATATAAAGGCGATTGTAAGTCTCTTCAAAAGCTTGACAAAGGCGCACAGTATAAAATGAATTAGCATTTATATAACATTTTTATGGAAACTGAAATTCTGAATTTATATTTTTACGAATTTTTTTTGTGTGTCTTTTTAACGAGTCACAATTTTAAATCCTGATTTTATTCGGAAATTAACAAATGGAATAAGTTAGACCGACTGCTGTTTGGATCTCTTCTTTTCGGAACCTGCGTCAGTGATTAGCTTCCCTGTAGCTGGGCCTCCATCAGATGTTGGTCCGCTGTCCGAAACGGTTTCTGGTGGATGTTCAAGCACATGATCAATTATGCCTAGGACCTTGGCCTCTTCCGGGGTCATGAAATGATCACGTTCCATACGCGAGCACATCTCATCATAGTTATTTTTGGCATGCTTAACATATATATTCGTTAGTTGGCGCTTTATCTTGATAATCTCCTCCGCATGTATAAGTATGTCCGTGGCTTGACCCTGCAAAAGGAGAGCGACTCAATGAGCAGATGGAACTGGTCACAATTAGCTGTCGGCTTTACCTGCGCACCTCCCGATGGTTGGTGTATCATGATACGTGCATTGGGCAGGGAGTAACGCATGCCAGGGGCTCCAGCTGCCAGCAGTAAGGAGCCCATTGAGCATGCCTGACCCACGCACCACGTCGCTATTGGTGGCTTCACATATTGCATCGTATCATAGATGGCGAGGCCTGCCGTAACCACGCCGCCGGGTGAATTGATATACAAATGTATGGGCTTATTGACATTCTCCGATTGAAGGAACAGCAGCTGAGCAACGACCGTTGAGCTGATATCATCTGTAATGTTGCCCATGAGGCAAATGATGCGCTCTTTTAAGAGACGAGAGAATATGTCATAAGCGCGTTCTCCTCTCCCCGTCTGCTCCACAACCATTGGTATCAAATTTATGCCCCTCACATGTTGCGCTTTTGCGTTGCACTTAGCCTGCATTATTGTCGGGATGTATCCATAATTATTCTCAAATCAGCTGTTGTTGACTTAACTTACGTGCAAACCACGAAACAATCGACTGCCGGCGTTCTTGAACATCATTCCCTCGTTGGTGTTATTTGTTTTTTTTTTATCAAACTGAATCGCAAGAATCTTCCGCAAAACAGCTGTTTTTGTGAGGCCGAGATGTGTCGCTCCCTAGGCAATAAAAATCATAGCTTAAACAAACAATTTTGAACGAGGTCTGCTAAGTTAAAAAATATTTCATAAGCAAGAGAGCAACATAAAAAAAACTATACGAAATTACATACACGTATGTGATGTGACTTATAATAACACAAATAAGTTCACTTACTACTTTCGTAATCGATGGTATGTATCGATAGTACGCGGATAACAGCTGATATGGTAACATGTGTATGCTAACAGATCGAAACGGGCATTGATATTTCATCATTAAATAAAAAAAATTATAATTAGGAATAGCAAGAACTATTTTTTTTAATTAGTAGACAATTTTTAAAGCAAATACTATTCCATTAAATTTGGCCATAACTGTATTTTGACTTTTGAGTGTTTTGTCTGGTGCAGCAAGGGCCGGTAGTGTTTGCAAAGCTTAGCCAATATTTTAGCCACCACTGTACACACTCACATATGGGACTGAAGCGCGCCACATTAACTTCTTTTTTACTTGTTTGTTTGTTTGGGCCAATATGGGTTTGTGTGTGGCTTGCACATACGTCTACGTAAATGTTGCAATTGTATTGAACTAGAATTCACGCAACCAAGATCAAGGTAATTGCATCTAACCAACTGCTACTCTAGTTTCATTCTGCAATTTACTTTTCAACCGATTGGATGTGCTTTAAAGCGCGCTTCGAATTTTCGTCGATCAGTTTTCGTTTTTGTACACTAAATAAATAAATATGTTTGTTAAAATGCATCGCATGCGAATAATTATATTATTTGTAAGTACGAATGTGAATAAGTAATTCGGTACTTTGATCAATTTTACAGGGTATTAAAATAGATCAAAGTAGATGGCGTTACGAAAAGGGAATATATTCGCGTTGTCTCTAAGGACACTAAATTTGAAATATTTATTTTTTTGTAAAAGTGTATAAATAATTTAGTGTTAATAGACGAAGTTTTATTTACTTTAATACGCTGTTCAAGAATGTAATGGGGTATATTGGACTTGTCTTTTTGCAGTTAGGGAAAATATTTACTACTTATTCCTAATAATGACAAAAAAGGATAACTCAAACAGTGTCAGAGATATTTAAAAAACAGAACTAAAATGCAGCGCCATCTATCGGTCGATAGTCTTCCATTGTTGACAATGACACACTTTAAAGGCCACTGCCTGGGGGCTTACAGTTTTAGAGTCCCTTTCGACCTCAATTTAAACCGCTGATAGAGTAGGACTCAGTTAGGTTCACTCTTTTAAATAATGTAATCACCTTTTTTGTTACAGCTACTTCCATGTTTCTGCATTGGTCAGGATTATGAAGGTAAGCAGAATAAACTGCATAATTCCGCAGATTAATCAATTTCAATTTATCAGTTGCTGATGTGCAATGCACTTTTTCTAATTCGGGACCCGAGATTAAAGATCTGATAACTGCAACGCTGAAGAGACCAGCAGGCTTTAAGGGCGTGCCCATGTTTGCGGACGATCGAAGTGGACTAAAGGACTTAAATCCGCATTGCCTGATCTCGAAGGATATCAGCGATGTGGATGAACGAACATATCAACTGAGAATTAACGACTTTACGCGCTGCGGCGTGCTCAAAAGAAATGTATGTAAATTATTTTTAAGAATATATAATATAAATATACATATATAATATATGTATTTTTTTCTTTTTAGGGCTTTGTTCATGTGCGAATTTGGTTTCCACAATTTCCGGGCGTGGTGATGCAATCGGATCAGGAGCTAATCATCATGTGCAAGCCACCAGAGCCAACAATCATAGAGAATAAGGCAGCTGGCTTCGCGGGTTCCTTGTGTGTAGAGCCCAACAAGATTCTTAGATATCCGAACTCACTTAAAACTACTTCTTGCAGTCCACATGGCGCACGTGTCTCGGGCATAGTTGAGGAGATGCCGAACCGATTGGAATATGAGGTCGCACTGTATAAGGAGGCGCCGCCCATCGCACGTGTCAGCGGCACCAACAACCCCGTTAGCTCCTCGAATGACCCAGCCGCTCTGCTGGGCGACAATGATCAGACGGTGGACCAAGCCGTTCCGCTGGGCACCAAGCTGCAATTGCGTGCACGCATCAGCCAGTCCGTGTGGAAGTACGTCAAGCTGATGGAGGTAACTGTGTCGCCAGATTCAGGTAAATTATAGTTAACAATAGCTGACAAGTAAGGACGTCGCAGTCGGGCACTACCGACTACATATATACTCGTTCACGCTGAGAAGACATTCTTATTTAATTAATGGAGGGGTTCAACAGTAATCTAACTGTAAAAGTTGGTTATTCCAGCTCCGATTTATTTTCCGATTTGCCACGCCCCAAATAGGCGTATGGCAATCTAAGAAGAAGGGAAACAGTAACTTCTGTGTCAAATTTTGGAGCTTTAGCTGTAAAACTGTGGAAGACACAGCTTAACCTTTGGCAAGCCCCTAATATTTCTAGATTTGTACAGTGAAACCTCGATATAACGAACCTCATTTAAGGAAAAACTCAATATAACGAATTTTTTATTAAGTCCTCGCTTTTACGAAGTTTTTCATACAAAAATGCATTATAGATATAACAAAGAATTTCGGATCCTGTAAGCCTCTATTATTAATTATTCAAATACGTCTATACAACGAAATCCCAAAAAAAGCAAAATAAAATTTATTACAAGCCGATAAAGTCCCGTTATCAAAAGCTCAGCATAACAAAGTCTTTCTTCAATTGTCTCTATACAAAGAAGTCAGAACAAAGCAAAATAAGCTAATATTTAAATAAGCTCTAATTAATAATATTATATATAACTGTTTACTTTATATATTCACCCTACTTCAGTGCAATTTTAGCATTATTTTAATGTAAACAGATGAAAACAATATTTATATTGAGTTTTTTCAGATTTCTTTAAATTTCGTTATATCAAGGTTTCACAAATAAGTGCCCATAGCGAATCAATACATATAGGGAATAATTTTTTAATTCCCCTCACATTCATTACATCGAGGTTTCACTGTATACTATATCTTTTTGTCTATGGGTCGGATACACAAATATATATTTCAAAAAAATAATATATATACAAAAATAATAGCGTTTGCGTCTAAAAAGATATGGTCATTCCTGATTTGCCACGCCCCCAGTGGGCGTATTGGAAAAACACTTAAACTTTATCTGACGAGGGTATACACGAGAATACAGTCGTACAGATTTCATACAGACAGACAGCCAGACGGCCATTGCACAAAACCAATATACTCTCTTTACTTTATTTATTATAATTAACCAATTATTCCAATCAGAAAATCCACTTGCTCCTGGCTCCGTTTCGCTGGTGCACAATGGTTGTCGCAATCGAGAGCTGGCCACGATTATTCCCCACCAGCCGGCCAAATATCGCGACAGACCCAACGAGGTGTTCCTTGACTTTGAGGCCTTTTTGCTCAGCTCCATGAAGGAGAAGGCCACACTTTGGATACACTCGCAGATCAAGGCCTGCATAGACATGACGGATTGCACACCTGACTTCTGTGTCGATCTCTATGAGCCCTCGGGTCATGGCCGCAAGCGACGACAAATAGAATCGACAACTGAAAATACAACGACTACAGTGGGCACTCCAATGATGCAACGAGCTGGGCAGAATGCTTCCGCTTCAGAGTTCAAGCGCTTCAAAGAGAACATCGAGTATACCGTTATAATGCCGGGACAGGTGAACAAAAAGGTGGGCCTCCTAATCGATTTGACGTCGCAGTGTCGCGGCGCCCTGCTCATTAGCTCGTTTTTTGTATTCATGATTACGCTTTGCTGCTCGATAGTAAGTGCAATTAGAATTAGCCCAGCCTGTTATATAATGCTTGCCAATAATTATAATAATAATAATTCCTCTACCTTCAGAGCTGCTTGATAGCATTGCGCGTGCAAAGCGAAAAGAAGCTGAGAAGCCGCCAGTTCACCTCCGGGTTCAACTCAGGTTATGCTGGTCGAGCGATGGTTCAATAAACGGAACGGGAAACACATTAGCAAAAACAAAAGGAGCTCTGCATTTAGCATTAGTCTTATAATTAGTCATATGCATTTATCAAGTGTACCTTTACTTTATTTGTAGTATACAAAACAAGTAAATAGATGAATATTTAATAGATTTTTATATTTAATAATACTTTTGCCCTAAAATATATACAGCCTATAGAAAAAGACTTCATTTATACAAAAAAGAACTCGAAGACTCTAGGACTCATGCTTGATTAGTTTTAGAGCTATACACGATATACATATATCCTATATATCATCTTAGGTATTCTAATAAAATATATTAAATAAATAAATTGTTATTTAATAGAATTTTGTCTTGAAATATATTACACATATGTATGTATAAAAAACTATTGTATATTCTAATTCTTGATTTATTTCAGCTGCAGTAAATTCAGTTATGTTTTGATCTGACTTCTGGCAGAGTTTAAGACATATCTTGAAGAAATTTATAATTAAGCCTAATTTATAGAATCGAAAAGTAAATAAATTTATTCAATATATTGAAATATTTGTATTATTCTTTATAATATTTTTTTAGTTATATAATTCAATAAAAAAAATAAAATTCTTAAAATAACAATTGGTTCTGTATATTAAAAAAAATATTGATATATTTTCGAATGCACTCAATCTAGAACACAACTAGAAGAACGGGATAACTTCGACCATGCCAAAGCTTGGTAATACCCTTGTAATTGTAAAGAATATATATATTGATTTTCTGATTTATCTAGAAAAGATCAAGATTTGCTGACCCATATGTCAAATTTTCGGGCGTTAGCTGGACAACTTATAGTTGTACAACCTTATACAGGAAGATATAGTTTTCTGCCATTTGCCACGCCTCAAAGATGTCTATAATTTATTTTCAATTTTGTCGAAGCAGTTGAGCTTAAGGTATTTGTTAATATTAGGCGTAGCTTTATATACTATTTATTTTTGTATGGGGGTGGTTCATGCAAATGTATGTTTCAAGTTTCAAGACTCTGGCTCTAATAGCGCCCAAAATATTAGAGGATTTATGTTAAACACTAGATAGACGTGGATATATAACTTCTTGATTAATCTTAAGGAGAGGTCAACAGTAGCCTACTTGTCAAATTTGGATGTTCTATCTCTTAAAATGTTGAAGATATAGTTTTACGCGATTTGCCACTCCCCCAAAGGACACAACTCTATACACTACATATATATTTTTGTATGGAGGAGAGCTATAGGATATAATTGTCATCGCCAGAAAGACGCCTGTGTGCAAAAATTCAGCCTGTAGCTCTAAGAGTACTAGGAGGAAATTGCGTTGATCCAGACAAAGGGACAGACTGACAGACCTTTTTAAGAGTATAAAAATACGAAAGATAAAACTATATAACTTTGATCAGTTTTGACCATAAAATTTGACAGAAATTGAGATCATCTAATAAATTACAAATATTATAAATACAGAATCAATGTTGAGGGAAAAATCATAATAGAAAATGGAGCCCTTGATGAAAAGCCTCTCAGCTTTTGACAAAGTTACAAATTTTAATATAGTGTACACTAGTCCACACATGTATATAATACACAATATTTGAATATATCAAATATTTTTTTTTTGTCTCTAATATATAACTAGATTAAGTTGCCACTAAAGGTAGCAGAAAGCTTGTTAATAATAAACATATAAAAAAAAAAAAAAAAAAAAAAAAAAAAAAATAGTGTGTAATAGAGTTGTAAAAGTACTCGTACATACACTGCTCGACACGTGAATACGACAGGGGCTGCCATTTTTTCCATCTCGCTGCTCCCAAATGAATCATGCTAGGAATTTTTGTTATTAAACAATGAGGAGGACTTCATATTAAATTGTTAAGTACAAACAAAAAATCTTTTTTTTAAATATTTACCCACATTTGGTGTTCTAATTTCGTTGGGGAGGGGGGTAATATTCAAGGGGTGAGCAATGTATATAGGACATTAAAGTCAGTGAAACTCATATTCATGCACTCTTGTTCTTCTTTACAAAGTTTAAAAGGTATCTCGAAACCTGTCAAGTGAACAATCAAACGAAAGTAAATAATCTATTTTATTAATCAATATGTTTCCGAACAATTTGGTTTTGATAAACATCTTTTAAGATCTGGATTTGCGTGTTTGTTTCTCCCAATTGAATGCAATTTGCTGAACTTGACTTGGTGCAAAAACAAATAATTTATTTATTTAATGCCTTATTAAGCGTTATCTACCGCGCAGATATCCAAACACAGAGGTCAGGCCGAACGGTGTCTGCCATTGGTAAATGGCCAACAATAAAACTGTCAAGTTGTCAGAGACGGGCCAACTAAGCTGGAAATGTCAAAGGCAAAGCCATGGCCAGAAAGCTACTTTAATTGATTCTCGTAAAGTCCTGTTGGCAGCAGCCTCCTTCACATTGTATTCAGTATATTCAATAAGCACAACTTGACATTATATAATCCCTGTATATATATTGATATATACATATATATATATATTATATATACGCAAACAGCATATAGTACATATATCTTGTCACATGCATAAATCATGCATGCGAAATATTGGCTGCTCGCTGCCAAGAACCCAAGTATTGTTGAATTATGTTTCCGTGTCTTAAATAAAGCTTGTTTCAATATATCTATATTAAATTTTGTGTTACGAATTTTAAGGTATTTAACTTTATTTTTTATATAATTTATTTTAATAATTCTATAAATACTTTTCATTCAAATTAGTCAAAAATCATATCAATGTAAAATTGTGCGCTTTGAGAATCGCAGAGGGGACTCCAGTTGAATTTAAATACTTTTGACTATAATTTTTTCAATTCACACTAAGGCACTTTTAATAGCATTAAAAAATTTCAAATTGAAATTTTCTTAATATGGGCAGAAAACTTTCTTTTTTCATATTTGCAGAGGAGGGCGTTAGTTGAATTTATATATTTGTTTTTTTGTACCACACTTTCCGTTTAAGAATACTTTTAATCAGATCACATACTTTTAATTAATTAAAAACAACGTAGTTTTTGAGAATCTTAGAGGAGAGCGACAGTTAATCTTTTAATATTTGCTCCATTCTTAACACTCATGTCTTAGTTGCAATTTTTAGAATCGCAGAGAAAGGTTCACGTTATTTTCATATTATTTATGAAAGATTAAAGCAAAAATTTTTTTATCAGCTAGGACCGACATAAATTTACTCACGCCTCCAAGTCAATCTAATTAGGAGGACAACAGTAACTTATTTCTAAAGTTTTGTGGCTCTAGCGTTAAAACTGTGGAAGAAACGCGTAGCTCTAAATACCATATATTTTTGCCTAGGGGTGGGAGGTCAGTGTTGCCAGTGCAGCCTTCTTCAAGACAGATCTGATTTTTTATACCCTGAACCCATTGAAAATAGGAAATCAGGGTATAATGGTTTAGCAAAAAGGATGTAACAGGCAGAGGCGTGGCAGATCCCATAAAGTATATATATTCTTGATCAGAACGACGAGCTAAGGTTGTATAGCACTGTCCGTCTGTCCGAGACTATTAATGCTACAGAGCTGAAATTTTGCAGATAGGCTGGAATCTGCTGCAGGCATTATTATTAGTATATCTCGGAATCATCCAGATCGTAAGACTATATCCTATACCTCACATAGGACAGATCGGTTTTAAGAAATATTTTGGTGGGATAACTTCAGCGCTTTTGAAGTCTTAGACTTCAAATTTGAAATATATACTCATGAATCACACCCCCACCAAAAAAGATATAGAGTAGACAGCTACGCCCTTTGGGGGGCGTGACAAATCGGGTAAAACTATATCTTCTAATATTTTGAAGTTACAGCATCCAAATTTGAAAAGTAATATAATTTTGACCTTCCCTACAGATTGATCATGCTTGGGACGTAGAAAATGGGTTAAGTCTATATAGTGTTTAACATAAATCCTCCAATATTTTGCATGCTGGTAGAGCGAGAGGCTTGAAACCTATCAACCACCCCTAGAAAAAAATATATAGCATATATATCTACGCCCATTAGGGGCATGGCAAATAGGAAAATACGTTAGCTTTCACCGTTTCGACAAAACTACAAAAATCGGAGAAAACTATATCTTCCAAAGTTTTATAGCTACAGCTTGGAAATTTGATATAGATGTTACTGTTGCCCTGCTCAGTAGATTGACTAAAAATTATATATATCTACTTGTTGGGTGCGTGGCAAATCATAAAAAACTTTATCTTTATCCTTTAAAATTGCAAGGGTATTTCCAAACTTCGGCATGTCCGAAGTTAGCCCATCCCTCTAGTTTTAGCGATGAATGTAGTTGAATCGGCGTAATAATCATCGTACCACCACTTGAAATGTATAAGAATTGTGATCGTAGGTTACCGACTTATGATATATCGAGCTTTAGCGACATAGCGCCTGCTGCCATAATGACGAGGTGCCAGAAAACAAGTGGGCACAGATCAGGTTTATATGGAATCAAGTGTCACAGACGACGAAACTGAAAACGCGTTGAAAATACTTCAATATCCATGTATATAAGTTGAAAGTTAAGTTTTGAAACTTAACAATTGTTGTCCTGTTTTCTTTCCTTTTTTAATATTCCATATCCCAATTCATAGACGGTAATGTTGGCGAAAATAATAGCATTTATGTCTGAAAAGATATAGTAATTCCCGATTTGCAACGCCCTCAGGAGGCATGGCTTTATACATTTTTGCTTAATCTTTAGAGGTCAACACTAAGTATCTTACCAAATTTGGATGTTCTAGCTTTAAGTCTGTAGCCTCTCTCCCTCTTTATCTATTTCTCTCTCTCTCTCTTTTGTTCTTTCTCTCTCTTTCCCTATATCTCTCTCGCTCTCTCTTTGGCTTTCTCCACATCCTTGTCTATCTCTGTCTTTGTCACTTTTTAGCTCTGCATCTGTCTCTCTCTCTTTCTCCCTCTCTCTCTCTGTCTCTCTGTCTCTCCCTCTCATTCTCTTTTCTTCGTTCTCTCTCTATTGCATGCCTCTATCTTCGCTTAACTGCCTCTTTTTCATTTTCTTTTTCTCTATTTTCTCTCCTCCCTTTTCATTTCTTCTTCCTTCCCCCTTTTTATAGACCTCGTCTTATTATCTTCAATAGTCTGCATATGATAAACTGGTGCACTGAGAAATCAAACTTTCAACAGCCGCGAGGAGATGCATGTAATTATTTAATTGTGGCATGGTGTGGAATTACGGGGCGTATGATTAATACAGCCCACGTTGAAACTCGTCTCAATGAAAATCAATTAATTAGGCAGGTCAAAAATAAGAAGAAGAAGAAAACACACGTGTTCTCATGAATGAATCAACGAACAACGCGATTGAATGAACGAATGAATGAGTATAATGACTCTTTCATTAGGCATTCGAGCGTGAATAAAGCATTAACTACCCAGAAACGCGGGCAGGCGGAGGCAGGACGAACAAGGCCTGATAGTCCTGGCTGGGAATCAAAAGTGAGCCAGCTGCATAAATTTCCATTTAGACAAATGTGACAAACGGAAATTGCAATCGACGCTGCGAAACGTTCTCAACAGAATTTCAGTTTCCTGTGCAGCAGCGGCTGCAGCAAAGGAATTCGCCAAGGACCTCTGCTCCGGCTCCCGCTGCTCCTTTTATCGGCGTTTCAGCACAGTCTCTTTAATAAATGATGAACACGTTGAAGCATATTGAAATGTAATTCATAACGTAGCAAACGGATGACGATGAATTATGTGTGATACAGAACTGTAAGCGTATGTGTATGTGTATATACATGCATGACCCGTGCTGTGTGTGTGTGTAAAGGACAGAGACCTTATCGCACGCTGATTTAATTATAAACCTGCGCGAGTTTCTCGTAATTAAATTGGGTAGAGTGAAAGATAGACGACCAAAGAGTTTGCCTGACTGTCTTTTATGAAATCGAATGCTCATAAATTATTAAAATGGTTTCAGTTGTGGCTTATACCCTATACTAATTGAAAAGGGAAATATTGGAAAAATTAATTTCTTGAAATATACCCAACTCTCTTTTTATACAGTCTTTTATACACTACTTTAATTTTGACTGCTTTTCAGAAACTTACTATCTATACAGCTCACGATTTTAAATCCCGAACCCATTGAAAATGGGAAATGAGGGTATATGGGGTATGGGGCAGACCCCATAAAGTATATATATTCTTGATCAGGACGACAAGCTGAGTGGATTTAGCATCTGTTTGTCTGTCCGTCCGTATACAGCGCGCATATCGAATTTGTTTCAAATATCCGATAACTTTTTCCGTTTCCATGATATCGACTTAAAAAGTTACTGAGACTCAGCTTGATCATTTTTTTTACATATTTCAAGCTAAAGTCTTGAAATTTTGCATTTATCTTTTTGTACATAAAATACAATTTCGGTTTTTTTATATTTTGGATACCGGCTCCACATTTTACAAAATCAATTTAAATGGAGCTCTGTTGTAAATATAACCAGAATTTAAAGAATTTCAACATTTTTAGATAAAATTGCATGTTCAACACCCCTTTCTCCCACTACTTGTCCCAGAGTAAGCAGATAAGCAACAGTCTCATATATGTGGATACATATATGAACCTATTGATATACCTTAAGCTATAAGCATAAACCGATAATATTATGAATAAAGAAGCGTTCTCTAAATATACTTATATATGTACTATTTTACACCAAAAGAGTTCCCGCTGGTAATTCGGGAAATGAGGTAGAGTGACCCCATGGTAGATACGGTGCCTTGAAAGTTTGTAGACTGAGGCTCGAATCCCGCTGAGGACAACATTCTTTTTTCTATCACAATTTTTTTTTAAGGTTGCTAACATATTATTTATTTGTGGAGATGCAAGTCTTGGTGTGGAAATCTATTTTTTTTTAAATTATATTTACTTTACAACTTTATCTTCTAAGTGGTGAGTGCGTGTGCGTCTGTTTATGTTTATGTTATGTTATTGTATGTGTGAAAAGATGCAAGATGAAATATCACCACGGACCTGGTTCAGTGTTTTTGGTTTTTACATGATTTATAATTGCACGTTTTACTAAGGAACGTATCTGCTGTGTAAAAACAGACTTAGAGGATATATACAACATTTTGAATATTGATTGAAAATGTACAGAATGGACAGTAAAAGATCTAGCCCAATCCATCAAGTCTATAGTAATGCAGATTTGAAAATAAACCGAATTTAGCTACATTTATATATCAATGCGCTGCTTGAGGTCTCTTGAAACGGTATTCAAGCTTAGCTCATATAGTAGACATTTGAAATATGTATATGTAGAATATAAAATATCAATTTTGAAAGACAAAATCAGACAAAACCTACACAGTTACATTAAGAAGGAGTAAAACTTATGGCAGGATTGTCTGGGCACCGGGTGGACTTATCACAAATATACTGTTAATTGTGGCACACCAATATCCATATGGATACCTACAACGCGGCAAACGCTCGTCGTTCATATTTTGAGGATTTCGATAACGAGCCACGAACTCGAAATCGTGAGATTCGGCAAACCATATACATAACCTTGAAGCGAATAATATTTCTTACCATGTGGTTCCTTATTGTTGTAGCTTTCTGTATTTCGGAAGAGCCGGAAAAGGAAGACCAAATCGTAGCCTTGGAGAAGGAAAAGCTAAAAATTTTGGATATTGCCAGGGCTGACAAAGTAACGATTATATTGAAAGGAAATTTCGACAGGGAAACGACCAAGCATCCACGACTGGCAACACCTGAGCAACAATTCATAACGATCAGATTGCAATACTTTGACACCAAGTTGAACAAAACAAATTGGAAGTCGCATTCATGGGTTGTCTATTTGCCACACTCCACACAACGGGAACATCATTTAAAAAGGGTCAAGAAGCACTTTAAAGTCGACAGCAACAAGAATCGATTGATTGAAAGTAAAAGTGAATCCAGCTCCGACGATCACTTGCAGCTGACATTACTAAACCATAGCAATGCGACATTAGCACTAAAACTCGAAATCCGATTCAATCTGCCGACTGTGGAAACTGGCGTTATTGTTGCAGCCATATTGCTCTGCATTCTGTATGTGGTCATCATTTGCGATATTGCGGATCCCACCTTTGCCGGACTGCTCTTGGCAACGAACTCGGTCGCAGTGCTCTGTCTGTTCGGAGATCGGCCGTCATTCGAAAAAGTCGTGTCATGGATCGATATGAATACATTGATACTGCTGTTTAGCATGATGGTTATGGTCTCCATTATATCCGAAACTGGCATCTTCGGCTACATTTCGGTGCAGTGCTATCGCTGCTCGAAAGGTCATCCCTGTCTGCTAGTTATCTTCCTCTGTATGCTGACCGTAATGCTGTCCGCCTTCCTGGAGCTGGTTACCATATTAATGCTATTGGTGCCCATCGTAATACGGTTGAGTGAGTGCATGACTTTGCGTACGACCACCGTGCTGGTGTGCCTGGCCATATTCTCCAATATTGGCGGTACCTTGACGCCGATCGGTGATCCAATAAATGTGATCATTGCCACGAATCGGTATGCTATGGCCGAGGGCGTTGATTTCACCACCTTTGTCATACACATGTTTCCGGGCGTGGCACTGAGCATTATCGCCGCTGGAGCTTATTTGTATTTGGTGCTTCGCAATAGTATCCAGAGGAACAGTTCACAGCAAATGCGCACCTCAATCAAATTTCTAACTAAACATGCTGAAAGGACCAGTGAGAGTGCCATGCGCAAACAAATTCTGGACCGCATCGAAGAGTTGAAGAAGCGTGCAGAAAATAGACCCGAATCGACAATTTTCGGTACGCTCGCAGCAACCGATTATATTGAAACTCTGGCGACGATGGAGGCCAAATACAAGATCATTGATAAGCCGTTGCTAATCAAAAGTTCGATTGCCTTCATGTTCGCCTTGGTTCTGTTTATGCTGCACTCGGTACCCTTCTTTGCGGGTGCAACGCTTAGTTGGAGCGCCCTGTTGGCTGCGCTGTTGATGTTTATCCTTCACGATGCAACGAACTTAATACCTGTACTCCATCGCATCGATTGGTCGATGTTGCTCTTCTTTTCGGCACTTTTTGTGATAATCGAGGCCTGCACGGAACTGGGACTGATCGAGTGGATGGCTGAGCGCACGATTGGAATTATCATGAGTGTTGATCCCAAATATCATGTTGTTACAGCCATGATGCTTGTTCTGTGGATTAGCACTCTGTTCTCGATCTTTATCGAAAGTATATCCATTGTCAGCATGTTGCTCAAGCTGACCGTCCATGTGGCATTAAGTGATCAAATCAATGTACCCATGAAGCCCATGTTGTGGGCTCTCTCCTATGGAATATGCTTCGGCGGGAATGGCTCTTTGATTTCCACCACCGGAAATGTGGTTGCGGCTGGCATTGCCAATACCTATGGCTATAAGATCTCGTTCTTTGAGTTCTTCAAATATGGTTTCCCTGTCATGCTAATGAGCTGTGTTATAGCATCAATTTATCTGCTCATCGCACACGGTTTGTTTGAATGGGATTAGTTTTGGGGAACCTTCAAGCACTGCCCCACCACTGTCTTTGGCCAGCGCAAACTTTTGATGCCCATTTCAGTTTCGGCAACTTTCTTATTTTGCTGACAAACTTTTTAATGACGAAATCAAATTGCCGCAGAAAATTGTGGGCATGCGAAAGTATAAAAACGAAATGCGAAAGTGGCACAAGGAAAACTCGATGGTAAATAATCTAATAATTGGATGTTTATTAACGGCCAAGAAATTGCAGAAACCGTGCCATTAAATAACTTAAATATGCGCAACTATCCAGCAATTGAATCTCGATTTCAACACTGGACAGGAATGCTCTCTTCGCAGGGTAAGCAGTTGGACGTAAACTGGCATCAATTGAATTGAAAATTGAATTGTAAGGCAGAGCATAAGTTTGACACGGGCTGTGGCCCATGAGAACTCGTGTTCCTGTCCATGTCAGACTTATGTCTGTCATGCATCATCAAAACTTTTGTATGCCACACAGAAGGCTCGATCGATGAACGGGAAATGGAATTCTGGACATCAGTTGAGAGACTGTTTACCCCAAAAATAAAAATTAATTTATTTAAATATTTGTCAGGTCAGACCTATTTCAGACTACACCTTTGTATAAATTTCTAATCAGTAAGAAATGTATTTAAATTAAAACTTTATACTTTTTTTACACTATCTTGCTCAATTATGAACATAGAAAGAATAAAAGAGTAGAAGAACAAGAAGTCGGGACTGCCCGACCAGAAGATCCGCTGAAATATGTCTGAGGAAATGTTTCAAACAATCTATCTACATCTTTCATCTATAGATATTTACACACACAAGCGCCGATTATAGCGTGATTTCTTTAACTTCTGCTCTTGGGCATCAATATAAATTTTTATTTGTCAACTCACGTTGATTCTAGATGAAGTTTCTTATTGAAATTCTTAGAACATAATATTTTCATCCAAATGTGTGCACATCCAAAAGCTCAAGTCTCTATTATTTTTCAGCTTTGGTGGTATTGGGGAGGTATCCAAAATATGAAATATTTATAATCTGTCTACATCACAGAAATATATACAGTAAATGTGGTGTCTCCAGCTTCAATGGTCTTTAAGTTATATCTTAAAACCGAAGTCTAAATATCGAATTTTTATCGATAATAAGAAACAAGTAAGAAAGCTCTAGTCGGGTCTGCCCGACTACGAGATCCCCTGAACCAAGTCCGAGCTGATGTTTTAAACAACCTAGCTTACATCTTTTATCTATACATATTCCCTCTGCGCGCATATACACATGCACACATCCACACATGCACACATATACACAGGCACGCATATAGTTGATTTGAATGTATGTGTGCACACGTACAGGCTGCTGCCGCGTGCTTTTACAATGTTTCCTTTAATAACTTCTGTATTACTTAACGGATTTGAATGCAATTTTCTGCATTGAATGCTATTAATTTATTGAAAATACGGTTTTCACTAAAAATTTTGAAAAAATTAAATTGTGGCTTTAATAATTTTTTTTTTAATAAATTTTTTTTGTTAAAAGTGGAGCCGGTATCCAAAATATGAAAAAATAGAAAATGTATTTTATTTACAAAAAGCTAAAAACAAATTTTCGCAGCTGTAGCTAAAAATATGTAAAAGATATGGTCAAAAAACTGAATCTTGATAACGTTTTAAATCGATATCATTGAAACGGAAAAATTTATCGAATATCTAAAACAAACTCGATATTTTTGCTGTATACACAGACCATCATGAAAAATTTGAAGTCTCTAGCTCTTATAGGTTCTGAGATCGACGCGTTCATACATACGGACAGACGGACAGACAGACGGACAGGGCCAAATCGACTCAGCTCGTCGCCCTGATCAAGAATATATATATATTTTGTGAGGTCTGCCACGCCTTCTTCTGCCTATTACATACTTTTTGCAAAACCATTATACCCTGATTTCCCATTTTCAATGGGTTCAGGGTATAAAAAGGATGAGTTATCGAAAAAAACAACTGAAACTGCGTATTTTATACAAGAATATATATTTATACCCTTGCAAAAAGGGTATATTAATTTTGGTCAGAAGTTTGCAACGCAGAGAAGGAAGCATCTTCGACCATGTAAAGTATATATATTCTTGATCAGCAAGACGAGCTGAGTTGATATAGCCATGTCCGTCTATATCTTCTACAGTTTTGAAGCTAGAGCATCCAAATTTGGAGGGTAATATACTTTTGGCCTCCTCTTCAGATTGATCAACAAGTTATATATCCACGCCTACTTGGGGCGTGGCAAATCGGGAAAGTCTATATAGTGGTTAACATAAATCCTTCACTATTTTGGACGCTCTTAAAGTCAGAGACTTGAAACTCAAAACATATACTTGTATCAGCCACCCCTAGAAAAAAAGATAAAGAATATATATCTACGCCCATTAGGGGCGTGGCAAATCGGAAAAAACTATATCTTCCAAAGTCTTATAGGTACAGCTTCAAAATTTGATATATAGGTTACTTTTGAACTGCCCAATAGATTGCCCAAAAATTATATATATTCAATTGTTGGGGCGTGGCAAATCAGAAAAAACTGTATCTATATCCTTTCCAATTGCAAGGGTATTACCAAACTTCGGCATGGCCAAAGTTAGCCCATCCCTCTAGTTCAAATTTCAGATATTATGTTTTTGTAGTTTACGAGATCGCTGCGTCCATATGGACGGACGGACGGATAGACGGAGATGGCTAGATCGACTCAGCTCGTAGTCCTGATCAAGAATATTCTTTATGGGGTCTGCCACGCTTCCTTCTTATTTTCATTTCCCATTTTCAATGTGTTCAGGGTATAAAATGTATAATGTAATAAAAAATGTTCTGCTTTTAAAATTTTTGTATGCGTCTTTATTTTAGACATTTTCAGATAGTTTGTTTTACTATTAGTTAACCAGTTAGGATTACTATATCAGAGAAATATATGCCAAAGAATTATAAGTTGTCGATTGAGTTGAAAAGTTAAACAGCTGCCATTAATTTAATCAATCTTACATTGAATCAAACGAGGAGGGAACGATGGGAGATATATCGTTCAGGTACTAGAAACGCTTTTTCTTTTGGCTTCGGACAAATAAAAATTTGGCAAAGCGATATATACTATATATTTTTGTATGTATACACTATAAATGGATGATTCGGACAATATACCCAACAACGAGAATGTGGCTGCCAATGTGGAGCGTCGGCGACAGCATTGCTTGAGGATTCGCAAGATTGTCAAAATATCAATATTACTATTAATCTGGCTTTTTTGTTCAATATTTCTGATCACGACAAATCCGAGGGCTTCAAGTACTTTTCTCGTGCCTTTGATGCCGTTCCAGACGTATGTTGTTAAGACAGGCGTGAAAATGGAATATACTGATATGGAGATTATATTTGTGGGTCCCCTCAATATGGTGCTAATTTTAAATCCAGATCAAGCAACCGAGTCACATTCATATATTATAGTTAAAATCGAAAGTTTCGATCCAACGATTAATGAGACGGTGTTGGAATCGGAAGACTATAAATTATATCTGCTTGATAATGAGGATGGAAAGACTGAACATGTCCAGAGGCATTTCACAATGGTAAGAAAGAAGGAACTTAAAAAGGATTCGAATTATCACGAAGTGCAGGTGGTTCTATCAAATCATCATAAATTTGCGACTGCCCTCTACATGGTCATCAACTACCATCCGGTTGGCACAGAGGCGGGAGTCGTGTCGGGTGTATTATTGATATTGTTTCTGTACCTGCTGATCGTGTGGGATGTATTTGATCGAACATTGTGCACCATGCTGGTGTCGATGGCTAGCATTGGATTGCTCTGCATGTTGGACGTACATCCACCGCTGAGTGCGATCATTGCAAGGATTAATATGGACGCCTGCACGCGTATCCTGGCCGTTTTGCTAATGGTCTCCATGGAGGACGAGACGGTTATGTTTGACTTCATAGCCACCGCTGTATATCAAATGTCACGTGGTAAAATTTGGCGACTCTTACTCATACTCTGCGTGTCCTCCGCCGTCTTCTCCGCCCTGCTAGACAATGTGACAAGCGTGGTCCTGATCAGCCGTGTTACGATTCGGCTATGCGAAACATTAGCGCTTAGCAATGCAATTGTCCTCGTTAGCATTACGATCTTCGCCAATATTGGCAACACATTGTCCTCGGCGAGCGCATCCTCCATTGTTGTTATGAACAGGCAGCCGTTTGTCAAGTTGCAGGGCCTCACCTATTGGAACTTTGTTATGCACATATTGCCCGGCGTAGTCTTCTGCGGTCTGTTTGCCTTCATGCTGCTCTACTTTCTAATACGAAAAAAGCTCTATGGCAACGATGAAATTAGTGAATCTATATCGGCGCTTCAGTTCCAGGCCGACAAATTAAACAAAGTCGATAGCCAGCTAAGTCGCTACTTCTACAAGCGCATCGAACTGCTGACGAAAATTCAGAGGGCTCAGAAGCATAAGCGAACAGAAAGAGACTTCAAGGAGAACCTATCCCAGCTGAAGGCCAAGTGCATAGTCAGGGATAGGCTGCTGTTGATATCCTACATCTCTTCCTTTTCCATTCTCATAGTCATGTTCGTTCTCCTCGTATATCCGACCATTGAGCTTACGCAACGCAGCTGGATGGCGCTCATGGCACTGATCCTGCTGCTCATCCTGACCAACAGGCAGGAGCTGGACAAGATGTTGGAACGAATCGATTGGAATTCCCTAATATTCTTTGCGGCATTGTGTGTGCTGCTCAACGCAGTTTACAGCCTGGGTGTGATCAACTGGATAGACGACATGGTCTATGGCCTTATCATCAAAGTGGATAAGCGGAAACAGTTGACTGTCAGCATTTTACTGCTGGGTTGGGTATCGGCAATTGAATCCGCTTTTATACCCAACACATTCGCGGAGATCTTAATGCTAAAGGAGGCCATCAGTCTGTGCCAGAGGTCTGTGCGGGACGTGAATCTACCGTTCGCACCACTCATGTGGGCCATCGTCTTCGGCTTTTCTTTCGGAGATAACGGTACTCTGATTGGTTCTATAGCCACCGTACTTGTGGCTGGGTTTGCCAATCAGCACGGCTATCGAATTTCATTTAAGAACTTCTTTTTGATCAGTTTCCCCATAATGCTACTGACGGTGTTGGTTGCCTCCATTTATCTACTGATCGTCCACAGTGTTTTGGAAATTCATCCGCCAACGATCCGCCGTTAGC
This sequence comes from Drosophila gaucha, assembly GCA_035045545.1. Lineage (NCBI taxonomy): Eukaryota > Metazoa > Arthropoda > Insecta > Diptera > Drosophilidae > Drosophila > Drosophila gaucha. The sequence goes on from JAWNOY010000287.1 coordinate 692,415, forward strand.
TTCCATTTATATCACATTATATATCTGTAATAAATTGTGCTATATTTTTAGTGGGCCTTTACTATTTTTGCTGCTGCCTCTTTTTCTTCTAAAGTGAAGAGTATTATTATTTAATTTTATGAAAACATCAAATGGAATATGTTATTAAATTAGTATACGGATGGGCTAACTTTGACCGAATTAATGGATATAGATATAGTTTTGTATTATTTGCCGAGAAGATTAGATTGACGTATTTGCTAATTTTTGGGTCCTTGGGTGTGACATTGTAGAAGATACAGCTTTGTGATTTGCCACGCCCCTACTGAGCGTTGCTATATATGCTATATGTATTAATATACCCTTTTTGCAAAAGGAATAAAAGCAGTCATATTGTTGCCTCTGTAGCAAATTGTTAAATACCAAAATAGTTTCTTTTCTGGTAAACCAATATTTCAAAACCATATGCTAGTATACAAAACTATCATTGGTCCTGTTTGACGGTATGGGTTGTGAGTACAAGTCCCGCCTCTCTAAGCTGAGAATCATTCAAGCAAAGACTATCTGATTCATTTCTTGTGCACCGTCGTACATGAGGACCACAGATATCTCTTATAAAACTCATTCTCACATACGGAAGTCCAATCTGGTTTAATATTTCTCCTTCTTATATGGAACGTTTAAGGCTGTTTGAAAGAAAAATCTTATGATCTTGTCTATACATGCACAGATCCCCAAAAAGCAATTATTTGAAGCACCATTCTAATCTAGAAATTTATAACGCTGCAAATAATAATCAAATAATAAATGTAACGAGGCTTCATATAATAAGGTGCCTTAATACTCTAGATAATCCGTTAATAAATACACCTTTCTACGAAAGTGACCTTTAGTTTGATAGCTGCCCTTGCTCGGGCTATACGCCCCCAACAATATTTCCTTATTTAGACACGAACGGATACATACAGAACAATAATGGACTTCCAATCTTATATCATTAACACAGGAGAGCAAATAAAAAACAAATAGAAACAAACATGCTTACAAGACAGAACAAAAGATTCGAAATGTCTATATCTCGTAGAGATGAAGAAAAATTTGTCTTAAAAATATTGGCTTATGGCTCAAAAGCTAAACCAACCCACTTTCTCTACATGTCTATGTATAATAGTTTATAAGTCCTTTTCCTTTTATTTATAAATTTTGAAACGATGATTTTTTTGGATACTTTCATCACAGCCTACTTAATATGATATTCCAAAAATAGCTCATTTGTAATAAGTTATTCCAAAAAATAACATTTAATTAGAAACTATTATAATTCAATTAGAGCTACCCTAGAGACAACTTAGAAACTAGAAAAAAAAATCATTGTGGCTTTTTATATTATTAAAGTAAAATTGTTATACCTATTCTTAAAAAAAATAAACTAAAAAAAAAGTACCACAGTATTCAGCGGATAACGTTTTTAATCGATATCATGGAAACCGGAAATTTTATCGATTATATTGATATGCGTGCTGTATTCGAGGACCTTTATGTAAAAAAAGTCTCTAGCTCTTATAAGTTCTGAGATCGACATAGATGGTTCATAGATGGAGATCGGACAGACAGATGGACAGTATGTATACTTTATGTGGTCTGCCACGCCTCCTTCAGCCTGTAACATATATTTTTTTTTAATAAAACCTATATACCTTTTGTTAGTTGTTTATATCCTAGTGCTAGTTGGTAGTCTTAAGAAGCGCAACTCTGTGCAAAATACAGAATGAATTGAATTTTAAAAATCGTTTTTCACAACATAGAGGTGTTGATGATATCTTAGAGATTATATGCGAAAGAGTAAAAAGAGAAAATAAATAATTTAGTTTCATCGATACTGGTACAGAAAATGTTAAAGATAAAATATTAATATCATTTAGATAACATTCGGCTTATACATACCCTATACTCTAATTGAGAGAAATGCCATTAAACTGTCCATGCAGTTGGAGCTTTAACCATTTCAGCGGTAATTACAAACAATTTATCTACGTAAAATCCATTTGGGACACATCAAATGTGGAAAACATGCGGGCAATAAACCAAACTAAACTGTTCTCTAGATACCACAAAATTGTTGCTGTTGTTGTTGTTGTTGCTGGCGTGGTTATATAATTCCTTTTGGCTATTGTTTTTGGTCCCAGCTTTTCCCAGCTCCTTGGTCAATCAATCAAACGGATGTCAATGGGCGATGGCAGACAAAAAGCCACAAGCACTCACACAGTTCCCAAAGTGCATATCCATAAAATCAATAAACACTTCTTTTTTTTTCAGTGCACGCCGCCTCATTTGAACAATCAGTCAGCCAAATGCGACTGAAAACTACATTCGCTTGTTTTCCATTTTATTTTTATTGTTGTCCCGGGAGGGACTTTGATGGCTTTCGCTTGTTGTCTTGCGACGCAAATTGCAGCGCTCACATGTGTCCTGAGCCTGCAAACTTGGCCATAAATCTTTTGCTGTGCCAACACAAGATTCCGAAATTTGCGGCTTTTGCAAACTTTTTTTGAACCCTTGTGGTCAGAGAAAAGCTAAATTTTTTATGTGTCTTTGTTATGATTGATGTGTTCTTCAACTTTCAAGTGTGTGTTAAACAAAGGGTTATTATACACAAATTTTTATAGGTGGCACTAAAACTCAGCCATCAGATTAAGAACTTTTTGAGTCTAGTCATGAGTTATTTAAAGTTATTTCAATTGCAAAGAAGTATAATAGAAGCATAATTTTACGAAACTTGCGAATTTCCACTAAATGTTAAATGGGTTGTTATAACTTTGAAAAAAGGTATATCCATTTTTGTCAGTCAGTCGATATAGCCATATTCGTCAGTCTATCAGGATTAACGCAATCACCTCCTAGAATATTAAAGCTGCAGTACTGAAATGTTGCCCAAAGGCTTCTTTTAAATGCAGGCATTGTATATCCAGATGGGATGATTATATCTTATAGCTCCCATAGGATAGATAGGTTTTAAGAAATGTCTTGGTAATGAAAAGTTTGTCGCTATTAAAGTCTGAGACTTTTCATTTCGAATATATACTCGTGTATCCAAACCCATACAAAAAGATATCGTATATATATATTGCTATGCCTTTTGGGGATGCGGCACATCTTGTGTATCTTCTACAGTTCTAGAGTTAGAATATTAAAAATCGGCAAGTAAGCTTATGTTGACCTCTCTTTAAGATCGATAAAAAAGTTATATACCCACGCCCATTAGGGGCGTGGTGAATCGGCAATGTCTATATAGTGTTTAATAAAGCTCCTCTAATATTTTAGACTCTGTTAGAGCTAGAGACTTTGGAACTTAAAACATATATTTTTATGGGCCATCCCCAATTAATAACAAATCATATCAATAGCAAATTAGTAAAAATTGTATCTCCTTCAATTTTATATCTAAAGACATACAGGTTACTGTTGCTCCCCTTCATAGATTGATTCTACAATTGTTTACCTAAAGGCCAACAAATTAGCAATTATGCCAATCTTGATCTCTTCTTGGCAATTAAATTATATATATCTATATGTATATCCTTTACACTTGCTAGGGTATTACCGAATTTCGATATAGGCAAAGTTAGTCCATTTCTCTATTTTTTTTTTAATTTTTAATATTAAAAGTTACGTTAACTGTGTCTTTGCGATGATTGATGGGTTCTAAAGCTTTGAAGTGTATTGAAAGCCAAGGATTATATTATATATAATAAACAGTTTTGTACGCTAGCATGAATGTTTTCAAGTGGAAAATAAAAAAACATAATACTAATAAATAATAAAAATTCTATTTTTCAAGCTCCAACTCACTCAACGTTTAATAAACAGAGACTTATGAAGCATTAGAAACTTTTTATTGGACTGGCATTTGACCTTGGCAAGGGTATAACAAGAGGCTTACTTAATTACTGAGGCGGCTATAATTTAATTTCACACAAGCAGCACAAACATTTGGCATGCATTTTTGGGCCGGCTTTATAATGAAATATTTATATACAAAACAAAAGAAAATGGCCAGCTAATGAGTCCCATTCTCCCGCTCCCGCTCCCGCTCCCTCTTTCTTTATCTCCGTCTCACTTTACGTTTGATTTCCAGCTCTACACTTCCCTTCCTTCTCTTGTCTTCTGCTAGTGACAGGCTCTCCAGCATCTGACACTGAGAAATTGCACCCATGAAATTAAAAATAACTCAAGCGAAACGCTTGAAAACAAAAGCGTTGGCAATTTATGAAACCGAGTGGTTCCTAAATAATAACAAAAAAGGAAAACAAAACTGCGTACCATTCCAAAAAACAAAAGGCTTAAGTTTTGTTAACCAGAAGACACGTGAGCTATTGTCGCTGTTGTTGTTGGGCTAACAACAAAGCGAAAGCGAGCTAAAGCATTTGCTGATTTATCATCGACAGAGCTGGCACTAGGAGTCGCAGTCAGGCAAGGTAAGACCTCTACCACATCTAATTCAATAACAAGGGCGCCGAGGCATCCCGGCGAGGAGCAGCGCCTAACAAATGCGAGTAAATTGTGATATAAATCAAAAAATTTCCCATGACAGTCGAAGCATCGAAGCATCGAAGCCCCCGCAGCTTTCCAAAGGAATGCGGGAAAACCGATATACCGAAAATATTTGTTAGAAGTTTTTATTTTCGTTGCCCACTGCCACAACAAAAAGAAACGAAAAGTAGCAACAAAATGTACAAAAAATTACTTTCAAGTATGTTTGACTAGAAAATACCATGTACTCATTAAGAAAATATGCATTAAGTACAGCCGAGCTACCTTTAATAAGTAAGAGAATGATACAAATTGATATCTTGAAAAATAAAAACAACTTTACAGTCGAATCCCGATAATTCGTCCTCCGCTAAATTTAAATTTTGTTGCCTTGAAAAAATGCGTTCTATTTTCTGTTCGATAAATCGAATTCCTGTGTAACTCGCAAAAAATGTGATCCCTTGTTATTTCGAATAATCGGGATTCGACTGTACTAGAATTCGATATATATCGACTTACCTAGTCAGAATCTACTCTTACATATAGTACGACTTTCTTTTTGAAAAATATCTCAAAAATGAAACTATAAAAAGTTATTTTAAAATAATATTGTAATTATTCTTAATCGATATATATCGATTTAATCTATCAATTTGCTTAATACATTTTAACTTTGTTTAAACTTTTTTTTAACAAGGAAAAAACAAGCAAGTTTTACTAGCAATCGATATATATCGATTATCAGGTGATTGTGCAAAATTGTCAAAAACTTTTCTTAGAATATAATTTGTAGGTTTTATACACATACTTCTACAGTTAACTTCTCTTATTTTCAAATGAAACGTTAAAAAATATTTCTATATTTATTAGAAGAATTATTGTTAATCGATACATATCGAAACAAATTCCTTTTTCAAATATTTGTCTTAGGAGTTTTATTTAGCAGCTGTTTCAAACATACCATCAGAAGCATTACACCTTATTTGCGCACACTCACAGGGTATTTTACACGTAAGCGGAGTTAGGCCGACTCAGAAGCCGGTCCCAATGCTTCGTTTCCGAACAAACGAGCTTTATTTGTGGGCTTCTGAAATAGTTAAAAGTTTGTGTAATTGCAAATGACTTTCAAACTAACTCGATTCACTAACTTGTTAACTTGTGAAAATTGGGGAATACCAAAGCGCAAGATAGGAAATTAATAGACCTAGTATTTGATGGTAGTTTAATAAGCCTACAAATTTATGAACATAGCCTGTGGACTACTCAATGAATGGCCGTAAAATGATTTTTAATTAAAATGACAAAAAATGCATAATAAATAAGTTCTGTTATGCACAATGGGGCGTATGTGCGATGTGTCGAAAAAATGTAATTAAAACTTGCAGCAAATAAATAAAATACGTATGAGTAGGGAATATATCACATATATTTTGGGCAAGCCACAAGTTTGACAGTTCCAAATTGCAAGCTGCAACTTAAATGGACTTTAGCAAATAACATGGCTAGAAAATGATTTACTTTACTTTCGAAAGTCCAACAAAATGGCAAATGTGATTCTTTCAGTTTGCTGAGCAAACACATTCATATATATGAATATAATTTGATATATAGTTTAAGCTTAGCTCTCAACTTTACTGCATTTTAAAGTTGACCTGAAATTTATGAGGAATTGCTGTGTAAGAGCTGAGAGAATTTCTCAATTTATTTTAGGATACATGGGTATTTAAAAAAAAAGTTTAATTTCTGCTCTTCACTCTGATTTGATTTAAGATTAAAATTTTATCTTAATTTTTTGGAATAAATAAAATGATAGTTCTCAACTCAAACCGATTTGCAGTAGCTTTTATAGCTGAAGTATTTTAGTTATTAATGCTAATTCCAAGATAAAGTCTTCAATATAATTTAATAATTTAATTTAATTGATTCAAACATAAGACTGATTTCTAAGAAATACGTTTAGGAGAAGTCCATAATTTATAAAGCTTACCGGACACATTTTATTTATTAGATTTCACATTTTGTGGCTGCCTGAGCGTATGCCTAATATTTGGGAAGCCTTAAGCGTATATTCAACATGATTAACTGTAGTTAGTCTGAATTTTTATTTATATTAACTATTCTCTGCTTTTAAAACACTTTTTTTGTGGTGCAATTAAATTAATTTTAATAAGTCAGCTTCAAATCTGACTAAGAACTATATCTTCGTTCTATTATTAAATATTAAACCGCATGTCCAAAGGTCTTAAAGTCCTAAGCAAACCTACTTAAATATCCCCTGAATGATTGAATATTTTCCAGCATTAACTTGAATTTATTTTTACAATATCAGTCTAGTATTTGTATGACTTTTACGAAATAAGAGTTGAAGGTATTGAAATATTATATAGCTTGAACTATATCTATTTGTAAAGTGTTTTGGCCTCATATCAAAGGTTATTCGAGCTGAAATTAGGTATATGCGGTCTAGAAATTCAGTTCATTCAAAATTTAAATAGATAGAGGTTTGTAGCTAAATTTTGGTATGCAGGCTCTAGATATACAATCAGTATAAAGCGCAGTTATATATTTTTGAGCTGGCAAGCTGAAATATAATATCCAGACTATACAAAAAATTGTACCACTAAGAAGAGAATAATAAATAAAATAAATCCTTGCAATCATTTTGCATCATTATCTCTCACAACTTTTGACTGACACTACGTATGCGTTAAAAGAAATCATTCAACAGTCAGTATATAAGAGAACTGAGCAAAGCTTTTAATCAATATTTCCCAATTTGAAAGTTTTCTACTCTTTGAGCTGTTGGAGCTCATTTGCGTATTCCCCTTATGGAATAGTAAAATTTAATTTTGATTTGCAATCTCTGATTTGGCTTTCCATTTGAAGCAACTGATTCAATAACTGTGCCGTCTGTGGCCGATAAACGTGACTTGGCCACGTTTGTTGGTTTTCTCGACATTTCTCTCTCTCTCTCTCCCTCCCTCTCTCGCTCTATGTAAATATGGTACTAGGCCGCATCGGTTTGTCTTTGGCTTGTTTGCTCTATTGTTGCAACTCAGCTTCTGGCAGATGAGGCCACTGCACTAATACCAACATACACAAACACACACACACAGATACACACGTACGCACTTAAATAACAGTCATCTGCTGCGTTCCATTATGAGCATAAATTTAGAGCAATTTGTCAGCCTTGGAGAACAGTTTTAGGCTTGTGCTTGCTTATGCTAATGGTAAGCTAGTTGGCAATGGCTTTAAGTGCACATACAGTACAGTAAAAGCTCCAAAAAACGAACTGTTCCCTTGGCGTGCTTTCTTTTTCAGTAGATTTTAAAGTTTTTATACCCTGAACCCATTGAAAATGGGAAATCAGGGTATAATGGTTTTGCAAAAAGTATGTAACAGGCAGAAGGAGGCGTGGCAGACCCCATAAAGTATATATATTCTTGATCAGGGCGACGAGCTGAGTCGATTTGGCGCTGTCTGTCCGTCTGTCCGTATGTATGAACGCGTCGATCTCAGAACCTATAAGAGCTAGAGACTTCAAATTTTGCATGATGGTCTGTGTATACAGCGAAAATATCGAGTTTTTTTAGATATTCAATAAATTTTTCTTTTTCAATTATATCGACTTAAAACGTTATCAAGATTTAGTTTTTTGACCATATCTTTTACATATTTTTAGATACAGCTACCAAATTTTCCACATTTCACAAAAAAAAAATGATTAAAAAAAAAAATATCAATCAGCCACAATTTAATTTTTTAAAATTTTTTAGTGAAAACCGTATTTTCAATAAATTAATAGCATTCAATGCAGAAAATTGCATTCAAATCCGTTAAGTAATACAGAAGTTATTAAAGGAAACATTGTAAAAGCACGCGGCAGCAGCCTGTACGTGTGCACACATACATTCAAATCAACTACGCAGTAATCGTTGCGCGTGCTTCTGTGTGCATGGTATGTATATGTGTGCATGTGTATATGTGTGCATGTGTATATGTGTGCATGTGCATATGTGTGCACGTGTATATGCGAGCCTGTGTGTTTGTGTGCATGTGCATATGCGCGCAGAGGTAATATGTATAGATAAAAGATGTAAGCTAGGTTGTTTAAAACATCAGCTCGGACTTGGTTCAGGGGATCTCGTAGTCGGGCAGACCCGACTAGAGCTTTCTTACCTGTTTTTTTTCTCTATTTGGTATTTGCAATCTGTCCTGTTGGACAATCAGCAAGTTACATTATGAATACTTTAACATAGTAAGATGATTATTTCTTTTATAGCTTTGTTAAGTAAGGGGGGAAGGTGGGAAAAGGGGTTATGGAGGTCGAAAGCAGGTACTCAGTTCCTGCAGAGAGGCAGGTCTAGCGGGTGCTGTCTATCTAGTCGGCGGGTGGTGGAGCTGTTGTCAAGCAGGTTAATAGAGAGGGGGTTGACGTGCCTATCCAGTCGATCGAAATAAGCTTTACTAAGCCTGGCGATCTCGTCGTGTACCCAAGGGATCGCTAACTCGTTGTGGATATCCTTTTTTGTGTGGTAGATGTGAGAATTGGATATTGTTCTAAGAGCTTTGTTCTGGAACTTTTGGATAAGGTTGCGGTTACTATAGCTAGCGGTGCACCAGAGGGATATACCATAGGTCCAGATGGGCTTAAAGATGACTTTGTAGACCAGCAGCTTGACACGTAGCTTCATTGTAGATCTCCTACCCAATATCCATAGATGCTTCTTTAGTTTATTGTCAAGCTGTTTTCTTTAGTTTTTAAAGTGAATAGATTATAAACTAACTATAAAACTAAATTTCTGGTAGTAAATGTTATATAAAAATATTATTTTCCTATCCTGTGTCATAAGTGTAATCATTTTTAATACCGTCATCACCTCTAAACTCCCGTTTCCAATAATAAAATCCTTGATTTCAGCTCATCTTCTTTACGTTTTCTATTAACAATTATGATTTATAGATCCCAGTAACATCACTGACTACACTTAGCTGTGATCTGGCGCCCAGCTGGGCAATAAAATTCCCTTAACGTGTCGACGATACTATTAGGCTAATCTTTGCTGTAAGTACATTTAGGCTATCTAGCTATACCTTGTAAAGATTTTATTTTGACTTATTTTTTAAAAAATAATGTTTTTTCATTTTTTGACACTCGTGAAGTCAACATTTTCAAATAAATAAATAAATAAAAAATATAATATGTAAGAAAGTATTAAATAACTAGAGGAATGGGCTAACTTCGACCATGCCGAAGTTTGATAATACCCTTGTAAGTGTAAAGGATATAAGTATTGTTTTCAGGAAAAGATCAAGATTTTCTGAGCTGTACGGAAAATTTTCGGACTTTACGTGTACAACGCTGTCAATGAGCTTAGTTCTAAATACTATATGTTTTTGTATGAGGGTGGTTTATACAAATATAAGCTTTTAGTTTCAAGACTCTGGCTCTAAAAGCGCCAAAAATATTAGAGGATTTATGTTAAGCACTAGACAGACTTATCGATTTGTCACTCCCCTAGTGGGCGTGGATATATAACTTTTTGATTGATCTTAAGGAGAGGTCAACAGTAGCCTACTTGTCAAATTTGGATTTTCTAGCTCGTAAACTGTAGAATCTATAGTTTTACGCGGCTTGTTACGCCCCCAATGGGAACAGCTATATATGCTATATCTTTTTGTATGGGGGTGCAATTCACGAGTATACATATATTCCAAAGTTCAAGTCTAAGACTTCAGTAGCGCCGAAGTTATCCCACTAAAACATTTCTTAAAACCGATCTGTCCAATGGGAGCTATAGGATATAGTCATCCGATCCAGATGATTCAGAGATATACAATGCCTGCGGTACATTGGAGCCTATGTGCAAAATTTCAGATCTGTAGCTGTAGTAGTCTCGGAGGAGATTGCGACAGACAGACAGTCGGACATGGCTATATCAACTCAGCTCGTCTTTCTGATCAAGAATATATATACCTTATATGGTCGAAGATGCTTCCTTCTCTGCGTTGCAAACTTCTGACCAAAATTAATATACCCTTTTTGCAAGGGTATAATAATAATTTTGATCAGCTAAAAATTCATGTATTCACTGGAAAATATTATATTATTCAGACATATATGAAAAGTATAAATAATAAAAAAAAGAAAGAAAAAACCAGGTTCTATTTAAGCTACCATCCAGAGCAACTAGAAAATTCTTAAAACATATTATATTATTAAAAATAAATATAACAACAAAGGAATCAAATAAAGGAATTCCAAGCACTAATTCTATTCCAGCTATTATGCTGATCAGGTTAGTTGAATATAATTGTAATCGTAGCTTTATTGGCCAAACTAATAGAAGAAAGCAATTCAATTTGCTTGGCTCTTTAAGTTTGTATTTTTATTGGCAACATCTGGAGTCGAGCTGAAGCTTTAGTACTTAACCTAATTGTGTGGAGCATGGTGTAAGCCAGCCAGCCAGCTCATACCACACTATGTAACACAATTACGCTTTAATTAGAAATAACTTGAGGGGGAATGCGGAACGGGAGGCACGATATGAAGGAGAAGCCGCTTAGCAAATGCCACTCAACAGCTGCAGTTGGGTTTATTTTTGTGGCTGACATGTGGTGTTGATGTGCGTGTGTGTGTATGTTGCCTTGCAGTGCATTAACACACACACACGCACACCCATGGCGCACACATCACTGAGCGCATCCTGAGGCGTCTTCAGTTAGACAAGAAGATTGGAAAACAATATGCAGAAATGCTGCTATTGAAAGTTCATTTGCAATTGAAATCAGAAAGTCAAGCCGGAAAATGGAAAACGGAAAAGTGAAAAGAGAAACCAAATGGGCAAACAGGCAAACTGGCAAAAGCCAAGAAAACTTATTTGTTGTTTCAACTGTGCGTGTTTCACTATGAAAACTGATTGGAAATTCAAAATGTTTTCCAAATGAAGCAAACAATTTTAACACAATTTATAAACTTTAAATAAAGTTGTTGAAAGTTGATATATCTCAAATTGACTTACGAAAGGTTTTTAAAAGTTATTTTCAACTCTCATATATTATTGATAAATAATAAACTAATAAAGAAATAAATCAGGATTTTTTAATATTAGCAAAATTATATTAGCTTTAATATTCTCAGAAATACTTTGAAAATATTTTTAAGGAATTTTATGTTGAAATTTTGAACCCAAACACTATGATAGCCTATGATATATGAAAACTTAAAGCGCATGCAATGCATTTTTGGTCAGCTAAGAAGTATTTTAGTTTGAATATGCGTTGCATAAATTAGAACCGTGGCATGAACGTTACAGTAGCTGCTGAATGTATGCGCATAAATTGTAATTTTGCTGCTGGCTAATTGACTCGACTCTTAGTTTTATTATTATTGTTATTATTATGCTTTGCAATAGTCACGGTAGTTTATATATGGACGCTGTTGAGCTCTAAATTCGAATAGTTGACATTTGAGAAATGCGCATTAAATTTTGATTGTCCACAGACAGAGTTAAGACTTTTGCCATAACAAACGAAAAAGATATAAAAATGTAAAGCTTTTGTCTGAATGAACTAGATAAAGTTAAGCTGGGCTATAAAAGTTGAAAAATGTATGAGTGCTTAAGTCGGGAGTTCCCGACTAGTGGATATCCTAAGCTCCGTTCCGAGCTGCTGTTTTAAGCATTCTAGCTCTTTGTACAGTATACATGCATACTAACACAGACTCACACTCACGGGGACACTCACACTGTTTCAGTCACGCCGCTTTCTTTGAATCAAAAGCTCTTGCTGTGCTTCTTTTTATACCCTGAACCCATTGAAAATGGGAATTCAGGGTATAATGGTTTTGTGACAATGTATGTAACAGGCAGAAGGAGGCGTGGCAGACCCCATAAAGTATATATATTCTTGATCAGGACGACGAGCTGAGTCGATCTAGCCATGTCCGTCTGTCCGTCTGTCCGTCCGTCCGTCTGTCCGTCTGTCCGTCTGTCCGTCTGTCCGTCTGTCCGTCCGTATGAACGCAGTGATCTCGTAAACCACAAAAGCTAGAGATTTGAGATTTTAGATATATATTCTTGTATACCATACGCAGTACAAGTTTATTTTTTTTTTCGATAACTCATCCTATTTCCTTATTATCGATAACAATCGATATTTTGACTTTGTTTTTAAGCTATAACTTTTAGACCATAATACCTAGAGACGCCAAATTGACTATGTAGGTTGCTGTGATGTAAATACAGATAATAAACTTATTAAATTTTGGATACCTCTCCCCATTAGCCCCATAAGTGGAAAAAACGTATTTCAAATACTAGGGAGTTGGGATTTCGTATATATACACCTCTAGATGTCAATATTATGTCCTGAAAATTTCATTAAGAAAGTAGATCTAGAACCGAAGTTATTTAACAATGAATTTCTCATAATGCTGCATAGAATGCAGCCCAAGCGTAGCCGCTAAATCATCTACGCAGTAAGCGGCGCGCGTGCTTGTGTATGTATATGTGTGCGTGTGTGGGTGCACGCAGAGGGTAATATGTACCGGTAAAAGATATAAGCTAGATTGTTTAAAACACTGCCTCGGACTTGGTTCAGGGGATCTCGTAGTCGGGCAGACCCGACTAGAGCTTTCTTACTTGTTTTTATACAAAAGAATGCGTTATTTTAGGTAATCATTCTCCGATCTTATTGAATAGAGCACCATATTTTGTGTATGTATGTGTTCCAAGGCTTAGTATTTTTCCCGCTTTCTAAAGTTAGTTCACTTTAATCGAGTTTATAGAAATGGGAAAGTTACCGATTATTAAGTGTATTATTTCAAGTCTGTAGCTCTAATAAATTACGAGGTCGATGCAGACAGATAGACAGACAGAGTGACAGACAGACTGACGGATAGACGGCTCGGAATTAAACGACTTGGCGGTTGGTCCTATTAAAGAATATACAATAGTGTCTGGATAAAGTGAGCTAATTATTGCAAGGTTCTCAGTATTGAGGTTCTTCTTTTTTTTTTTTTTTATTTATTTATTTATTTTGCCTACTAAACCTTTACACTTATGCGTGCTTACAAGTTTAATCTAATCCTTAACTTAATTAAATTCTTCTCATATTCTCATAATTCTTCTCATATTGTTCACTATGTCAAGCTTAAAATTTTTGTTCTAAAACTAATTTCATTAACAAGTAACAACACTCTAGTCGGGTCTACCCGACTACGAGATCCCCTGAACCAAGTCCGATGCGGTGTTTTAAACAATCTAGCTAACATCTTTTATCTGTACATATTACCCACTGCGCGCACACACACACGCACACATACATACACAAGCACGCGCGCCGCTTACTGAGTACATGATTTAGCGGCTGCGCTTGGGCTGCATTCTGGGCAGCAATATGAGAAATTAATTGTTTAATAACTTCGGTTCTAAATCTACTTTCTTAATGAAATTTTCAGGACATAATATTGACACCTAAAGGTGTATATATCCGAAATCCCAACTCCCTAGTATTTAAAATACGTTTTTTCCACATATGGGGCTAATGGGGGGAGGTATCCAAAATTTAAAAAGTTTATTATCTGTATTTGCATCATAGCAACCTACATAGTCAATTTGGTGTCTCTATCTGTTATGGTCTTTAAGTTATAGCTTAAAAAACAAAGTCAAAATATCGATTGTTATCGATAATAAGGAAATAGGATGACTTATCGAAAAAAAAAAATAAACTTGTACTGCGTATGGTATACAAGAATATATATCTAAAATCTCAAATCTCTAGCTTTTGTGGTTTACGAGATCACTGCGTTCATACGGACGGACAGACGGACGGACGGACAGACGGACAGACGGACATGGCTAGATCGACTCAGCTCGTCGTCCTGATCAAGAATATATATACTTTATGGGGTCTGCCACGCCTCCTTCTGCCTGTTACATACATTGTCACAAAACCATTATACCCTGAGGGGGTCAAAATTTTGACCTAATTTCATGTGAAAAGTGTCCTAAATTTTGACAAGTGTGAGTTGTGTGAGTGCTTAAGCTCTGTTTTCAAATCTCTGTAACTTTGTCAAAAATAGACGGATTTGGGTGATCGAAAACATTTTCTTCATGCCTTATCGTCTAGATTGTTTCTACATTTAATTTTCAGTCAGTTTCTCAAATTGATTTTTTTTCGAGTATTTCATGGAAAATATCATGTACCCCCCCCTTGTTTTTTTCCGAAAATTTTTTTTTTTATTATATCAGAATCTTTATGTTTTACTTTTAAACTGTTCTATATGTTAATATTAGTATAAAAAGTAACTTAAAAAGTGTTTCTGAGGGGGTCAAAATTTTGACCAAATTTCATGTGAAAAGTGTCCTAAATTTTGACAAGTGTGAGTTGTGTGAGTGCTTAAGCTCTGTTTTCAAATCTCTGTAACTTTGTCAAAAATAGACGGATTTGGGTGATCGAAAACATTTTCTTCATGCCTTATCGTCTAGATTGTTTCTACATTTAATTTTCAGTCAGTTTCTCAAATTGATTTTTTTTCGAGTATTTCATGGAAAATATCATGTACCCCCCCCTTGTTTTTTTCCGAAAATTTTTTTTTTATTATATCAGAATCTTTATGTTTTACTTTTAAACTGTTCTATATGTTAATATTAGTATAAAAAGTAACTTAAAAAGTGTTTCTGAGGGGGTCAAAATTTTGACCAAATTTCATGTGAAAAGTGTCCTAAATTTTGACAAGTGTGAGTTGTGTGAGTGCTTAAGCTCTGTTTTCAAATCTCTGTAACTTTGTCAAAAATAGACGGATTTGGGTGATCGAAAACATTTTCTTCATGCCTTATCGTCTAGATTGTTTCTACATTTAATTTTCAGTCAGTTTCTCAAATTGATTTTTTTCGAGTATTTCATGGAAAATATCATGTACCCCCCCCTTGTTTTTTTCCGAAAATTTTTTTTTTATTATATCAGAATCTTTATGTTTTACTTTTAAACTGTTCTATATGTTAATATTAGTATAAAAAGTAACTTAAAAAGTGTTTCTGAGGGGGTCAAAATTTTGACCAAATTTCATGTGAAAAGTGTCCTAAATTTTGACAAGTGTGAGTTGTGTGAGTGCTTAAGCTCTGTTTTCAAATCTCTGTAACTTTGTCAAAAATAGACGGATTTGGGTGATCGAAAACATTTTCTTCATGCCTTATCGTCTAGATTGTTTCTACATTTAATTTTCAGTCAGTTTCTCAAATTGATTTTTTTCGAGTATTTCATGGAAAATATCATGTACCCCCCCCCCTTGTTTTTTTCCGAAAATTTTTTTTTTATTATATCAGAATCTTTATGTTTTACTTTTAAACTGTTCTATATGTTAATATTAGTATAAAAAGTAACTTAAAAAGTGTTTCTGAGGGGGTCAAAATTTTGACCAAATTTCATGTGAAAAGTGTCCTAAATTTTGACAAGTGTGAGTTGTGTGAGTGCTTAAGCTCTGTTTTCAAATCTCTGTAACTTTGTCAAAAATAGACGGATTTGGGTGATCGAAAACATTTTCTTCATGCCTTATCGTCTAGATTGTTTCTACATTTAATTTTCAGTCAGTTTCTCAAATTGATTTTTTTCGAGTATTTCATGGAAAATATCATGTACCCCCCCCCTTGTTTTTTTCCGAAAATTTTTTTTTTTATTATATCAGAATCTTTATGTTTTACTTTTAAACTGTTCTATATGTTAATATTAGTATAAAAAGTAACTTAAAAAGTGTTTCTGAGGGGGTCAAAATTTTGACCAAATTTCATGTGAAAAGTGTCCTAAATTTTGACAAGTGTGAGTTGTGTGAGTGCTTAAGCTCTGTTTTCAAATCTCTGTAACTTTGTCAAAAATAGACGGATTTGGGTGATCGAAAACATTTTCTTCATGCCTTATCGTCTAGATTGTTTCTACATTTAATTTTCAGTCAGTTTCTCAAATTGATTTTTTTCGAGTATTTCATGGAAAATATCATGTACCCCCCCCCTTGTTTTTTTCCGAAAATTTTTTTTTTTATTATATCAGAATCTTTATGTTTTACTTTTAAACTGTTCTATATGTTAATATTAGTATAAAAAGTAACTTAAAAAGTGTTTCTGAGGGGGTCAAAATTTTGACCAAATTTCATGTGAAAAGTGTCCTAAATTTTGACAAGTGTGAGTTGTGTGAGTGCTTAAGCTCTGTTTTCAAATCTCTGTAACTTTGTCAAAAATAGACGGATTTGGGTGATCGAAAACATTTTCTTCATGCCTTATCGTCTAGATTGTTTCTACATTTAATTTTCAGTCAGTTTCTCAAATTGATTTTTTTCGAGTATTTCATGGAAAATATCATGTACCCCCCCCCCTTGTTTTTTTCCGAAAATTTTTTTTTTTATTATATCAGAATCTTTATGTTTTACTTTTAAACTGTTCTATATGTTAATATTAGTATAAAAAGTAACTTAAAAAGTGTTTCTGAGGGGGTCAAAATTTTGACCAAATTTCATGTGAAAAGTGTCCTAAATTTTGACAAGTGTGAGTTGTGTGAGTGCTTAAGCTCTGTTTTCAAATCTCTGTAACTTTGTCAAAAATAGACGGATTTGGGTGATCGAAAACATTTTCTTCATGCCTTATCGTCTAGATTGTTTCTACATTTAATTTTCAGTCAGTTTCTCAAATTGATTTTTTTCGAGTATTTCATGGAAAATATCATGTACCCCCCCCTTGTTTTTTTCCGAAAATTTTTTTTTTATTATATCAGAATCTTTATGTTTTACTTTTAAACTGTTCTATATGTTAATATTAGTATAAAAAGTAACTTAAAAAGTGTTTCTGAGGGGGTCAAAATTTTGACCAAATTTCATGTGAAAAGTGTCCTAAATTTTGACAAGTGTGAGTTGTGTGAGTGCTTAAGCTCTGTTTTCAAATCTCTGTAACTTTGTCAAAAATAGACGGATTTGGGTGATCGAAAACATTTTCTTCATGCCTTATCGTCTAGATTGTTTCTACATTTAATTTTCAGTCAGTTTCTCAAATTGATTTTTTTCGAGTATTTCATGGAAAATATCATGTACCCCCCCCCTTGTTTTTTTCCGAAAATTTTTTTTTTTATTATATCAGAATCTTTATGTTTTACTTTTAAACTGTTCTATATGTTAATATTAGTATAAAAAGTAACTTAAAAAGTGTTTCTGAGGGGGTCAAAATTTTGACCAAATTTCATGTGAAAAGTGTCCTAAATTTTGACAAGTGTGAGTTGTGTGAGTGCTTAAGCTCTGTTTTCAAATCTCTGTAACTTTGTCAAAAATAGACGGATTTGGGTGATCGAAAACATTTTCTTCATGCCTTATCGTCTAGATTGTTTCTACATTTAATTTTCAGTCAGTTTCTCAAATTGATTTTTTTCGAGTATTTCATGGAAAATATCATGTACCCCCCCCCTTGTTTTTTTCCGAAAATTTTTTTTTTTATTATATCAGAATCTTTATGTTTTACTTTTAAACTGTTCTATATGTTAATATTAGTATAAAAAGTAACTTAAAAAGTGTTTCTGAGGGGGTCAAAATTTTGACCAAATTTCATGTGAAAAGTGTCCTAAATTTTGACAAGTGTGAGTTGTGTGAGTGCTTAAGCTCTGTTTTCAAATCTCTGTAACTTTGTCAAAAATAGACGGATTTGGGTGATCGAAAACATTTTCTTCATGCCTTATCGTCTAGATTGTTTCTACATTTAATTTTCAGTCAGTTTCTCAAATTGATTTTTTTCGAGTATTTCATGGAAAATATCATGTACCCCCCCCCTTGTTTTTTTCCGAAAATTTTTTTTTTATTATATCAGAATCTTTATGTTTTACTTTTAAACTGTTCTATATGTTAATATTAGTATAAAAAGTAACTTAAAAAGTGTTTCTGAGGGGGTCAAAATTTTGACCAAATTTCATGTGAAAAGTGTCCTAAATTTTGACAAGTGTGAGTTGTGTGAGTGCTTAAGCTCTGTTTTCAAATCTCTGTAACTTTGTCAAAAATAGACGGATTTGGGTGATCGAAAACATTTTCTTCATGCCTTATCGTCTAGATTGTTTCTACATTTAATTTTCAGTCAGTTTCTCAAATTGATTTTTTTCGAGTATTTCATGGAAAATATCATGTACCCCCCCCCTTGTTTTTTTCCGAAAATTTTTTTTTTATTATATCAGAATCTTTATGTTTTACTTTTAAACTGTTCTATATGTTAATATTAGTATAAAAAGTAACTTAAAAAGTGTTTCTGAGGGGGTCAAAATTTTGACCAAATTTCATGTGAAAAGTGTCCTAAATTTTGACAAGTGTGAGTTGTGTGAGTGCTTAAGCTCTGTTTTCAAATCTCTGTAACTTTGTCAAAAATAGACGGATTTGGGTGATCGAAAACATTTTCTTCATGCCTTATCGTCTAGATTGTTTCTACATTTAATTTTCAGTCAGTTTCTCAAATTGATTTTTTTCGAGTATTTCATGGAAAATATCATGTACCCCCCCCTTGTTTTTTTCCGAAAATTTTTTTTTTATTATATCAGAATCTTTATGTTTTACTTTTAAACTGTTCTATATGTTAATATTAGTATAAAAAGTAACTTAAAAAGTGTTTCTGAGGGGGTCAAAATTTTGACCAAATTTCATGTGAAAAGTGTCCTAAATTTTGACAAGTGTGAGTTGTGTGAGTGCTTAAGCTCTGTTTTCAAATCTCTGTAACTTTGTCAAAAATAGACGGATTTGGGTGATCGAAAACATTTTCTTCATGCCTTATCGTCTAGATTGTTTCTACATTTAATTTTCAGTCAGTTTCTCAAATTGATTTTTTTCGAGTATTTCATGGAAAATATCATGTACCCCCCCCCTTGTTTTTTTCCGAAAATTTTTTTTTTTATTATATCAGAATCTTTATGTTTTACTTTTAAACTGTTCTATATGTTAATATTAGTATAAAAAGTAACTTAAAAAGTGTTTCTGAGGGGGTCAAAATTTTGACCAAATTTCATGTGAAAAGTGTCCTAAATTTTGACAAGTGTGAGTTGTGTGAGTGCTTAAGCTCTGTTTTCAAATCTCTGTAACTTTGTCAAAAATAGACGGATTTGGGTGATCGAAAACATTTTCTTCATGCCTTATCGTCTAGATTGTTTCTACATTTAATTTTCAGTCAGTTTCTCAAATTGATTTTTTTCGAGTATTTCATGGAAAATATCATGTACCCCCCCCCTTGTTTTTTTCCGAAAATTTTTTTTTTTATTATATCAGAATCTTTATGTTTTACTTTTAAACTGTTCTATATGTTAATATTAGTATAAAAAGTAACTTAAAAAGTGTTTCTGAGGGGGTCAAAATTTTGACCAAATTTCATGTGAAAAGTGTCCTAAATTTTGACAAGTGTGAGTTGTGTGAGTGTTTAAGCTCTGTTTTCAAATCTCTGTAACTTTGTCAAAAATAGACGGATTTGGGTGATCGAAAACATTTTCTTCATGCCTTATCGTCTAGATTGTTTCTACATTTAATTTTCAGTCAGTTTCTCAAATTGATTTTTTTCGAGTATTTCATGGAAAATATCATGTACCCCCCCCCTTGTTTTTTTCCGAAAATTTTTTTTTTTATTATATCAGAATCTTTATGTTTTACTTTTAAACTGTTCTATATGTTAATATTAGTATAAAAAGTAACTTAAAAAGTGTTTCTGAGGGGGTCAAAATTTTGACCAAATTTCATGTGAAAAGTGTCCTAAATTTTGACAAGTGTGAGTTGTGTGAGTGTTTAAGCTCTGTTTTCAAATCTCTGTAACTTTGTCAAAAATAGACGGATTTGGGTGATCGAAAACATTTTCTTCATGCCTTATCGTCTAGATTGTTTCTACATTTAATTTTCAGTCAGTTTCTCAAATTGATTTTTTTCGAGTATTTCATGGAAAATATCATGTACCCCCCCCCTTGTTTTTTTCCGAAAATTTTTTTTTATTATATCAGAATCTTTATGTTTTACTTTTAAACTGTTCTATATGTTAATATTAGTATAAAAAGTAACTTAAAAAGTGTTTCTGAGGGGGTCAAAATTTTGACCAAATTTCATGTGAAAAGTGTCCTAAATTTTGACAAGTGTGAGTTGTGTGAGTGCTTAAGCTCTGTTTTCAAATCTCTGTAACTTTGTCAAAAATAGACGGATTTGGGTGATCGAAAACATTTTCTTCATGCCTTATCGTCTAGATTGTTTCTACATTTAATTTTCAGTCAGTTTCTCAAATTGATTTTTTTCGAGTATTTCATGGAAAATATCATGTACCCCCCCCTTGTTTTTTTCCGAAAATTTTTTTTTTATTATATCAGAATCTTTATGTTTTACTTTTAAACTGTTCTATATGTTAATATTAGTATAAAAAGTAACTTAAAAAGTGTTTCTGAGGGGGTCAAAATTTTGACCAAATTTCATGTGAAAAGTGTCCTAAATTTTGACAAGTGTGAGTTGTGTGAGTGCTTAAGCTCTGTTTTCAAATCTCTGTAACTTTGTCAAAAATAGACGGATTTGGGTGATCGAAAACATTTTCTTCATGCCTTATCGTCTAGATTGTTTCTACATTTAATTTTCAGTCAGTTTCTCAAATTGATTTTTTTCGAGTATTTCATGGAAAATATCATGTACCCCCCCCCTTGTTTTTTTCCGAAAATTTTTTTTTTATTATATCAGAATCTTTATGTTTTACTTTTAAACTGTTCTATATGTTAATATTAGTATAAAAAGTAACTTAAAAAGTGTTTCTGAGGGGGTCAAAATTTTGACCAAATTTCATGTGAAAAGTGTCCTAAATTTTGACAAGTGTGAGTTGTGTGAGTGCTTAAGCTCTGTTTTCAAATCTCTGTAACTTTGTCAAAAATAGACGGATTTGGGTGATCGAAAACATTTTCTTCATGCCTTATCGTCTAGATTGTTTCTACATTTAATTTTCAGTCAGTTTCTCAAATTGATTTTTTTCGAGTATTTCATGGAAAATATCATGTACCCCCCCCCTTGTTTTTTTCCGAAAATTTTTTTTTTATTATATCAGAATCTTTATGTTTTACTTTTAAACTGTTCTATATGTTAATATTAGTATAAAAAGTAACTTAAAAAGTGTTTCTGAGGGGGTCAAAATTTTGACCAAATTTCATGTGAAAAGTGTCCTAAATTTTGACAAGTGTGAGTTGTGTGAGTGCTTAAGCTCTGTTTTCAAATCTCTGTAACTTTGTCAAAAATAGACGGATTTGGGTGATCGAAAACATTTTCTTCATGCCTTATCGTCTAGATTGTTTCTACATTTAATTTTCAGTCAGTTTCTCAAATTGATTTTTTTCGAGTATTTCATGGAAAATATCATGTACCCCCCCCTTGTTTTTTTCCGAAAATTTTTTTTTTATTATATCAGAATCTTTATGTTTTACTTTTAAACTGTTCTATATGTTAATATTAGTATAAAAAGTAACTTAAAAAGTGTTTCTGAGGGGGTCAAAATTTTGACCAAATTTCATGTGAAAAGTGTCCTAAATTTTGACAAGTGTGAGTTGTGTGAGTGCTTAAGCTCTGTTTTCAAATCTCTGTAACTTTGTCAAAAATAGACGGATTTGGGTGATCGAAAACATTTTCTTCATGCCTTATCGTCTAGATTGTTTCTACATTTAATTTTCAGTCAGTTTCTCAAATTGATTTTTTTCGAGTATTTCATGGAAAATATCATGTACCCCCCCCTTGTTTTTTTCCGAAAATTTTTTTTTTTATTATATCAGAATCTTTATGTTTTACTTTTAAACTGTTCTATATGTTAATATTAGTATAAAAAGTAACTTAAAAAGTGTTTCTGAGGGGGTCAAAATTTTGACCAAATTTCATGTGAAAAGTGTCCTAAATTTTGACAAGTGTGAGTTGTGTGAGTGCTTAAGCTCTGTTTTCAAATCTCTGTAACTTTGTCAAAAATAGACGGATTTGGGTGATCGAAAACATTTTCTTCATGCCTTATCGTCTAGATTGTTTCTACATTTAATTTTCAGTCAGTTTCTCAAATTGATTTTTTTCGAGTATTTCATGGAAAATATCATGTACCCCCCCTTGATTTTTTCCGAAAATTTTTTTTTTACCCTGAACCCATTGAAAATGGGAAATCAGGGTATAATGGTTTTGCAAAAAGTATGTAACAGGCAGAAGGAGGCGTGGCAGACCCCACAAAGTATATATATTCTTGATCAGGGCGACGAGCTGAGTCGATTTAGCCCTGTCCGTCTGTCTGTCCGTCCGTCCGTCCGTCTGTCCGTATGTATGAACGCGTCGATCTCAGAACCTATAAGAGCTAGAGACTTGAAATTTTGCACGAAGGTCCGTGTATACAGCGCGCATATCAAGTTTGTTTTTGATTATCGATAACTATATAATTATACCCTGAACCCATTGAAAATGGGAATTCAGGGTATAA
This sequence comes from Drosophila gaucha, assembly GCA_035045545.1. Lineage (NCBI taxonomy): Eukaryota > Metazoa > Arthropoda > Insecta > Diptera > Drosophilidae > Drosophila > Drosophila gaucha. The sequence goes on from JAWNOY010000287.1 coordinate 715,382, forward strand.
TGGTTTTGTGACAATGTATGTAACAGGCAGAAGGAGGCGTGGCAGACCTCATAAAGTATATATATTCTTGATCAGGACGACGAGCTGAGTCGATCTAGCCATGTCCGTCTGTCCGTCTGTCCGTCCGTCCGTCCGTCCGTCTGTGCGTCTGTCCGTCTGTCCGTCCGTATGAACGCAGTGATCTCGTAAACCACAAAAGCTAGAGATTTGAGATTTTAGATATATATTCTTGTATACCATACGCAGTACAAGTTTATTTTATTTTTTCGATAACTCATCCTATTTCCTTATTATCGATAACAATCGATATTTTGACTTTGTTTTTAAGCTATAACTTTTAGACCATAATACCTAGAGACACCAAATTGACTATATAGGTTGCTGTGATGTAAATACAGATAATAAACTTTTTAAATTTTGGATACCTCTCCCCATTAGCCCCATAAGTGGAAAAAACGTATTTCAAATACTAGGGAGTTGGGATTTCGTATATATACACCTCTAGATGTCAATATTATGTCCTAAGAATTTCATTAAGAAAGTAGATCTAGAACCGAAGTTATTTAACAATGAATTTCTCATAATGCTGCCCAGAATGCAGCCCAAGCGTAGCCGCTAAATCATCTACGCAGTAAGCGGCGCGCGTGCTTGTGTATGTATATGTGTGCGTGTGTGTGTGCACGCAGAGGGTAATATGTACCGGTAAAAGATATAAGCTAGATTGTTTAAAACACTGCCTCGGACTTGGTTCAGGGGATCTCGTAGTCGGGCTGACCCGACTAGAGCTTTCTTACTTGTTTTATTTTATTTTTCTATATTTTTTATTTTATTTTTTGCATTCAGAGAGCCCACTTTCAACCACAATCAGTTTGCACACGACAAAAAACATAACCAACAAGGTCAAGAAACAGCTGATTTTGTAACAATCAACAGCAATAATACAATTTAAGGGAATACCCCCTTTCATATTTGATTCCTTTTCGTGTTTTTTGTTGATTTTTGCTTAAAATTGCCCTCAGAATGTGGTTCACTTTTTAGATGTTTTCGAATGTTCACTATTTAGAATGTATTTTAATTAGATATAACAAGTAAGAAAGCTCTAGTCGGGTCTGCCCGACTACGAGATCCCCTGAACCAAGTCCGAGCTGATGTTTTAAACAACTTAGCTTACATCTTTTATCTATACATATTACCTCTGCGCGCATATACACATGCACACATACAAACAGGCACACATATACACATGCACACATTTGTATACACATGCACACATATACATGCCATGCACACAGAAGCACGCTCGCCGATTACTGCGTAGTTGATTTGAATGTATGTGTGCACACGTACAGGCTGCTGCCGCGTGCTTTTACAATGTTTCCTTTAATAACTTCTGTATTACTTAACGGATTTGAATACAAATTTCTGCATTGAATTCTATTAATTTATTGAAAATACGGTTTTTACTAAAAAATTTGAAAAAATTAAATTGTGGCTTTGATAATTTTTTTTTGTGAAATGTGGAGCCGGTATCCAAAAAAAAAATGTATTTTATTTACAAAAAGCTAAAAACAAAATTTGGTAGCTGTAGCTAAAAATATGTAAAAGATATGGTAAAAAAACTGAATCTTGATAACGTTTTAAATCGATAACATTGAAACGGAAAAATTTATCGAATATCTAAAACAAACTCGATATTTTCGCTGTATACACAGACCATCGTGCAAAATTTGAAGTCTCTAGCTCTTATAGGTTCTGAGATCGACGCATTCATACATACGGACAGACGGACAGACAGACGGACAGGGCCAAATCGACTCAGCTCGTCGCCCTGATCAAGAATATATATACTTTATGGGGTCTGCCACGCCTCCTTCTGCCTGTTACATACTTTTTGCAAAACCATTATACCCTGATTTCCCATTTTCAATGGGTTCAGGGTATAAAAATTTGTGTGTTCGCTATATCCAGATACTACTGTATATACTTTATATGGTCGGCTATTTTTCACAGGCTTATTGCATAAAAGCCTTCACCATTTTTACCCATTTTCTAAGGATTCGATTTAATGACGTCTGAGCACTTAGTGTGCCTGGTTTTCCTCTTTCCCATAGCGTATTTTTTCAGATCAAAGCTGTTGCTTTAAAAAAACCTCAACAACAGAATTTACCTAACAATTAAATGCAGGAAAGGAATTCTGTGTTCAATTTATTGCAGTTCTCAATAATTTTTGCCCGTCCCCCAAAAGAGCATATTTAATTTAATAATAAAAATTATATTGTGGCAAACATAAATTCTCCTATCTGCGTCGGCATAAAAATTTCACAATAGATTTAAGCAAATATGGTAATTGGCTTAAATAGATTTGCATATTGCGTTCGATTGCGGTGGCAATAAAATTTATAATGCGTATTTGACTGCATTATTATCACGAAATTTGAATAGCGTTTAGCGTTGGGTATTTGATAAATGAAGTTGTGTTTTGCATTTGATTAATTTTGAAATAAACGCTGAATTCAAAGGGAAAATATACTATATTGAACCCAATAGCTATATCTTTAATGGTACACACACGCACGCACACTAAACCAACTTAATGCCGGACCCAAGGAATCCCCATTAAAGCCCACATTCTGAATCCTGCTCAGCCATGGCCAGCATCGTTATCTATAAGGCTATCATTTAGTTCAAAGAGCTATCACGGCCGCATCTGAATCTGACTACGCCTTCTGCTCTTGCGCTGGCAATCGTCCGAAAGCAAAACTTAAAGCAATCAAAGCCAACTGAGAAAAACCCCCAAAAGCCCCGAAGCTCAACAAAAACGAATGCGAGCACACAAAAACAGGAAAAAGAACAGAGATGAAAAAAATCACATTGAGGAAAATAAGGAAAAAAGCAAGAAGCATGGAAAAACACAATGCAAAACTAAAAATATCGCTCAAGCAAAATAGGTGCAAAAGTATTGGGCAAAATAATGGCAGGGGTTCGCTATAGCGGGGGCGTATTACACACGTGGCATGCTGCGAAAATCTTGTTTTGAGGCCACTTGGGCACGCAACGGTGGTCATTGCGGAAACAATGACCCCACCCACCCTCTGCCTCCTCCAGAGGCTGTGGACAGGTGCCCACTTAGAGGGAAACTTCTCTTCTTCAAGTTTATAGCATACTTTTCAGCCACATTATAACTATGCTGTGAAATGTGGGAGGCATCGAAGTAAACATCTGCAACAGCAATAATTTAATATATATTCCTGATTAGTATGCCAATCTTTATAAGTATGGTGCTTTGTCTGTATTTGCCTTATTGGTCTGTCTATTTAAAGATATGTCAGCTGCTGTTATAAGTAGTTCATATGTTAAAGGCATCCTATCTGCAATTTATGTATAGTTGAAAAATATTTAAACAATAAAAATACTGTTTCATGTAGAGAACCGAATAATCAATTAGGAATTTCTTAGAAAATAGCTAATCAAATATTAACAACGGGAACAAGTAGACAATTAACAAATTATTGATATATATTTAATAAAGCAAACTGGAACAAAAGTTTTCCATTAGAAAATGTAGCCAAGAATTAAGTTTAGAAAAATTCTTAAAAAAATAACTAAGCAATTGAAATACTTTGAGCATTTAGCTAAATAATGGTATACAAGTATATCTCATATATCTAAACATAGCAAGTAAAGAAAGAAACGCTATAGTCGGGCCTAACCGTCAGCATTCTAATTGTTCACGTTCCAAAAATGCATAATTTAATAAAATATATACAAAAAGACTTTTTTCGCTTGACACGCCGCAATTCAGGCCACATAATTTATATGCCTATGAGTAGAGAAGATCAACAGTGATTTAATTATAATTTTTTTATGCTGTCTTTATTTGCAACTGTCTTAGAGACATCAAGCGAATTTAATTGAGAAGTGAGAGTTATGTATCAGTGTGAACTGTTCGTGAAGGTAGAGTGTGGAGGATTGCAGCGGATTATTGAAGAGTATGTATGTATTAAATTGGAAGGTCGGCAGTGTAAATTGTGTAGACGGTAGGTCCCAATACACTTTAATTTTAATATCAGAGCCCACACCTTGACATGTTACATGAAATGTTCTGTTATCCAGGTGGGATTTTAAAATTTGAAAGTATGGAGTTGGGACCACTTCTTAAGTTCATAAAGCAATCCTGGGTGCCATACTTTATCAAATGCTTGCTGCACATCAAGGAAAGCAGTCGAGCAGTATTTTTTGTTTTCAAATGCATTTAAAATTTTTTGTACTACTCTATAGCATTGTTCAGGTGTGCCTTCTGAACCAGAACCCGAACTGATGATCTGGAATGGGGTGTAGTAAAATGTAAAAAATAAAAGCTGCTACAAGATTTAATTTATCGAAACATAGCTGTTTGTGGGCATGGAATTACAATTTATTTAAATGCATTTATAAATAGCTATAAACTGAATTATCCCATAGAAAGAATGCCTAAGTTTCTTTATCTATTCGAAGACAATACTAGTTCTTTGTTTATACCTGGCTTTAAAATATTTTGATGAGACTTAATTTATGCGATTTGACTTCTTCAAAAGGACATATAAATAAAGAAAATACACTTTTTCCCGACCAGCAAATTATGAATGATATTTTCATCGCCTAATTGACCTAGCTATATAAGCAAATACTTTTTTCTATAAGTGATATTAACATATATTTCATATACATAAGGCGCAGGCCTTTGTAGCTAAGGCTTAAGCATAAAATATTTATATTTATAAAAAATATATTTCATATATATGCTAAATTCGACAAAAGATATAATAATAAATTTTCCTAATTTTTAGTTTTTAGTTTCATTAGTGGTGAAATTAAATATTTTCATACACACGGCCAGACAGATGGATGGACATTGCAGAAAACCAATACATTCTTTCTCATAAAAACAGTTGCAATTAGAAAATGTATTAATTAACTACTAATTAAGTTTATTACGACAAACTTCTTTAAAAGCAATATTCATAGCGTAAGCAAATTTATACATACGTATACACATTGCGCATCATTCAAACTAACTTAATTTGACAGCATTTTGAATAAGCACAAATTTTAATTTCATAAACACTTCACTACCAAAATGCAAGCGAAAATATTTCAGCAACTGGCGAATTTCTCTGCTCGAAATTACGCCAATCCTTTTTTGCTGCCTTGTGCAATCAAATTGCAATTAGCATAGCAGTTAATTAATTACATTTTCCTCGACATGCAGTAATTATAACACACACACACACAGACATACTCACTCGAACACATGTACACACACACATGTAAGCACACACGTGCGACAGGAACACGTGTTAAATCAACATGTTGCGCTTTGCAATATATGTTTATATATATACATATATATATATTTATATCTGTGTGTATGAGCTACTTGTGCACACACACACACGCACACACACACTCTGAGTGTGCGCTCCCCTTTTCCCCAAACCCTTTTATGTCTTTATTTGCTAGTTGAAGCAACTGCCTCAGGTTTAAAGCGCAACTGAGAGTTATTCACACAGCTAAGCACACGCACACACACCTATACACAGGCGCACCCACACATGTGCGGCTGCACAAATATTTCTTCAACAAGTTTGCAGCGCCTGATTTTTGAATTTCTCGGCTTTTGTCTTTGCAGTCTTTGCCAGGTTTTCGCGTTCTCCTCACCCCTTCCTCCTCCCTCCAAAAATAATGTAACAAAACAAACAAATAAACAAACGCACAACACACACACACATACATACATCCAGAGATACTGCTACGCACCCACTTAGTCAACTGTTCTTCCTTTTGCCTTTCTTTTAACCCCCACCTTGATTTTGACTCCGCGTGCTTTTTGTGTTTGTGAAAATAAAAGTTTTATAATGCAAAAACATTGGCAAAAACAAAAAAACAGCTCTCCAGCAATTCTCCTCTTATTGTTGGCCTCTCTCTCTCTCGCTTAAACTCTTTCTCTCGCTCTCTCTTAATGTTCTGCGCACTCTCGCTCTTTGCTACGCATACACTGCTCCAAAAAGTCGACCAGCAGACGGTAGTAATATACATCTGTACAAGCTCTATCAGGTACTATTCGACTTTGCTGGACTGAAGCTTTTTTCCTTAAATTATTGAATCTCATTTGCCAATACATTTTGGGTAATATTAAAAAAAAAATTAGACTTAAAGATGAAATTTTCATAAAAACATAAATCTGATTAACATGCTGCATAAAAAGTATTGATAGATAACTATATATACCTATCTATATATCCATCTATCGATTAGTCGATTAATCAATCTATCAACTTAATTATTTAGTTCTATGTCCATTTAGCTATTCCGCTTATTGGTTCTTAAGATCAATCAGTTTTTCAGTTACAAAAGTATGGACCTATCTTCCATCTATGTATCCATCTCAAATACCCATTTACATATCTCTCTAACCAGCAACATCTAACTATATTTATGGATCTATCAATCTATCCACTTACATATCTTTCATCTCTTTATGAATCTATCTATACATCTAACTATCTATCTATCTATCTTTTTATATATCTATCTGTCCATCTATATATTATCTATCTAAATATCTACATATCTATCCATCTATCTATCTATCTATCCATCGACCTTTCTATCTTTCTATCTATCTATCTATCTATCTATTTATCTATCTATCTATCGACCTAAATATCTATATATCGCAATTTTTTCAATCTATCTATCTATCCATCTATCTATCTATATATTATCTACCTACCTATCTATCTGTCTATCCATCTATAAATCAATCTATCTACCTATCTATCTGTCTATCCATCTATATATCAATCTATCTATCTATCTATCTACCTATCGATATATATATCTATAAATCTTTCTTTCTAAATGTACATTTATCTATATACCGTTCTTTCTAAATATATAATTATATATATATCGTTCTTTCTATCAATCTATATTTCTATATATATTGGTCTTTCTTTCAATTTATATATCTAAATATTTTTCTTTCTATGAATCTACTTATTTATCTTTTTATTTATTTTATATTTACATTCAATTACTTACATTTAATATAACAATATAGTACAATTTTTTGCTATAAAATTTACCAACTTTTTCCACTGTAAATTCGTAAAGCGTACAGTTCGTTATTACGTATCCGCAGCGTGAGCGGAGCACAAGCATTGAGGAAAATGAGAGAGAGAGAGAGAGAGTAAGCGAGCTGTAGTTGCGCTCTTTGCCGCATTCTTTTTTTTGGTACTGTTTTGCCTGGCCACAATTTTCCAGGGGGTATTTCATCTGTGTGCCAATCTCGGGGCACATTCAGTTTCATCTGAGACGTTTGGCGCAGCGGTCGATAAAAAGTTCGAAGAAAGGAAATCAAAAAATAACCAATTGGCCAAAAGGCAACGTGAAACGCGTGTCTGGGGACCCAACTATAGGAAATAAACAAACTGAAAGTTCTATTAAAAATTGGCTAATTGTTAAAGACAAATGTACTGTAGTTAAACAATTATTGATTGCCCAAACAAAAAGTTACAAATTGTTGAATTGAGTGTCCGTTGAATTGCCGTCGCTGTTTTCGTGTGAAAGCCGTGAAGAAGGCGGCTTTGGTTTTGCGGCCTCAAGCTGGGCGAATATCGCAAAATGACACGTGTTCGACGCATTGTGGTAAGTCTTAAGCCTTAAGACACCTATACAAATACACGAATACACAGACATATCATTTTAACCGCTAAAAGCGGCCTCTCAACCTGCACGTAGCACTTCTTAAATATTTTAGCTAACTAGTCGTAAAGTCTTCTCACCCACACAGAAAATCCAATTCAAATTCACATCTAACGCGTTTGCATGTTAAATCCACGAGTTTTATTGTTTTTAGTACTAATTATACACTGTTCGCAAAGTGAAAACGAGCATATGCATATGCCATGAGGTACGTCCGAGTGAAAGATCGCGCTCAGATACAGTAGAAATATTTATAGCCATGATTGTTCAATATGTGCTTAGTTCTTCCTCTTTATCATTATCGTCCGCAGTTTGAAAGCTTTGTAGTATTATTTCTCTAAGTCACAGTTTAACAGCCACTAAGTTATTCCTATGATCTTAAAGGCACACTCAAAATAATTCAGCAAAAATCTGTTAAGCATTTTGTTTGTCACAATTCTTACTCTTACTCAGTGAACAGAGTATTGCGCAGTCGGTAGCACTCGACTAGCATATTTTTATTTGTTTTATATATATTTATTTGATTTTCCCTCGAATTTGTGGTTCCTGAACTTTTTGTGGTTTACATTTGCGAATACTCTAATAACCACAAAACAAAGTGCAATTCTACATAAATTTCGAACTAAATAATTTTACAAAATTTAGTAGAATGAAAAAAGTTCAGCTAAAAGGTTTAATGTATCTAAGCACAGGTGTTTTTTGGGTTTTAATTACAATTTATTTAAATACAATAAGCTGAATTATCGCATTGAAAACGTGCGTAAATTTATTTATCTATTCGATGATAATCAAAAGCCTTCGTCTATGCCTGACATAAAAATATATTTTTATGTGAAAGTAGAGTATTAAAAACAAGACATTCCTTGCGCTTGGTAAGATTTTATTATTCAATTGAATTTTCCAATTCTTGAGAAAGCTATTTGAGTGCTTGTCTATTCGAAGCATGTGTATATCTTATATAAAAACCAATCAATCGAAAAGTGAGTTAAATAAACACTGAATAATTACGTACCATACCAGATTTCAGAACTTTTGAGCTATTAACTCTCTCTGTAACTCTCACATTAATCACTCAATTAAGCATAGTAATATTTTCACTTTATTCTTTCCTTTAGTCTTTCCTCTTCCGCACGACCTTTCTACTTCTTTTCTTTACAATCATTTGAATGTAATATTTTATTTCAATATAATCACATATGTTATTTATGTGCAAGAGTATATCCTCTTCGGCATTTCCACCCGTTTTCTGCTTTTTTTACGATTATTGCCCAACAAAAAAAATGGCAACGTTCACGTGACGTATGCTCAATGTGAGGCAAAGTAAAAGTGTGGGCAAAAATGTTTACTGCTCCAAATTGTTGAGGTTAACTTTAAAGCCAAACGCTCAGAGACAGACAGCCAGCCAGCCAGCCAGCCTGGCAGCTTGGCAGCCAGTCAGGCAGACAAAAGGACAGACAAGCGAACGGAGCTGCACGGACAAAGGAATTGTGCACATATTTTTGCACTGACTGAATCGGCAGGAAGATAGGGCCAGGCTTTATCAAAAGACAGCGCGAACCACGTTCTCTGCCAAAAATCGAGAAAAACAGCGCATTAATTTCCAACAGGTTTTATCTAAGCCTTGAAACTGGCCGCCAACTTGGCCAACACGAAATGCATGAAAAGCCCTAAAAAAAAGAAAAAGAAAGAAGGAACTAGAAATGCAAATGCAGTTTTCTGAATTGCCGGCCAATTTTAATCCATCAGGTATTTCGAAATTTTTGCAGGCTTTGGCGGCATGAAAATTGCGCCATGGCAAAAAATAAAAATGGAAGTGGAAACTCTAGCACAAACGATTGAGTGGGGGTAAAGCCTTCAATAAAGCGAACAAATATCAAGCATACGCCCTGTTGCACCCCAAAGAATTTGCGAACCAGCGAAATGTTGATATTTTAAACGAGAAAGAGCTAAATATGCGATATTTGAGCTGGCAAAGAGTTTGAACTCGAGATTTAAAAAAGCAAAGTATAACGAAAATAGAGAAATGGAAGGTGGCAAAAAGGTAAAAGGAAAGATGTGTTAATTGGATAAAATCTAGAAATAGAATGCATAATGATCAACGTAATTTTTTACTAATTAAGTTGATTTAAGTAAGAGAGTGGCACAAACGACTGGAATATAATATAGTTAAAATATAAAGAAGAAGTGATAATCCGCAAGTTCTAAGGAGAGAAATTCAAGACTAAATTGATATTTTTCAAAAGAATTTAATTAATAAATGGAAGAAGGTTTTACCTTATTAAATTTTCCTAGAAAATAATTGAAAAGACGAATTGATGTGTGTTTGCTTAATGCGAGTATCAATTTAAGAGGACAATGTACTTGAGAATGGTTTTTCGATATAGGAATAAATGATACGGAATAGTCTTAATTCGTATATATATATATAATTATATTATATAAGTAAATTTCTTTGAACCTGTCTTACTAAGAAGAATACATAATTTTCATCAATTAAAAATATAAATATAAAGTATATTTTCTACAAACCTGTCTTACTAAGAAGATACATAATTTTCATAAATTACAAATGGTAATGAAAATTGACTCTTCTACTGTCGAAAATCTAAGAGTTAGATGTACTATTGATTTATCTTCTCGATATAGAGACAGAATAATAAGAAGCTTCAAACAAAGTTCTAGCTAAAAAAAGATTATTTACTATAGAAATTATACTTCAAGCTTGGAAATAATATTCTGGAATTCATTAACAAGGCTGTCGACTGTTAAAAAAATATCTTCAAAATATTATTCAGGAAATCCATAATAAAGAATCCACTCTCAAAAAGCCTTTGCTCACCTATTTTTCCATACATTGCAAAATGTTTATTTCCGTTTTAAGAGTCATTTTATTCGTAGCATTACTCATACTTTTTATTTTCTGGTGACACATTAACCTGTTGGCCCGCTGCCTCGCTGGCCTCGATGTCTAGGCATTTTTACTTCCCAACATACTAATCCAATTGGAAGTTCGAAATGTCCTGTCAGTCCTGTCTGCCTGAATGTTGTTGCTTTTCTACATTTTGGGGCGGGTCCTTGTTAGACAGACGCGTCACGTTTATCACAACAAGGCAATAAATTTCATTTGCTTGTTGTCGCTGCTGATCTTCTATGGGGAATAACAACAACAATAAAAGCGAAAAAGAGTTTTTTGAAAGACTATGCACGACTAGAATATACGCTATATATTTCAATGTTAAAAAAAATCGTTTATTAAGCTATCTCAATTTGACTTTTGGAAGTTTAAATTTATATAAAAATTTTCCAAAGCCCAAAATTTCCAAAGTAACGGTAAGATAAAAGAAGTTTGAAAAAATGTATATAAAAACTAATATATATTTTTTTTTTATTATACTAACAATTTTCCAGAGCACCTCGTTTACCTGAAAATAACGTTAAAAACTGTATTTTTTTTTTAAATATTTACCATTTAGTTTAATTAAAATACATTCTAAATGAAAAAGAACTATTCAAGAATCTGATGATTTTTGGCTTCTCATTTATCAGTTACATTCTTCAGCAATACACCATCATATCCAGTCAATCTTTTAGCTGGGTATGGGGCATCAAAATGAGAACAACAATGTTTTTATTGTCTCTTCATTTTTAGGGGCCGCATCAAAAGCGAAGCCCCATCTGCCGACTTGTGCCTTTTCAGCGCTCAATTGGCATGGAAAATACATAACGTACAATGTTAAGTATACGCCCTGCCTTCCGCTTTCCAATCTCTCCCCCACATCTTCGCCTTCGTCCTGCTTGAGCATGATTTCGCCTGTTTGAGTCCTGGCAAACAACTAAAACAAACATTTTATTTAAGCATTTTGATTGATGGCATAAGCTTGACATTTTTTGCGGCTATGCGGGCGTGTTCACCCAGTTTGTTCGCCTTTAATTAAAGTGCGGCGTGGGCGTTTGTGGGCGTGGCATGCCACTGTTCATCAAGCTGTGCGCCACGCTTAATCAGTGCGCCCTGAGCTGTTAGCAAACAAAAAAATAAAAAAGTAGAAGAAAGAAAAATATCTGCATGGAGAGTGTGAAAATCAACTTCAGCCAGAGGGAAATATTTCTTAGCTCTACTTGATTGCTGGGATTAAACTATGGCCGTGGCATGCAATCATTAGCAAAAGTTCTGTTCGGTTTACTCTGGCCAAAAAATTATGAAATATATGCGGTTCGCTGGCAACTTTCTTGATTAATGACATGCCACGGAAGAACATATTATGTTGTGCTCAAGATTGCGGAAACGATTCCTTAAAAGCAGCAAAAGCATTCCAAATGCCAACTTCAAGTATGTATGTATGTACTAGATATATAGATATATATATATTTTTGTTGTATAAATTATGAAAGAGAGGCAAAGAGTTGTTTTCACAGTTGTTAATGGCTGAAACTACAGAGAAAAATGTTGCTGTCTTGATTAACTCAGGAAAAATGTTGTTTGATTTTAATTCTATCTTTTTGCATTTTATATCTAAGCAAATTCGAGCTTAAAAACACTTCGCTTACTCAATTTTAATTATTTTTTCCTGAGAGCTGAAGTAAGCCATTTCCGATTCAATATAAAGCTTTTTATACTCGTTCACAAAGTAAGCAGAGTATATTGGTTATAATTATTATATTAAATTTATTATTTATATTATCCGACTTGCCGCTAGCCTGTCTGAAGCTAGAGACTGGAAGTTTACCAAATTTATTCGTGCTTACTCTTGTTTTAATAAACGTGAAGATATTTGGTATATGCCCAATAGTTATGTCTTTTACAGCATAGACATTATTATTTATGGCTCTTATTTGCTATCATCAGCTATAAATATTGTGGAGGCCAAGCCGATAAGCTTACAATAAGATTACGATAACTATTGTTAAGTCGACGAATGTATCATCACCTATGTTAAGTTCGAGTTGACCATCTCTAGACTTTGAGCAGAAGCAGAATATAGAAGAGTCGAAGCTCGGCCGTTAACGCGAACAGATGAAGATATTGAATTCAGAGCGGGAATTAAAGACAATTATACCTACTACTTTATATAGTTGCGCTCACTAAAGGCGTGGCACATTAGGCACTACTCCATTATGCTTAGCATTGTTGAGGTTAGTCGGGAAGAACTATATTATCTCCAGTTTTATAGGTAGCAACTTAAAAGTCTACAATTAGGTTTCTAGTAATCTATTCTATATATTGCTCTAATTCATGTACTCACGATTTCAAATAGGGTAAAAACTAGAGATGGGATCCGGGAAAGAAATTGGTTCCCTGCGGGTCCCGATATTTCCCGACATTCTTTTTTAGAAATTAGAACACTTATGATAGAATAACAATTTTATTTAAGAATCATATTTCTTCCAAATTTTCTCCTACAAGACATGTTCTTCTTTCTGCCAATATTCTACTTGAAGTAGAATACACCCTCACTCACTCGTTGCCAAAGATGTTGGAATATCAAGTACTTGCCTAGCTAGCATTTGTTACAATGCCACTCATTGTTTTGAAACATTTTATCGATTATTAATTTTCTTTTCAAACACTTATCTCGACCGTCCCGGACTTTTATAAAATCTTTCCCATCCCGAGCGATCTCGATCCCGACGCCCATCTCTAGTAATCACTTAAGCAACACCAAGTTTTCGCTATTGAGCTCCTCTACAGATAGACTTATAAATTGGAAAACATTTATTCCTGCAATAAATTAAGCTGTTTTCGGATCGTGAACGAGTATTCTGCAGTCAGTTACGCATAACTTCAATATTCTTACTTCTTTTCAGTCAATTTTAAATATTTTTAAGCAAAAGACAACTGGAGAGATTAAGAAACTCGATGGCAAGGCCTCGTTGCTTTAGAGTATTGAATTTTTTATTTATCTGTATTTTTGTGAATTAAGCTTAAGCCATAAATATTTAAAAAATTTCAATCACTGCCAAAGAAAGCGTAGTAAAAAGCCAAGTTTAATGCCTTTGGCTGCAATTCTGATAACACAATAAACAATCATAATAAATTTAGAGACTGTCTTTGGAAGCAGCGCACATTAAATTTGGCTTATCAAGTATACGCGACGTCAGCCAAAAATTACGAATTTAATAGCCAGAATAATGCACTTAAAAGTTTGCATTCGCCTAATGTCACTAAAAAATAATCCAACCTCTAAAAAGTTCATTTTATATGGGGTTGTCGAATTTTCAAAGGCAGCCACAGACCATTAGGCAGGTGCCAAGTATTCGCGGACAGCGTGCCTGTTTCTCTTCTACCTTTTGTTAGTATTACTCTTGATGTTGTTGTGGTTGGTGTCGCTTGCTGTTGCTGTCGTTATAAAATTGAAGTGCCAAAGCCAGCGGGGTATCAACGCCGCAAAATATCAACAACAACAACAGCAACATCAACTCAAAACGCCTTGTTTGAGCTTCTGCTGAGCGACAGACAACAGCAAAGCGCTGCAGAGTATAGCATGCAGAGCTGGTTTGCTCGGTGGTGTGATGCGGGTGCTCATGTTAGCCACCAGACCAAATTGCTTTTTGCTGACTATAAAGCAGACCCGTGGTTACCAGCAGGTGACCAGCACCGGGCGCTGCGAGTGCAACGCAAAAAAATAACAAGAAAACAAGCGAGAAGGGAAGTGGAGAGCCTAGACTGACTAGCGAATACCCTAAGCGCAAGCGAAAACAAACTAACTGCTAAGCGTCTAGGGAAAACTGAATCTTTAATATTAAATAAAGTTTATGCCTTCGTTGAGATATTATAATAATTAAGTTGAAGAGATCTTTTTTATAATTTATCGAAAAAGATCTAAAAACAGCTACTTAAAATCTATATCAACTGATATAAGCGAAGCTATGGGATTTTTTAACCAAAAACCAAAACTTTTCTTTCCTGAAAGTTTTTGATATGCTAAGTTCGAATTAGTTACCTGAAGGGCCCTGACCCGTCCAGATTTTCTTTCTTCAATGTGGAAACAATCCACTTTTTATCAACGTTTTTCGTCCTGTAAATTCCAAATATTTTTTAAATAAATTTCAATATCTAAAGGTATTACTGCTCGACTCCATAAACCTTTTTAAAATCTTTAAAAAATAGATTTGAATTTAGCTAGTCAAAAATCTTTGTTAAAAGGTAGTTTGATTCGTGGCACTTCGAAAACGTTGGGGAAAAATAAGATAGATTCTTGAAGTTCTGACTAAGATCAAATTAAGTTGACGTTAGTTTTAATTATAGCAAAATGAAAATAATAAGAAGAAAAGCGAAACATTTTATAAAAATGGCTTTAAAAATAATAAATCAATTAATGTAGTTGCTGCTAGAGGCTCAGCTCAAAATGTGACAATGTCACCTATTGCCATATATCCCATTTAAGCCATATTTTAATGGGTATGTGGCAGAAAGGGTAAAGTAGAATGTATATATAAAAAAATATGTATTTCATTTTTGGTCGCTTACTAACCGCACGTGTCGTATTTGCATTGGGCATTTTAATTAAGCTAAACAAATACAGCAAGAAGGCACACACACACATGCAGATACACACACTCACACACATTTACCTGTAGCGTTTCGCCAACTATTTCTAAAAGAATTTATTTTTTCTGTGCATTTGCTTAACACTTGATTAAATTTCATTTGGGTTCGCCTTGGCGCTTCGCTTTTTATGGCGCTGCCAATTACGCCACCAAGTTGCTTTATTATATAACTTGTATGACTGAAGAAGAAGAAGAAGAGGAAGCAGAAGAAAAAAAGACTCCAAGCAGCCAGCACCACAGTTTCCGGGCCCTCAAATGGCTGTCATTTTAATTTTTTTTTGCTTTGCTTTTCTTTTGGATGGCAGCGCTCGCTGCTCGTCAACGTCATCAAAGTCTTGAAGCTGCTTTATTAAACCTTAGCAGGCCAAATCGCATAAATGAGCGCACTTACAAGAACACACACATACACACATATACATATACAAATATATATGTATGTATAAGAGCAGCTGAGAACATGCTCTATAGAATTACCTATGGGGCTACGTGCAACATTTGTGTTTAAATTTAAATGACTTTGCTCCGACGCTATACAGCAGGTGAGAGAGAGGGAGGGAGAGAGAGAGAGAGCGAGAGGGCAGACAGTTGAAGGGTGTGAGAAATTCACACCTACAGCGACACACACACACACACTTACGTTGTGCTCATCAGCATGCAACGATATTAGTTAAGCCTCGACATCAGCGTGGGTAGCTTAACAAATTTGCTAGTAACACACACATATGTTCCATAGAAATATGTTTACATATATGTATGTATATATAGGGTTGTCTTAGCGGCTTAGCCATTTAGGCAAGTGCATGAGGTTTCCCACACTTGAAAACCCAGAGCATTGTGTGAGTGCTGCTTTGCTTCCATAATAGTCAAGAGTTTGTAACTATATTTCTATAACTACTTCTAACAAGAATAACATATGTAATACTCTTAAGAAGTCTATCATTTAGATAGGCAAACCTTTAATACTCAAACGTTAGTGGCCACTTAATCTAGTTTACATTTCAAAGGAAAAACAAAATATTTGATACAAATATTGCATTAATGTTGAGATTTTGCATGTGGAGACTAGTTTATAATTATTTACAATATATACAAAAATTATTATATTATTAATGAAGTAATCAGGTAGAGAGATTCAATGGATCGCACATTTTGAGTCTTCTCTTAGTTTTTAGTTAGGGTGCCATAGGGTGACCATGCAAGGCGTTTTATATGATTCGTTGCATGTTGTTTGATAACATCTTCCACTTTAGGAACCTTTAGATCCCTTTCAAAATGTTATTTATTAATGCATACAATACATATATATTCCATAGGAACATATTTTGAGATCGGGCATACTAATAACAGCCTTGGACTAATAACAGCGCCAAGGCGAATTATATGGAATAATTTTTGATTTTCTTATTAGTAAATCACATTTTTCTAAGGTTTCTGGTGTCAATGTAAAATTGCATTATATGTTGTCTTTTTCATAGTTTCATAATTATCCTACTAATATTAAAATAAAAAAGGAATTCTTTTTGCTTTTTAACTGTGTTAGTTAACAATTTTTTTCTTACGAGTTTTCTGTGTAAGACTATTGAAAATTAGTTCTAACAGTTCACAAGCATTTTTTTTTTAATCATGGACTTTTTTAAACACCATGCAAGATAGTTTTAAGTCAAAGTCAAAGTCAGTGGTGAACAAAAAACTACAACAATTTGCTAAAAACTAAAGAAACTTCAAAGGATGCATCTTAAAAAGCGAATTACTAAATGTAATAGCATGAAAAGGTTAATCGAGAAGCTAGACTCTAAAAGATTACTTTCTATTTGGCTTATAAGAAAACCTTCTTGACTGAACAAAT
Organism: Drosophila gaucha; assembly: GCA_035045545.1. Lineage (NCBI taxonomy): Eukaryota > Metazoa > Arthropoda > Insecta > Diptera > Drosophilidae > Drosophila > Drosophila gaucha. The sequence continues at coordinate 732,519 of JAWNOY010000287.1, forward strand.
TGCAAAAAAACACAGCTAAACAGAATCAAGACAAGAAAAAGAATACAATTTTTAAAAGTAAATCTAAGGGCGATGCATTTGCAAATCTAACCACTAAACCATTTTGTTGTTCTTAAGCTAAACGACAATTCGAACCTCGCATAAAAAACTAATTTGTTCCTTTTAAACAGCTGAAATAAAAAACATCAATATAACAGAGATTCAAAAGACAAAGCATATGCTTAAACCTTTTTTTTATACCCTGTATTCAAGCAAAAAGGTAGCTTAAGGCTGCTAAAACCCTATAAGCAATAGTTATCTACAGTTAAATTTACAATGCATTCTACAAATCTCACAAATCGCAAACATATTTAACTTTTAGGGATTTCAGTGTGCATACCCTGCACCCTAGCAGAAGGGTAGCTTTTTGTTGGGCTCTGCTTAATTGCAGGCAATATGTTTTAAATCGCCCACTCTCTGCCTTCTACTTATAACGCTCAATGCCATGCCCATGTCCATGTCCATGTCCCTGACACATGTCCCCCGCCCACAGCTCGCAAATGCCTCTTGGCCATTTCTTTGCAAAATGCGTTCACATCAAACTATACAACATGTTCATATTTCTTACAGTTCGTTACACATTTAATATTAAAGCAAATTACCCACCGTTGTGAGTGTGTGTAGGTGTGTGTAGGTGTGCAGACAGCTAGTTTGTCAGAGGCCCCCTTTTTTTCCGCAGCAAATTCTTTTCAGGCGTTACGGACGCTAAATGATATGCAAATAAAATGGAGGCTACCTCCAGGAGTACGTGAGAGCCCCGGACACGTGTCTCTGCGAGTGTGTATGTGTGTGTGTGTGCCTTTTTAAATTCAAATTTAAATTGTTCGCTTCATTTAAGCGCCGTAAATCGCCTGCGTTGGCATATGTGTGCGGCCCAGTGGAGAACGTTTTGGGCTTAATTAACATAATTATGGCCAGAAAACATAGCTAAGAAAATTTGTGGTGCGAAAGTTTCAATTGAAAAGTGCAACTCGACGAGAAAATACCCTACAAAAGAGCTAATAGATAACAATATAAGCTGTCAAAGCTGAATAGTCACTTAAGTGCATAGAGAATATTTTAAAATGATACTACATTGTCTTAAGCTACCCTTCTGCAAGGGTGCAGGGTATACACAATGGTTTAAAATATAAATAGGGTTGAGATTTGTTAGATTTGTGGTATGTATTGTACATTTAATTGTACTTAACTACTGCTTATAGCTTATTAGCTGCCCTAAGCTACCCGTTTGATTGAATACAGGGTATCACCGGGCCTGTGTCAATGAAAACTCTTTAAATTACCTTTGATAGGGCTAAAGTTTCTTAGACTGAACTAACTATAGAGTATATAATATATATAACTATAGGGTATATATATATATATAACTATAGGGTATATTCAATGAAAATCCTATGAATTACCTTTGACAGGTTTGAAGTTTTTTAACCTGAAGCATTTTTAAAAGATATTAAATAATATAAAAATTGAAATTTAATGTAAAATAGCCTGTAACAAGCTATCTTCTTTGCTCAACTACAGGGTATATGCAATGAAAACCCTATGAATTACCTTTGATAGTCAAGACCGCAAAACTTTTGCGTACCTTTTGCCATGCAAAGTATTTTATTTTTTGGCCTCACAGCAAACTTCGCTCAAACTTCGCCCATAGCGCTTGAAGAGAAGACAGAAATGGGGGTGGCGGGGGAACAAGTGTTGGAAAGTGCGAATTGTGCAGTGCTACGAGGCACGGGCAGGGATTTGTTTGGCGCTCGCAGCTATTTATCTTAAGCGTGCTCGCGCCCCAAAGTATGCAGCATAAGTAGAGAGCTGCCAGCACTTACACACAAACACACACACACACATATAGACTCTGCTGCACTTGTGTTAGAGTGCACTTTCCACTTTCATTTGGCGCTCGCTTGTTGACTGCAGCTCGCATTCCCCATCCTCTTTCACTTTCCCTCTGCGAAGCAAGCATCTCCCCTTACTTTATTTGCGTTTAGTGTACGAAAGTCTCACATTACATACACATACCAAAGCAATAAGCCAAAGTAAAGTGAGACCGACTGGCAAATACCCCTTAAGCAACAAAAGCTATCAAATATAAAAAAAAACTTAAATATTAATATTGCTGTTTGTTAGAGCTATACCAAAGGAATTTATCACTATTGAAGGTTATTCATGTCATTTTGATGTATCATAAATAGGTAACCCTAAAAATCAATCAATCATTCAATCAGTAGAAGTCATTTGTCGCCTTTGTCCTTATGATTTTCGTTAAGTTGATTTTGAGCTATGATTTATTGTAAACAGCAGCTCAGAAGAGAATTCCACTTATTTGTCTATTTCGTCAACTTTTAGGGTTACCCTCGCATATTTATATAAGCAGTATAGAAGGAATTATTTATTGATGCTGTTCAAGAAATATTTAATTGTTAATGAATGATAAATGAAGATCTGAGCAATGCACCTTTGCTCTATATATAATAATAATTTACAATATACTCCTATATATAATAAGTAAGATCGTTACAGTTGGGCGTTACCGACGGCATATATACTCGTTGCTAAGCCTAATTGAATCAAATATTATCAACAGAGCGGATCGACAGTAATTTCACTACAAAATTTCGTTACCCTAGCGTTAAAACTGTGGATGATATTGTGGTGTATGTCAATGATTTTTGGTCAAGGAGAAGGAACACAGGAACTTATATGCAAAATTTTGAGCTATTGCTTTAGAACTGTAGAAGATACAGATTTACCTGACTTGCCAAGCCATCAAAGGACTTACCTATATATACTATATCTTTTTGTCAAGAGTATATATTCCAAGTCCTAGATCTCAGACCCTAATATTGTCGAAAATAACAGCGTTTTAGTTTTAGAAGATATAGTATTTTCCGATTTGCCACGCCCCCTGTGGGGAAAAACACTTAAACTTGATCTGACGCGAGTACACACGAGTATATATATTTAAATTTCAAGTCTCTAGCTTGAAAGGTGTCCAAATGCTGCGCGTTCATAAAGACAGACACAACGAATATACTCTTTTCTCTTCGTGAACGAGTATATTAATGGATCTGATTTGATCGAATCAGCTGCTGAAAATAAAAAATATTTAATATGCTTTTTAAATGGAAAGTAAGCTCTTGTTCTATCTGTTACATAAGCCAACAAAATGCCAATATACCACATTGCTACCCCCACTTCAGAATGAGCACACTATACAGCAAGAACAACAATAAGACAGCACTTACCATTGTCATTTGGGGGCAGGCGCATATGGTTAGTCGTTTTTGTCGCTGACTCATGCCCATGCAGTAAAAATTCCATTTCAGCAGCATTTCCAACTTGTTATACTCTGCGCTCAGGGCGGAATGGCTATGTCATGCAGTTGACAGCTTCAGCTGCAGCGAGAACAGCATCATCCCGACATGAAACTCACTGAGGAACAGGGAGATAGAGTGAGAGAGTGAGAGACATGACGGAAGGTTTACAGTAGTCTAAAATTACAAAAGTCATAAAGAGAAGTGCGCCTTTTAGAAGCTTAAACAAAGTCAACGAAAGAGAGAAGTGAATAAGAGTGTTAAATAAAGGGAATAATATATAAGAGATGAGTTAAGACAAAGCATGTAAGGGGAGATATGCTTTTAGATGTACTATACATACTTTAAATATATTATGTTAAAATAGTTTATTGATAAAAAAAATTAGTTTAATTTAATATAATATTATATTTATTTAATATACGAGTCAAAGGCTCTAGCAGCTAGTGCTTGTTAAACTTTAATTAAGCTTAGTATTAAGTATTAAATTTAATTTGTGAAATAAAAGAAAATAAATTAGTATTTATCATAACATTGTCAAATTCGCTTTAAACTTAACAAGATCTAATCTATTTCCTAATCTTATACCTTTGCTGTATTTGTTATTCACTCGAACAAATAAGGGTATCTTTATTTGATTCCATATTGAATATGTTTAAAATATAAATAATCTTTTCTTATGAACAGATATTTAAAGGTCTTATAAGATAGAACGCGAATTATACATATATCCTCTATTACAAAACTTAAAATTTGTGAGATATCGATAATCATCGATTTTCAGTATATTTTTTCTGGCATATCTCAGAGATTACGAGAGCTTTATAAAGCATTTTTGTTTTTTTTTTGTTCCTTATACATAGTAATTATTTGGAGCTTTTATTGATTGTTTTATTAGCTCTTTAAATTTCATAAAAAGTTATAAAAAGTTACTTAAAAAGAAATTTTAAATTAGGACTTAGAAACTAGACAAGTTTTACCATAAGAATTTTTTTTTCATTCTTGAGGCCTTGAGGCTTGAGTCTAGCTACAGGGCATCTGGTAGTCACGCCGCTTTGACTTAAGCTCTCATGTCTCTATTGCAGTAGTGCTCTTAGCCTTGCAGCTCTTTGTGTTTGCCAGCTGCCTGTTCCAGCTGGCAGACCTCACATGAGACCCCATGTCCGGCGGCTAAGCGTCCAAAACTTATGCATCAAGACCTATTTTTTGTGTTACATTTGTATTTGACACTTGGTTTTTGTTTTGTGCGTCCAGTTTTTGTCATGTTTGTTGATTGTAAAAGTTGCTGAAGCGCTTTTTAACAGTTTTCGTGACACTTTTGCTGTGGCAACAGTTGCCAACTGACATGAACATGGCGCGGCCTGGATATGGCCAGTCGGCTGTTTGCCCTGAAAAGGCGATTATAAAGAATCTGCTTCCATGCCGCAATGCAATTTGATGGCAATTTAACTGTCACGACACATGGAATTTAATCGATGTTGGATTATTCAACAGCACGCAGTCCCTTCGAGTGATCAATAAATCGCAATTGCAATTGCAATTGAGTAACCCCTCGATATATTGCCCACTTATAATATCTCCATCGTGTGGTTGCATTGTAAGCCACCAGCTGCGATATAGTTTACCAACTGCAGTTCCATTGCATGTAACTGGGAAATAAATAACATATATTGTATATACTATATACATACCTAAATGAGCTGCATGCAATCAAAATGGCTGACATAATACCCTTTCATTAAAATGCCATCAACTAAGCTGCTTTGGCTCAAAAAGATGAAGGCCATTAGGAAGCGATAAAAACGAAATTTTAGAATGAGATATTTTGCTGACATTATAGTTTTGCTAGTTATAATTTTTTTGTGTTTTAATGAGCTTTTTCAATAAAAAGCAGATTTTTAAGCAACATATTTTATTATCTCATAATTTTTATTGCCAGAAAGAAAGTTCTATAAAAAGTTGAGATAGCTTTGTCAGATTTTTCTTTGAATTATTAAAGTAAAGTAAAATTAATTAAAGCAAAATTGGAATTTATTTGGCGCTTAGCATAGCAAGACTCTAAGAATTTTTAATCTTTAAAAATTGAATGATAACTTTAAGAGAACAATTTTTTATTCCAAAGGCATCAGAGAAAAAGCTGCTGATTTGAATATTATTCCAAGTTACGTTTCTAAAGTTTTTTTACTATTAATATTTTCATTCTCTTTGTGTTTTCACTCTGTACAAATGCAAATTTACAATTTTTTATGCTGTTTCAAAAAGCGTCTACCAAAAACTTAGGAACCTAGGAAGTCCCGAATTTACTTAAATAGTTTCTAAAAGTTTTCTTCTAACATTTTTCTTTATTGTGCTTACACTTTGTATAAGTGCAAACTTATAATTTCTGCAAAAAACTTAGCAAAGCAGCAATGTACTTGAAGTTTAGCTAAAACTTGGCTATAAAAATTTTTAATTTACAATTAATTAAAACTGTTTATTCGGATACCAAACAAGTCTTTAAACGCTGTCAAAACATTATTTGAATAGAATAATTATTTTAAGTACTTTAAGAATTTCAAAGAATTTTCTCCTCTCTCCTCTCTCATCTTCCATCTCTCTTTCTGATCTCTCATTTTCCATCTCCCATCTCTCCTCTCTCCCTCCTCTTTCTTCTTTCCTCTCTCCACTTTCCTCTTTCTCCTCTTTCCTCTTTTCTCTCTCCACCATCCTGTCTCCTCTCTCATCTCTCATCTCTCATCTCTCATCTCTCATCTCTCATCTCTCATTTCTCATCTCTCATCTCTCATCTCTCATCTCACATCTCTCATCTCTCATCTCTCATCTCTAACTCCTCTCTCTCTCCTCCCTCCTTTTTTTTCTCCTCTTTCCACTCTCCGCTGTCTTGAATTTATTTTTGGTTTTCTATCCTCACTTCATTCTTCTTATCTATTATTATTTCTTAGTCAACTGCAATAAAACCTAGAATATCTTATAGTCAGTCAAATGCATTCGTTTCGTTTGACAGAACTTTTGTGGGCGAAAATGCAATTGAATTGTGGAGCGTAATGAGTTTTTGTGGTTGGTTTATTAAGTCGCTTTTGTAGTTTGTCTAAATAGGCATTGGTTTTATATACTTTGCGGCTCAGTTGGAGCTGAAATGAAAAGCATTAAGGCCCGGCACACATTACGACTATTCCGATAATCCTCAATGTAATCTGTTATGTTTGCACTTAAATGGCCAATGCCAAGTTCATGCTCTCAGGAATCGATACGGATCGTAAATTAAGAACACACGAAGCTGTCTTATTTAATGTTTTGCTAAGACTTACATGCTGATATATTTATAGCTCGATTTATAAATACAAGAATTTGTATTGTGTTTGTTCTAATTTACGATTTGCTTCACTTATTTTTTATTTACCTTTCAAGTATCTTACAATTTAACATTATAAATTTGTGGTTTCTTTTCCATTAAAGTTTTTTTTTTGTTATTTTAAATTTATTTTGTTTATTTTTTGCCATTGTTCTCGTTTACATTTCCATTATGCTATAAATCATTTTCGCATATATTTCAATTAATGAGCTGCCCAATAAATAAATAATGAATTTTAATTAAAATATGCAGAGCACATTGCCTCGACTTATATCTGTTTAAGTTTTTTTTTGTTAAATGGAGTCAGGAAACAAAATTTTCTTCCATTCCCGACCCTGATACCACCCACATCTAAACCGATTCGACATTGGGCATGCACTCACGTCCGTCAATCAGACTTGTATATATGTGGACCGTACAAAAATTGCCCAAAAATCAATTCAATAATAATTTTACCTAGACACAGGCACGTCCATCCAGTCAAATCCAACCCACAGCCCACCCCCAATCCTCCTTTCCTTTCGTTTGTTTGTTGGCTTAATGTAAAATATTGCGCATACGCCGCGTTGTACATTAAAAGCTTTATGCCAGCCAGCAAAAATTTGTTTTTATTTATAGTTTTCTTATATATATATTTGTTTTCTTTTTTTTTTGCTGTTCATTCCGTTGTATGGATAATTTTGCGAGCTGTTTTGTTATGGGCTTCGATTGCTGGCGGCCAAATAACGCCCGATATGGCTGACAATTTGCTGTTTTTATGGTTATTATTTGTATAACAGCTCTTAAACAACTTATGCTTAACAATAAATAAAGAAATATTGGCCAAATTTATTGAAATATATAATGCACTTGGACAAAATTATGATTGATTGGACTTGCATTTATTATATATTTATATAAATTAATAAATATTGATATATGTAAAAAAAATTTCGGTTAATTTTCTCCGTTTGAGAATTAATTTTTATGAGCCATATATTTAAGCATATTTAACTACGAAATGGAAGTGAAGAAAGATAGTTTATTTCTCTTAATTTTTTCATGCTTCATTTTAGAAAACAAAATTGGGGAAAATAAAACGAAAATTAACAAATCAAATACAAAATTCAAATAAATCTACTTAAAACTGGCATAAAAATTCTTTAAAGGACTTATAAATTTATATATATTGTCTTTTTAAAAGTATTATAAAACTAATTCAAAGTTTAAGTACAAAAGATTTTAATAATTTTAACAAGAGATTGATTGGGCTTGCAGTTATTATATGCATATTTATATATATTGATAATGTAAATTATTGTCAGAAGAATTTTTCAATTCCATTTTTTCAATAATTTTTTTATAAACTATATATTTAAGAATATTAAACTACGAAATTGACAAGAAGAAAGGTATTTTAGTTTCCTTCATTCACGAATACATATTTGAGAAATTTAAAAAAAATATTTTTTTGGCAGCTGCACTAAAATTAAAAAAGCTAAAAAAGAACAATTTTATTTTATTTTACAAAAGAAATCTAGTATTTAATACTTATCTTAATGACAGCCTAGCTGCTAGGGCTTTAAACTCGAAAATACTAATATACCAAAAATTAATATTACAGTGCTTTAAACAAGCAAGAAAATTCATTAAAGGACTTTTGAATTTTTTATACAAATTCCATTTTAAAGTATTTTTACCCATTTCAAGTTTTAAATACAAGAGACTTTAATATCTAAGACAAAATATTAAATAATTTAAATAAATATAAATTAATATCCAAAGCTAATGCACTATGAACTGTTTTAAACGTCAGATTGAATTTAATTTTTTGGGAGTTTCCAATTTACAATATTTAGTACTTAAAATTAGAATATTAAAAACAGTCTAAATAATATGAAACTTGTTTGACTGTAGAGAAACTTTGCAATTGATTTCCTTATACAATTTTTCTGCTTTTTCTTCAAGTATTCTCTTTAATAGTTTATTCTCCAGTTGCTTGTAAGCCATATATCTTTCTTAACTGCCAACTCAATGAGTTGCCCATTTAGATCTTGCATCGACCTTTCAATTTTGTATACTTCTATCTATGGGTCATTCTGTCATTCGACGCATTATGTCCGCATTACAAACGCTCTATTTATCATCGGGTCTGCACTTTTGTTTATTGATCATCAGATAGCATCGGCATTAGTTTTTCTTTTATTCTCTCTTTTTGGGCCATTTTCGTTTCAGCTATTTAAACATGGCCTGTTTATTGTTGTAAAATATTTCGTTGTCGATTTTTACATTATTCAGCGTCTGTTGTTTATTTTGATTTGCCTGCAATTTATTTCATGTCTTGGTCTTGACTTTTACAAGGTGAAAAATGCTTTTTGGAAATTTTTTTTGTGAATGCGCCATAAATTTGGAAAAATAATAAGAAAATGAATTGAAAAAATAAGACGGCGACAAAGTGACAGGAACTTGTCTTCTTGGTTGCCCGCGTTGTCTTTATTGGTTCATTTGCTTTGGCTGACTTGGACTATAATTTAGCTTTTTATGTGGTGCTGCTGCTCAATGGCAACATGGCTCTGCTTTTTGGCCCAGTTAACTAAGCTACAGTCGGCGTTCACCAAAATAAACTCGGTTTGCGTCTGGGCAAACATGTCAAGCATTTTGTTTGCTTCAATGGCGTTTGGGCGCCGCTCTTTATGACCCATTCGGGCAAGTAGGGGCAAGAAGGGCGTGGTGGGTGGCCGCCCAGTACTCACAGTCTTGTGCCATAAAAACGGCGTCAGAAATGAAGCAGCCGTTTGGCCACAAACATAGCCTACTATCAACACACAAAGAGAGAGGGAGAGAGAGATCAGAGCCCACGGGGATGCCACAAAAAAGAAAGAACGAAAAAACCACTCAAATAATAGCTAAACAATTATTAATGTTATTTTGCAAATATTGACTCACACGTTGAGCATATTTAAAATGAAAACAATAAACAAATGAAGCAATTAATAACATTATTTCAGTCTGTTTATGTTATTGTTATCTTTTGATTTATATAAAAAGCGAAAACTATTTGTGAATGGATTAATTGTGTACTCAAATGGAATTGAAACTTAATAAATCTAATGAAAATACATTTGAATATTGATCAAGTAATCATAATCTTAATTCTGAAACAGATATAGCTGCCTTCAGCTGAAGTTCAAGGTAGTTCTGTAATTAGAAATACAATTGTGTTGGCTATATAAATACAAATAAATTGTAAATGCTTCGATTAAATAATAACATAAATAGGAACGACTGAGAAAAGCTCTAAAAACAAATATGTGAGGGAGTGTTCTTGAGTGTGAAGAACTGTTTACTCTAAGACTATAGAAGCCCATTACAGTGGCTGTCAAACTTTGGTCTATAAAAATTTATAGCTTTCGGTTCATTGGAAATCAGACAAGCAAGACAGAAAACAGTTGGTCAAATAAATGAAAACTTTGGACAAAGAATCAATTTCAAATTATGAATTCGAAAAGGTTTAGAATAGTATAAGAACTATACCAGCCAACAGGATAAAGTAACCAAGTATCAGACTACATATTTTCGTACACGTTTCACGTGCTGAATCTGAATCAGAAACTATAATATTCTCAACACGCCGCGTTCTCGATGTCTCTGTGACATTTAATAATTTTTTAGAAATTTTAAAACAGGGTGAGATGAATTTTGAGATACTAAAAACAATATTTTTGAAAAAAAATATATACAACAAACAACCTGACGCCGAATCTATGCAAAAAAAAAAATTTGTAGCTTTAGAATGCAGTCGTATCTGGATATACTGAACTAATTATTGCAATTATTACTGTTCACAGTATTGACGTTGTTCACTATATATGTTTGCTCAAAAGCTCATGTTATTTGCTCAAAATACACTTTGTGTAAGTAAATTCAAGAGATCATTAAAAACTAAAGGGATGGGCTAACTTCGGTCTTGTCGAAGTTTGGTAATACCCTTGCAATTGTAGAAGACGTAGATATAGTTTTCTCTGGCTTGCCAATTAGTTCAAGATTGACGTATATGAAAAATGTTGGATCACTAGGCGTAAATTTGTAGTATATAGAGTTTTTTACTGATTTGGCACGATCCTCTCCTAGTCGGAGATGCTTCCTTCAGTGCGTTGCAAAGTTCTTATAAAAATTAATGTACTCTTTTTGCAAGGATAAAAAAAATTAGTAGGAAATAAAAATGTATGCTTAATGAAAGAATTGGCAAATGGGCTTTTTTGGTTTCCGATTTTAATCAAACATGTCAAAAACCTCTGGAAGAGTATAGTCTGATTCTTATTTCCTTTAAAGGAGACAAAATAGGCACATTTATTGAATTATTTTACTATTATTCTAAAAATACATTTATTTATAATTTAGTGTATTTCTTTTGTGAACATTCAGATATAAGAAGGAGTTGATATTTCACTTTGTAAACATTATTAATAAATTCAATTTAGCCGTAAAAAGGCTAACTTGCTCAGCACTGTTTGTTCTAAGCTGGCAAATCGTGAGTCGTTGGCTGTTTGGCAAATCGAGTGCCGGTAGCTAAATTTGGTATTTGGCCAGCGCAATGTAAATGGAAACCTCAAAAGCTCACTGAACTCGGCTGCTCAACGAGAGCCGCAGAGCCGCAAACTCTGCCATATAGCAACGACAATTTATGTGGCAACTGCTGCTGCTGTTGCTGCTGCCGTTGTTGACTGTCGCTTGGAGGCACGCATTTATTATTTTTCTTAATTAAATCATCAGTTCGCTTTATACTGGATGTGGCCTTGATATGGATTTATATAGATTTATACAGCCCCTGGATGCATGCAATTGCAATTGCAACTGAAATTGCAATTGCATGCCAAACGACATTCAGTTGAGGCCGTGCCCTGCCCCTGAGTGCTGCTGCAACATTGAAGCCCATTCCAGTTGAGCCGGGCAACATCAACGCGAACGCCACTAATTAAGCCTAATGGCGCATGAAACATGCATTAAAACTAATGTGCAATCCTTGCAGCCACCTCCCCCACTCTAGATACCCGCTCTGGCATCCGTTCCTTCAATTCAACTGGGACCCAAACCGGGCCGAGCCTAGCCGAGTCGCTGTTAATGGCCTCTGCCTAATTTTATGCCACACAATACAAACATACATATTTATATATATGTATATATTTATATATTTGTGCCAACAACATTTGCGTTTTATTGCGTGCTGCTTCATGGATGTTTCCATTTATATATATATATATATATATATACCTATAGATTTGTATCTAGTCATAATTAAAGCAGCTGTGTTTAGTGCTATAATTTAAAGCAGAATTTATTTAAGCACTATATATAGACACTGAGAGAAATGTAATTAACTATTTAATTAAGACAATGAATGATGGGGGCAGATTTAAAAAGCTGAGAACTCAAAGAAATGGAATTATTTTCTTGAGTAAGAGTTTCGCAGTTAAAGAACTTTTCTAAGAAAGTCTATATTTCAAAATACAGAACTTAGAACAAAGTCAAATATAAATTAATATTTAATGATGTTATCAAGCATGTATCAGGCAAAAGGAGGCGTGGCAGAGACCACAAAGTATATATATTGTTGATCAGGACGACGAGCTGAGTCAATTTAGTCCTGCCCGACTGTCGATCTCAGAACCTATAAGACCTAGAGACTTCAAAGCTTACACGAAGGTGCTTCTATACAGGGCGCGTATCAAATTTGTTTCCGATATTCGATAACTTTTTCCATTTATTGATTAAAAACGTTATCGAGATTCAGTTTATAAGCATATCTTTTATATCTGTTTAGCTACAGTCACCAAATTTTGAAGTTAGCTTTTTGTAAGCAAATTACATTTTCTATTTTTTTATATTTTGGATACCGGCTCCACATTTTACAAAATCAATTTATTCAAAAATCAGTTTGCAAAAGCAGCAATTTAATTTTTTTAAATTCTTTATTTTTAAAAAAAATAAAAGCATTGCAATGCTAAAATTTGATCAAAATCCGTTTAGTAACACAGAAGTTATTAAAGAAAACATTTTGTCAATTGGCAAAAGCACTCGGCAGCAGGTCCAAGCGCTTAGCATTTTCTCTGTACGTGTGCACACATACATTAATGTGTGCATGTGTATATGTGTGAGTGTGTATGTACCGCAGAGAGTAATATGTATAGATAAAATATGTAAGCTAGGTTGTTTAAAACATCACCTCGGACTCGGGGTTGTCGTAGTCGGACACGCCCGACTAGAGCGTTCTTATTTATTTTTGTTTATGATAAAAATTTTTATATTGACTTAAACAAGTTTTCTGCTACGTTAGTGCCAACATAATCTATGTATCAGATAATATTAATATTTACATATTATTCTTTGTTAGAGAATATTTAAATGCTTTTTATTTCACTTATAGAAAAGACTTTTAATATAAATTTCAATAAAATTCAAATCTCTTAAAAATATAAGCTAGTCACTTGGAGTTCTATACCTATTTTTTATCAATGAAGCTAAGAATAGAAAACGAACTTATGAAGATTGATGAAAAATATTTATTTTGATCTTAAATTTCTTTAAACAGATTTAAGTTAATTTCGAATTAAATTCGTAACTTGAGGTAAAACTAATTGTTTTCTCTTTTCATCTGTTAAACTCTGCAAAAGAAGGTTCCAGATCAGTTAGAAATTTATTCTGTCCACGTTGAATCGAACCCAAGTATATGATTATTGTGTAATTTTTTTGAATTGAATTTAATTGGAAAAAAGAAACCTCTACACATGTTCCTTAGTTATGCGCAGCTTCGAGTCAATTTCTATTGAATTAGCTATCGATTGATTCATTTCGCTTTCGCCTGAACACAGGCAACTGTGCAGCACATAGATCATTATGGCTTGTAACCCACTCACTCGCCTGGACACACCAGCAGCAGCAGCCAGAGCAACAGCAACAGCAACAACGTGACTTGAGTTCAGTTAAGGCAGATTGCCAGCCCCGCTGGATGCTTGAGCCAAGTCAGAAGCTGACAAGGAGCAGTAGGAGGTGGAGCAGAAGCGTTAGCCAAGCGCCCACTAATGAAACATTATGGCTGTCGTGGCCCGGCCACGCCGCACAAATCCACTAAAAACGTTTACGGCTTACGTGCAACATGGCTGACTGCCTTCCCCACTAAACTTTGCAGCGACATAAGTGGCACGTAACTGTGGCTGCGGCAGCGGCAGCTGCCACAAAAGTGTCCTGGCAAATTGCTGGCTGCAACACGTTCTGCGGCCGAGCAACTGCAATTGATTTTTGCACTTGACTGTTGAACAAATATACGACACTTTTGACAGCGCTATATATATGTACATATATATATATATATATGTACATATTATATAAAGATATATATGCACATACAGATAGAAGCATATGTGTGTGTTAGGTATAAACAATTCACAATTCATATGCTTTGCCGCTTCATTGAAGCAATAAATTTAAATTTCTACAAAATGCCATGAAACGATATGAAAACATTTGACAATGATATATATGCGTATGCGTGGCGCTCGAGAGCCTTCGTCTGCCATGCGGAAGCAGCGTACGCACGGTTGCATTACAACCGGAAGTCAACCAGAGAGAGGGAGAGGGAGAGAGAGACGGAGTGTGAGAGTGAGGCGCGCACAACTCGAACGAATGTCAACATGTTGATAACAAAATACAAGCGCACACTTTGCACAAAATGTTTTTGTTTAGTGTACACAATTCTGCAATGAAAAGTTCTTCTTTTCAAACATATATATACTCTATATATATATACATACATACGTTTAAAAAAAAAAAGAAAAAGTGATTCCCTCAAATGTGGGCGATTGAATGCTCTTATGTTTTAATATTTTATGAGAGCTTATGAATTGTACGCTAGGCTACAAATATTGAAACTTTTGTGGTTAGAAGCCCGAACTTTACAATATTTATTAAAAATTTATATTCAAAGCGGAAAGTACTCATCAGACGAAAATTTGTAAATTTTATAAATTCAATTGGTTTTATTTCCAAAAAAAAATGCTCTTACAACTTTCTATATTTTATAAAGCCTAAAAGTGCACTGAGACTGAATAAAATGCTAAGCTACACAAACATTTAATATTTTGTAGCTCGAACTTTAAAATTTAAAAATTAAAATTTATTTTAAAATTATAGAAGTAGGTTTTTATACCCTGAACCCATTGAAAATGGGAAATCAGGGTATAATGGTTTTGCAAAAAGTATGTAACAGGCAGAAGGAGGCGTGGCAGACCCCTTAAAGTATATATATTCTTGATCAGGGCGACGAGCTGAGTCGATTTGGCCCTGTCCGTCTGTCTGTCCGTCCGTCCGTCCGTCCGTCCGTCCGTCCGTCCGTCCGTCCGTCCGTCTGTCCGTATGTATGAACGCGTCGATCTCAGAACATATAAGAGCTAGAGACTTCAAATTTTGCATGATGGTCTGTGTATACAGCGCGCATATCGAGTTTGTTTTAGATATTCGATAAATTTTTCCGTTTCAATGATATCGATTTAAAACGTTATCAAGATTCAGTTTTTTGACCATATCTTTTACATATTTTTAGCTACAGCTACCAAATTTTGTTTTTAGCTTTTTGAAAATAAAATACATTTTCTATTTTTTTTATTTTGGATACCGGCTCCACATTTTACAAAAAAAATTTATTAAAAAAAAAAAATTATCAAAGCCACAAATTTTTTTTTTTAATTTTTAAGTGAAAACCGTATTTTCAATAAATTAATAGCACTCAATGCAGAAAATTGCATTCAAATCCGTTAAGTAATACAGAAGTTATTAAAGGAAACATTGTAAAAGCACGCGGCAGCAGCCTGTACGTGTGCACACATACATTCAAATCAACTACGCAGTAATCGGGGCGCGTGCTTCTGTGTGCATGGTATATGTGTGCTTGTGTATACAAATGTGTGCATGTGTATATGCGCGCAGAGGTAATATGTATAGATAAAAGATGTAAGCTAAGTTGTTTAAAACAACAGCTCGGACTTGGTTCAGGGGATCTCGTAGTCGGGCTGAGACCCGACTAGAGCTTTCTTACTTGTTTTTAAATGAGAAAATAATTATTGAATCAAATAAAAATGTAAAAAAAATTAAAAAGGAAAGCAAGCTTCGAAACTGATTTTAGAATTTGAAGTTTGAAGCATATTCCCCACGGTGGGGAAGATTCTAAAAAAAAAAACCCGGAACGGTCGGAATAAGTGCTTGATCCCGAAATTCCCGCGGGTCCCGATAAGATACGAAAATTAATAGCCGATAAAATAACTTGTATTTATCGAAGAACAGAAGCGTGATAATGTTTAGGAAATTTATTCTTATATTAATCATATTAAATTTAAGAAAAGTTCAAATATTTTATTATTTTGACAACAATGCAATGAATTGCCATTGTTACAAATGCTTGCTAGGCAAGTACTTCATGTTCCAACATCTTTGGCAACGACTGAGAGTGAATTCTAGTAGAATTTTGAAAGAGAGAAGAACACTTCTTATAGGAGAAAGTCTTCAGAAAATATTATTTTTAAATAAAAATGTTCTATTATAAGACTTCTGTATGTTGAAAAAAGTGTCAGGAAATGTCCGGCGGGAAAACCAAAATTGATTTCTGGACGGGATGGGTCGGGAACCCATTTCTTTCTCGATCCAATTTAAACCCTGAATTAAATCACTAATCATTTTGTTTGCTAAATTTGGTTGCTATGATCATTTTCCACATATCATATTAATCTACCGCAACATTTAGAGCTTTCGTTCGAGTCAGCGAAACACTTATCTTCCGCAGAGAATTAGTCTTTGACTTCGCTTTTGTTTCGTGTGTGAGTCCTGGAGCCAACAAATATGCAATGCATTTCATTTGATTCAACTGGGTTTTTGTGTCTTGCTCGCCCTAAAAAATGATAATCATTTTTATGAAAACAATAAAAGCGTCGAGGCGCTTGGCTGACCTGCCACAACAAGAAGAATAACAAAAACAAAAACTTGTGGCAACAATTTGGCTACGCAAAAATTAATGAAATTTATGTTCTTGTTGCTTGTTTTTATATCAAACATTTTCCATTGTTTTGCGGGGGCGTTGCGTAATGAAAAATTGTTTTTTTTTTTTAATTTATAGCCGCGCAGGAAGGTTTATGCTATGGAAGTCAGAAAGTAAATGCCACGCTTGCCCAGCAGCAGGCGAATAAAGGCAAAACTTTTGCATTGTCATATTGTTGTGTTCAGCATATTGTTGTGATGCACAGTGAATGCTGCCTAACGTGACTCGAAGTAAATAACAAAAGACAGAGAAATAGTGAGTGAAAAAGACATATATAGAGAGGGATAGAGATGACTATGAAAATCCCTAGACATAAAGCATCCTTTGTATAGATTATAGCACATTGGTTAACAAAGCGAACCGAGTTGAGTCGAGCACAAAATACTTACATCTGTTAAACAAACTATTGTGCTCATTGCACTTAAGCCAGCCGTAAAAGGTCAGCTTCATATGCAATTAATTGTATGCAATAGATGAGTAGATAAATTGACTAAGAAAGCAGAGAGCAGAAGACGAATCTTACCAATGAATATGATACACAAAAACTTAAGCTGCGAGCTTTGTCTTGTTATAACTTTGCAAATAGGGTCAGAAGGTTGCGCAGAAGGAGGTAAATTGAATTGAATAGGCTTGTTTCTATTGCATATCTCTATACTATATCCTATAGCACCAATAGATCGGTTTTAAGAAATGTATTGAAGTCTAAGACTTAAAATGTGGAATATATACTCGTGTATCCCACCCTCATTGGAAAGGCTATAGTAGATATAGCTCCGCCTTTTTGGCGAGTAAAACAATAGAATTTTAGGGCTAAAACTGTTAACCTCCCCTTAAGGTCGATCAAAAAGTATATGTCGACGTCCATTATTAGCATGGAAAATCGGGAAAATCTATATAGTGCTTAACATAAATCGTCTAATATTATAGAAACGGAGTCTTTAAACAGAAATTATTTATTTGAAAACTGAAAAAATATAATATACAAAAAGACATAGTAAATATAGCTACGACCATTAGGGGTGTGGCAAATCGGTAAAAACTGTATCTTTACTGCTTCGACCAAATTATGAAAAAATATTTATATCCTCCTCTTTGGGGCGTGGAAATTGGACATAACGATATCTTCCAAAGTTTTATAGCTAGAGCCCGTTACTAAGTTACTGTTGCCCTACTCAATAAATTGACAAAAAATTGTGTATATTCCCGCCTCTTGGGGGAGTGGCAAGTTGGTAACAACTGTATCTTCTACAAATTTAAGCCTAGAGATCCAAAAAGGAGAATGCATTTCAGTCTTTAAAACTATACCTATATCGTTTACAATTCCTGAGGGTATTACCAAACTTCGGCATAATCGAAGCCCACCTCTCTATTTTAAATTACTTTAGTCTCATTTCTCTATTAAATTTCTGTATATATAACTCCAATTACTTCCCGTTTTACCTATCATTGCATATACTAGACTTTAGACTTTGCTTTAAAGTCATTTAATGCCTTTCCTAGCATCTAATCTTATAAACTAGACTTTGAATTACTTTAGTGTCCATTAGCACTCCTTTGTCACTAACTTATACAATTATATTTGCTTTGCATACCTTTCTTGTCCACATTTTTCTCTCTCTCTCTTTACTCTATATCCTCACTTTTCTTATATTCACTATTAAATGTTTTTTTACATTCTCTGCACATTTATTTTTACATAAAATGCCGCTTAAGCGGCAGTGCAGAAAAAATAAACTTTTACATAACTTAAATTGAAAATATAATGCTATTAACGCTACACTACTGCACACACACAGAAGCACTCTCACGCACACACACGCATGCACACAGCGACGTGATCAACTAATTTGCATATAATAAAAGCTCCAGTTGTAATATTCCGCTTCGCCCCGCCCCCGCCACGCCCTGCATTGCATGCAACTCGTTTGCATACCAAATGCGTTTAGTTTTTAAGGTTAACAGCATGCTGGCCGCAACATCAAAAACAGGAAGAACAAGAGCGTGGAACAAACTCGTAATTAGAAAGGAACATTGCCTACTTTTTGGCGCTGTTCTTTGCTTATGTAAATTTAAGACGCTACACAGTAAAAAAAAATTGTAATTAACTTTATTTTATTGAAGTTAATTGAGTCAAGCTGGAACTTAAAGTGAAATTCATTAAAATATTAGGAAAAATTCAAATATAGTTTAACAAAAATTACATGTAATAGAAAAAGAAGGAGAGAAACAGACAGTAAGAGAGAGTCATATTATTAGAATTAAAGCCTACTTTTTGTGGCTGCATATTAACATTTTAGACACAGTAAAAAATAATATTAAACTATTGAAGTTAATTCAGTCAACCTCGAATAAAAAGTAAAAAGCAATAAAATACAGAAAAAAATTTCAAATTAAATTTAATATACCGTATTCGAATCGAAATGTCACACACGCGAAACTGTTGTCATATCATTGAACTACTCGACCTTGACTCAAAAAAGTTGGAGATAAAGAGATAGTGGAAGAGAATAATAGTTTTGGAAATGAAGCCTCCTTTTTAGATATATTCTGTGTTTATACAATTTTTATGCACTACATAGTAAAAAATAATTATATTTAACTTAAGGTCATTTTGTAAACCAACCTGAAATTAACAAGCATTTGGCAGAAGAAAAAATATGTGTTTATACAGAATTCGAACCTGAGGTTCAGAGGCATTACCACTGAGAAAATCGACTTGCATTTAAATACAGAGAAGAAATCAATATTATTGTGATTAAAGCCCACCTTTTGGCGCTATTCGAGTTTATTCAAATTGAATAGGTTATTTTATAAGCGCACCTGCAATTAAAAACAAGTAAGAACGTTGCAGTCGGGCGCCACCGACTGCGTCAGACTCTGTTCCTGTTAAAGGTGTGTGCTCAATAAATATGTAGACCGTCCGTCTTTCCGTATGTTTGAATGCGAGATTATTGAGATTCCTTTTTTGAGCATGTCTTTTACATCAATTTAGCTACAGTCATACAATTTTACATATAGCTTTTTAAAAATAAAATACTATTTTGGTTTTTATTATATATTTTGGATACTGGCTCCACATTTCACAAAATCAATTTAATAAAAGTTTAGTTGCAAATAAAGCCACATTTACATTTTTTTTAATTTTTTAGGTAAAACCGTATTTTTAATAAAATATAAGGATTTATGCAGAAAGTTTTATCAAAATCCATTAAGTAACATAGAAGTTATAATAATAAAAAAAAAAACATTTTAATAAATGATAATATCACGCGGCAGCGATGGGAATAGAACCTGGGTCACGCGCTTCGCATGCCACCGACTCTACCCACTACACCACGGCGTCTCTTGTGCCAAATTGAGTTTGGTGTGTTGATTTGGTTAAACAGACTTGCCCCAGTTAGGTCAACTAGAATTTGTTTTAATAAATATAAGGATTTATGCTGAAAATTTTATCAAATCCATTAAATAACATAGAAGTTATAAAAAAAAAAAAATAAAATTTTATTAAATGATAATATCACGCGTCAGCGCTGGGAATCGAACCTAGGTCACGCGCTTCGCATGCCACCACTCTACCCACAACACCACGGCGTCTCTTGCGTTGCTATGTGCCAAACTGAGTTTGGAAGTGTTTTGATTTGGTTAAACAGACTTGCGTTGTGGTAGCGAAGACCCTGCTTCAATCCCCAGTTAGGTCAACTAGAATTTGTTTTACGGAGGCTTACATTATGATTATTATTATTTTTTTTTTTTCGTAAATTTTAATTTCATGAACAGTAACCCACATGTCAAATTTGGATGCTCTACGTCTAAGACTGTAGGAGATACAGTTTTACCCTATTTGCCACGCCCCAAATGGGCGTAGCTACATATAACATATATTTTTGGGTAGAGGTAGGATACTAGTATATATATTCCAAGTCCCAACTCTTTGACGGAAATATTGCCGAAATTATCACGGTTTTAGTAAAAGATATAGTAATTCCCGATTTGCCACGCCCCCAGAAGACGTGGATACATAACTTTTGACATATCTTAAGAGGAGGTCAACAGTATCCCACATGCAAAATTTGGACGCTCTAGCTCCAAAACTGTAGGAGATACAGTTTTATCCGATTTGCCACGCCCTTAATGGGCGTAAATATCTATAATATATATTTTTGATTCCGAGTGATCTACTTGCACATGTATTCCAAATTTCAAGTCTCTAGCTCTTAATACGCTCAAAATATTATAAGATTTATACAAATCGCTATATATATATTCCCGATTTGGTACGCCCCCAGGGGGCGTGGGTATATAACTTTTTGATCTAACTTAAGGGAAGGTCAACAGTAACCCACATGCCAAATTTGGATGCTCTAGCTTCAAAACTGTAGAAGATATAGTTTTATCCGATTTGCCACGCCCACAATGGGCGTAGATATATAATCTATATCTTAAAACGTCCGCGTGGTGTACACGAATATATATTCTAAACCCCATTTCTTAGACTGCAATATTGACTAAAATAACAGCGTTTTAGTCTTAATAGATATAGCATTTCCCGATTTGCCACGCCCCCTGTGGGCGTATCGGAAAAATACTCAAACTTGATCTGACGCGGATACACACGAGTATATATTCCAAATTACAAGTCTCTAGCTTCTATAGTGTCCAAATGCTGCGCGTTCATACAGACAGACGGACAGACGGACAGACGGACAGACGGACAGACGGACAGACAGCAAGACGGACATTGCACAAATCCAATAGACTCTTTTTCCCTTTGGGAACAGAGTCTAAACATAATCATTTGAACCGGAATTTAAAAGAGCGAGTCAGCGGCATTGTTACTGAGCTACTCGACCTCTAGATAAGAGAAATATTATTGCGTCTTCAGCCTATTTTATACGTATGTATGTTCTTTGCTTATGCAAATTTAAGACATTACACTGTAAAAAAAATAAGTTTCCCGATAAGATAATTTTGTAAGCCAGGCTCAACTTAAAAAGCATTTGTCAGAACTATCAAATAAAATGGTAATAGAATTTCATCCGAAGTCTGTTGCCTGAATGGCAGTTGCAGCCAGCAGCAGTCTATATCAAATAAGAACTCACTCGATTCTTATACGAAGTATGTCACTTACTGTTTTCTTATCACTGAGCTAGTCTAGATCTAATAAGAACTCTTTTGATTCTTTCAAAAATTTCACTTTGAACTTGAATTTCATTATGGAGCTGTGAGTGCACTAAATTTAAGGCCACAATTTTATTACTGTGTAGACAACTTAACCTACATACACCAGCAAAGGACACACACACTCACATACACACGCACACATTCACGCACGCACACACGTCTGTATATGAGCCATGTTATATAAGCACTAACAAATGCACTACAACAACAACAACAACAACAAAAACAGCTGCATATGTGTGGCACACACACACATACATGCACACGCACACACACGAAAAATTGGCACTAACAACACGCTGGAAAATGCAACACCAACACCAACAACAACAACACACACTTGGAGACTTGTGCTCGCGTTTGACTTTGATGCAGTGTTTAAAATGTGTTTTCCATTCTCTTTCAATTTAGCGCTCGACCTAAAAGTATGCTGCATCATTAGTGTCAAGCTTTTGGGCAGACTTTCAGCCAGAGAGACTGACAGAGAGAGCGAGAGAACGTCCAAAACTGGGCTGGGGGCTCATTAGAACAACAACAAAAGCGCATTACGAGGGCCAAACGACAAGTTCCTAAGTCAACTTAGACAACCAGACAAAGCATTCATAATTACGCCCAGCGACAACAACATCAAGGAGAACAACATAGAGCTCAAACCTAAAAGCAACTGCTCTGCCTGGCAAGAAGTCAAGGCCACGCCCCACACCCCGCCCCCCGACCCGCATCATAGGAAAGCATGAACCTAGCTTGGGCAGCAAACAGAAGTAACTTGTGCCACTCAAAGCTCTGCAGGATGCCGGCGAGCTGATGCGCTCCAGAAAACCAGCAACAGCACCAGCAGAAGAAGAAGAAGAAGACAAAGTCCTTTCAAGGAAGAGAGGAGACAAATTAAGAACACTTGCAAATTGTTGTCGGGAAATTGATATATTCGATTAGCAATCTACAAAGTTGAGCGAGGACGAGGAAGGAGCAGGAGACAACGCTGGCAATTTTCAATTTATCAGTGCACAGGACACGCCCACGGATACGCCCACACGCCTACACACGCCCATCAGCAGCTGCGTTGGCATTGTGTGAAAACAAGTAGAAGAAAATTTACATCCTGTGCTCCACGCATTAGCAGCTTTAAGCCGAGTCATGCCTGAGCAGGATAATTACGATGATGAGGTAATTTTCATTGTTCATCCAGCAACAACAACAAAGAAACACACACACACACGCACCCACACACCCGCTGACAAATAAATATGTTTTATGCATAAATATCATTAGGCATAATTAATTTTAAAGCAAATATTTAAACACGTGTGCGTATGGCCCTCCCAACCCAGTCGTTGACTTCCGACTGTATTTTGGACATATACTGAGAGAAAAAACAATTAAAATTGCTAAAGCAATTTGAAAATTCAAAATTTAATTGAAATTTGTAAACTGAAAATAAAACAAATTTAATGACTAATTATTTTTTTTGACAAAGAAAATATTTTTTCTGAGTGTACGCACTAACTACTTGGTGCTTATTATGCATTGAATGACTTTCAGGCAAAAAGTGTGTGCACACAAATCATATTTGGAACATGTTCTTTAAGCTAACCGAGCTTAAGGTCTGCTTGCAGTTAAATTTCTTGAGATTAATCAAAAAAGAAGAAGCAGAGGGCTATAAAATTCTAATATGTTATATTTGGATTTTCAATATGAATAATAAATGTCAAGTAAATGCTTTTAATTAAAGGTTTCAAGGCCTTCAGCTCTGGCTTTTTGTTATTATTCAAATTATTAATTTTTATTAAACATTATTAAAAATAGTTTAGGAACCTTGAACAGACTTTGTTTAGCTAAAAGATATTTCAAATGTTATTAAAGAATAATTTTTTGAAAAATATTTATGATATATGCTTTATGCTTTATAGGGTAAACGTTGAGTTATATATTATATTTAATTTCAATCTAGTTTTATTATTATAATTAATCCATATTTCCATATTCCATATTTCTTGGCCTTTAACAGAATTTGGTTCTAATTTATTAATACCTAGTTATTTAATATTTATGGATTTAAAATAGTTTTGGAAATATTTCTTGGCCTTCAACAGAATTCAAAAAGATATTTCTATTTAATTAAAGAATATTTGTAATAGGTAAATGTTGCATTAAATAATATTGAATAATGCTAGAAATAATGTAGTTAGGTTTAAGTTTTTGTGGCTTTCAGCTCTGCCGGCTATGCATTAAATTTGTAAATTAAATACAGGTTTATAAACTAAGGGAATTCGCTTAGCAAAGCAAAATAAGCGAGAGAAAAATCTCTTTGGTTTGCTAGAACAGCACTTCAATTTTCAGATTTTAACTTGGCTAAGTGCAACACTTGGCCAAAAAAAGAGAAGAAAGTTGATTCAACAACTGGCAGGGAACACCAAGTTGAGCATCATCTTGCCTCTTAATGCAGATGCTGATGGCTGGGTCAACTTCAGCAGCTACTCTCACGCATCGCTGCACACTTAGCGGCATTCCGAAATGAGGGACCGGCAAAGGAAATAGGGGCTAGGGGTCATGGAGCCAGAGGCGAACCACTGTGCAGCCGCCAGCGATGGTAATTGAAATAAATTCCGCATATAATTCAAATGCAAAGCGCTGACAGGACGCTGACAACAATTGCAAAATTGAATTATCAAAGCGTTGCGTGTGTGCCATTTGCATACAAAAACAAAGCGAACCAAATGCGGGAAGGGAGCGACAACAAAGCTGAAAGTTGAGTGTAGAACAAGTTTAAAAGATAAACAGCCCGTCAAAATGACAAACAAACATATTCAGGCGGAAATCAATTAGCTGTGTGTACAAATGCCAATTCCAATTCAATGTGATGCATTTTTTTCAAATATTTCATTTTGTTCAATTTTATGAACAAGTTGGAAATTAAATTTATCAGTCTTGAACTTGATTTGGTCATTTTATTTACTTGTTTAGTTAGTTATGGTCAGGAACTATTCGTATTGGTCAGTTATTCAATTGCTTACGTACGCATTGTTCATGAACAGCCGACTAATTCATCATATTGAATCAGTCAAGACCGAACTACTGAGCAATATAAATTGTAACGAGCAGTAGCAGCACAACGAGGTGGCAGCGCCATACCCCAGTAATGGATCATCGCATTGGCGAATCATCGATAGACGAGAGTGAAGTTGACAAAAGGAAGCAGTAGCGGACACTCGTAAGAGTTGAGAGTCGTAAAAGTTCTAAAGAAGTAAAAAAAGCTGAAGTTGGAAACGAACAAGTTAAGTGTCCGAAATCATATTTAGTGTTAATCTTAATTAAAACCTTTAAGGGATATGTAATAAATATCAAGATATATATCAAATGTAATTCAGTGATAATAAGTGATAACAACAACTGAACAAGTTCACTCGTTCTTTTGAGTAACCCGTTCAATCGACACAAGCTCGGGCTGTTGTCCACTCTATTTCAGAACAAGTTCAGTTGTTCTTTTCAATAGCTCGTTCAATCGAGACAAACTCTTGCTGTTGCCCACTATATTTGCATATCATTCAGTGACAACTGAATCAGTTTAGTGGTTCTTTTGTATAACCCTGTTAATTGACACAAGTTCAGTTGACCATCTGAATAACCCGTTCACTCGACACAAACTCTCACTGCTGCCCATTTTATTTGCATATCCTTAAATGATAACTGAACAAGTTCAATTGTTCTTTTGAATAACCCGGTTAATCGACACAAGTTCAGTTTTCATTTGCATGTCCTTAAATGATAACTGAACAAGTTCAATTGTTCTTTTAAACTCGTTCAATCAACACAAACTATTGCTGTTGCCCACTCTATTTGCATTTTATTCAGTGATAACTGAACAAGTTCAGTAGCTCTTTTGTATATCCCGGTTAATCTGCACAAATTCAGTTTTTATTTGCATATCCTTAAATGATAACTGAACAAGTTCAATTGTTCTTTTAAACTCGTTCAATCGACACAAGCTATTGCTGTTGCCCACTCTATTTGAATTTTATTCAGCGATAACTGAATCAGTTCAGTTGTTCTTTTGAATAACCAGTTCAATCGACACTAGCTCCAGCTGCTGGCCACTCTATTTGCATTTCATTCAGTGATAACTGAACAAGTTCAGTTGTTCTTTTGTTTAACCCGTTCAATCGAGCCACTCTATTTGCATAACGAAAAGTGTTGCCTACCCCCGGGCGCATTCGATTCAATTGTGACAGTGTTTGTCATAATCGATTGTCTTCATTAATCATTTCGGGCTAATGATTCCTAACAGTTGCCAGCTAGCCAAATTACAGTAAAATTCAAATATCTGCAGGCAACTGATTAACAGCTTTGCATGTAATAAGCCGATATTGCTCGGCTTTGCACGGTTGAAGAGTTTCTAATTAATTTTGCTTCCAATTATAAGTTTGTGAAACATATTTTCTGCTCAACTGAACAATGCTATATTATCAATAAGACCTTTAACTCTTGTTTGGTATACAGGGGTCAACAATTTATGTGATAACTTTAAGTCAAAGATTTAAAAAACTTTCATAAATATTTTTAAATTATTCGCGTATAATAAAAGGGAGTGAAAGAATAAGAACTGTAAGCTAAATTTATAAAGATTTTTTTTTTAAATTTAGTAATTTTCCAGACCTTAACTTAGTCTTCAAGTACATAACAAAAGACTAGACTATATTAAATTTAGTTAACTCTTAAGATTTATTCACATCAGTCAGTCAATCATACAAAATTGTCTTATAAACCTTAATATACTGTTTTATATTATAATATATATTCGCTGTCAAACGCCACATTTGATTTAAACTATAAGTGTTAGCATATTAAATATGTTTTTACTTTTTTGAAGACAAATTTATGTTACTTAACGAGCTTTGACAGGCGCGACACCTGCTGGAAGAGAGCGAACAAGAAAAAAAGCAATTATGGCCATGTAATGGAAGCTTGAGTATGTGTTGACATGGACGCAAACAGAGAGAGCTAGATACACACAGAGGTGTGCACACACATACACACACATAGACACACACAGAGACAGATTAAAGATGCGCGTGGCAGTTATAGCGAACGCTATGCCTTTATGGCCTTGAGCTAAACTGTTGTTGACAACGGCAGCCGTGGAAGGCGGTGCGGGGCGACGCGGGTCGGGACGGGGCTCAGACAATGGTACTAGCGCACCGGAAAGCCAGACACAGACGACAACGTTGACAGAGTTGCCTAATGCGAACACCTAACCCCCTGCGCCCCTCTTTCCCACGGCCTTGCCAATTGCAATACTAGGATGCTAGGATGTGTCTGCGTATCCTTTGTAATCGTGCCCTGTGGGTCTGTTTATGGATTTCATGTTTGGCAGGAAGGCAGCAAGCCATAAAGATTGGCTTGTAATGTCGCCCAGTTGCAAAATGCAATATTGTTGGAAGCTTTCAGCATTTACAAGAGCTGCCAACTTCTAAATGTGAAAGATGGCTAAAAAAAAAGTAGAAAAACTATTGAAGGACAACAGATTTGATATTTTCAACAATAAATCGAGGCAATTGCAGAAACTGAATTGATTTCGTAACATAAAATTAAAGTAGAAAGAGGTTAAATCTATGTGCAAGATAAAATATTTCCTTTTACTGCTATGTAGCATATAGTTTGAAAACTAGCTGTAAATAGTGGCTAAGCTTAAATAAAATTTCTTTTTAAATAAACTACCCTTGCAATTGATAAGAATATAGATGTAGTCTTCTCTCATTTGCCCCCAAGAGGCGGATAGGATTGCAAGACCTAAAGAGGCTAATTTATATTATTGTATATAATTTTTCGCAGCAGTCATTCTTAACGTATTTGTCAATTTGTGGATCTATATGCACAATGGTCGTAGCTATGTGCACCATTTCGTTTTGTATGGGATTGGTTACAAAATTACAATTGGGACAATTATGTGTTTTAAATCTCTAGACTATGTAAAGGTTCTCAAAATATTAAAGGATTTATGTTAAATACTATATAGACTTTCCGATATTTCACTTTTTCATCGATCTTAAGCGGAGGTCAGTAGTATTAGTTGCCAAATTTGGATGTTCTAGCTCTAAAACCCAATGGGCGTAGCTATATATACTTTATGTTTTTAGCATTCACTAATATATTCTTAAAATTTTAGGTCTTAGACTTTATCAGCGTATCCCTCTCCTATTGCAGCTATAGGATATAGTTAATCCCGAGATATGCAATGTCTATGTGCAAACTTTCAGCTCACTAGCTTTAATACTTTTGCAGGAGATTGCGCTGGCTATATCTACTCAGCGCGTCGTGCTGATAAAGTATTTATATACTTTATATAGTCGGAAGTACTTCCTTTTAAGCGTAAAAACTTGTAAGGGTATAAAATTACCCAGAAAGAAAACAAAATCCATTTGAAGGAGAAAGATTTGATATGTTTGTCAAAGGAAAACTATTCATTTCTCCTTCATTTAAGTAGTATTTCCTAAGAAAAGCAAGTGGAGCTCTAAGTAATAGCTAAGTTTGACAAGGAAAATAGTATATAAGAATGTCAATCAATTTTGCAGCTCAGCAAAGGTATAAAACGTATTTCTCCGAAAGACTTTTATTAGCATAAAGAGAATTATATACTTATATATTCTACACCTAAGCCGATTAAAAGACGTTTACTCTAGCAAAAAAGTATATATATAGATTTCAAATGCAGCTGTTAGCAAATAAGGTCTGCTTCATCGGCTGCTTAATGCGCTTAGCACCTGAGTAAATTCCACTTTGATCTGCAGAACGTCACTAAATATCCTTTGGGCGATTTTGCCACTCGCTGGTGTCTATTTTTAATGCGCTTAAGTGTATGCAGCGTAAATTTTTCGCTCACAGCTTAATAACTCTGGCAACTTATGCAAATAACTGACTGCAACTTTGAACTTTTACACAACAACAAGAAAAAAGAAAAAAAAATAAAGAAAATCGCAAAAGTTGGCAACGCTCTCAGCTCAACCGCAAAAGCAGCTAATGCGCTTAAAGAGTAGAGTAGAGTAGAGGAAGGATATATAAAGAACGACTAGTTGCTGGTTGCTACGGACACTCGGCGCTGTATCTGTTACTGCCCCCGGGCCAGCGGACTCCATTATGGGCATTATGTATAAATACGCTCTTAGTCCATTTTTTCCTGTTGAAGCACCAGCATATTCCAGCTAATTTGTGCTTAGCG
The DNA here is from genome assembly GCA_035045545.1 of Drosophila gaucha. Classification (NCBI taxonomy): domain Eukaryota; kingdom Metazoa; phylum Arthropoda; class Insecta; order Diptera; family Drosophilidae; genus Drosophila; species Drosophila gaucha. Next base: position 761,672 of record JAWNOY010000287.1, read on the forward strand.
AGAGAGAGTTAACTTTAACTCGATGCCAAACTGAATGTTTGTGCCCTAACTTGAGCTTTGTTTGTACCTCAAGTAACAAGGAAGTCAGCAAATAACATGTTTTCTCTTGGGAGGTTCAAATGAAATGTGTTTATAATGTTGTTGATTTCCATGTTGACTCTCAGTCCCAACACAATCAAAATCCAGCTAACTAACAACTATGATTAGTTAGTTAGTTCCTGTACTGGGCTTTGCATTAATCATCAGTCAGTCAATCAATTAGGCAGTCAGTTACGACAAACAGATATATAGAATAGAATTTATAGTCAGTATATTGTCAGTCAATAAGTTAGAAATTTAAATTGATTTTCGCAAATCTAAATTTAACTGAGCTGTTATGCCTTGCGATCTGTGTAAATCGTCAGTCAGTCAATCAATGAATCAAAATTATGTTTCGATTAGTCAGTTGAGAGAAGCACTTTTCTGTAGAGAAAAGGGAATGCAGATAGATAGCTTATCCGATTTCGGGCCTAATCGTTAGTTTGTCAATCAATCAATCAATCTGTTAGCAGATTCAGTGGTCAAGCAGCAAAATATAAATATAAATTGTATAATCTTAAATATATATTATTATATTATAGCTAACTAGCTCTAATGGTGTAGACTGAGCCTTAATCAAAAATTAGTCAATCAATCAATCAAAATTAAGCTGCGATTGGTCAGTCAAGAAAAACACTTTTCACTTTGCCGCTACTAGCTCTTTCGATATCAGCCTTGTGCTAATCGTTAATCTGTCACTATCAATCAATGTATTAGAACATTCAATCGCCAAGCACCTTAATATAAGTCAAGCAATCAATCAGTCATGGCAAAAGCTTTTTAGAAAAAACTTTAGCTAGCTTGCTTTCATAACTAGGGCAGTATGATGACAATAAGTCAATCAATCAATCAATCAATCACTCAGCTAGCACACCTAACTGCACCTTATGACTTGCGCTCTTTGTTAATTATGAGTCAATCAATCAATTAACTATTTGGATAATCTCATAAATGAAATAAATTCAAATATTATTTGAATATACTTTTAAAAAAAATTGTTAAGGTAAATCAATCAATCACTTAATCAGACAATCAACTAATCAAACTTAGTTAACCAAAAAGACTTAAAAGCTTCGGTTTACAAACTAAACTCAAATGTCAAAGAATGTCAATTAAATTCGATCGTTACAACAAAAGTTTTTATCAAAGTAAGTCAGTCAATCAATCAGCTCGAATATTAAATCCCTTCGGCTTACATTCAAAATTAGAATTTTGGTGTATGCAAATTAGTATTTTCTTCGCAGAAAGCGCTATTGTTAAATTGTTGCCAAAGTTGAGTTGACTTTGTGGAGTTGATTTAATCACCACGAATATTGACTTAATCTTTGTTTTGACAGCAGTTTTTTGGTTTGGCCGTAGGATCTTTGGCTATGCTTAATTGCGTGCCATTAAAAATTGATTGAAATAAATAGCACGCATACGCCCCATGGGCCGTGGCAACATTTGAGCTGCAGGCGAAATTGATGATGGCAAATTACTTTTAATTCTTTTTAGCGTTAACGGCAACTCATCAAGTTGAGTGTTTAAATTTCATTTATGCTCGTTATATTTGCATATTTACTGAGAAGTTAGCTGCAATCAAGCTGAGTGCTTTCTTCTGCACAAGCTTCAAGCAATTCCTTAAGGTCGCGACTGTTCGCAAACCCACAAAACATCATAAATTCAATTCAATTAAACGAAGTATCAACCCAACCCGCCAGTTATTGTTATATATATAAATATAACGAAAAACAACAGAAAAAATAAACAATAACAAATATTAAGCGAAACGTGTAGCCACAATTGTTATTTGATACGCGTTTAGTTTGCTTTATGTTTTGTTTTCGAGGTTTTTCAGTTTTTAGTTTTTGGTTTTCGGTTTAGTTTGCTTAAATAAATTCGAGTGTGTGTGTATGTATGTGTGTGTGTAGTGCTTATAAATATACATGAACATATCTGTGCAGTCAGTAACTGTACAATACCTGTGCGATACCTGTGCGATACCTGTGCTGCTTAATTGTAACCCGCAGCCCTTTGCAAACAACTGCTCTAATTGCAATGGTTGTTCGCAAATATTTATGCGTTTTTAATGGTGCATCCGATAACAGTCGAAGTCGGTGAAAACTTTGCAATCGGACGCAACCTACTGTCGAAAAATATCGTCATTCGATGTCATCATATATCAAATCGATGTCATTCGACCATTTTTATACCCTGAACCCATTGAAAATGGGAAATCAAGGTATAATGGTTTTGCAAAAAGTATGTAACAGGCAGAAGGAGGCGTGGCAGACCCCACAAAGTATATATATTCTTGCTCAGGGTGACGAGCTGAGTCGATTTAGCCCTGTCCGTCTGTCCGTATGTATGAACGCGTCGATCTCAGAACCTATAAGAGCTAGAGACTTCAAATTTTGCACGATGGTCTGTGTATACAGCGCGCATATCGAGTTTGTTTTAGATATTCGATAAATTTTTCTGTTTCAATGATATCGATTTAAAACGATATCAAGATTCAGTTTTTGACCATATCTTTTACATATTTTTAGCTACAGCTACCAAATTTTGTTTTTAGCATAAATAAAATACATTGTAAATAAAATACATTTTCTATTTTTTCATATTTTGGATACCGGCTCCACATTTCACAAAAAAAATTTATTAAAACAAGTAAGAACGCTCTAGTCGGGTCTACCCGACTACGAGATCCCCTGAACCAAGTCCGATGCGGTGTTTTAAACAATCTAGCTAACATCTTTTATCTGTACATATTACCCATTGCGCGCACACACACACGCACACATACATACACAAGCACGCGCGCCGCTTACTGCGTACATGATTTAGCGGCTGCGCTTGGGCTGCATTCTGGGCAGCAATATGAGAAATTAATTGTTTAATAACTTCGGTTCTAGATCTACTTTCTTAATGAAATTTTCAGGACATAATATTGACACCTAAAGGTGTATATATCCGAAATCCCAACTCCCTAGTATTTGAAATACGTTTTTTCCACATATGGGTCTAATGGGGTCTAATTATTATCTGTATTTGCATCACAGCAACCTACATAGTCAATTTGGTGTCTCTATCTGTTATGGTCTTTAAGTTATAGCTTAAAAACAAAGTCAAAATATCGATTGTTATCGATAATAAGGAAATAGGATGAGTTATCGAAAAAAAAAATAAACTTGTACTGCGTATGCTATACAAGAATATATATCTAAAATCTCAAATCTCTAGCTTTTGTGGTTTACGAGATCACTGCGTTCATACGGACGGACAGACGGACGGACGGACAGACGGACAGACGGACAGACGGACATGGCTAGATCGACTCAGCTCGTCGTCCTGATCAAGAATATATTTACTTTATGGGGTCTGCCACGCCTCCTTCTGCCTGTTACATACATTGTCACAAAACCATTATACCCTGAATTCCCATTTTCAATGGGTTCAGGGTATAAAAAAAAATTATTAAAGCCACAATTAAATCTTTTCAAATTTTTTAGTGAAAACCGTATTTTAAATAAATTAATAGCATTCAATGCAGAAAATTGCATTCAAATCCGTTAAGTAATACAGAAGTAATTAAAGGAAACATTGTAAAAGCAATGTGATTGTAAAGACAATGTGGTTTGCGTCTTCCACGATTCCTTCGCCGCACCAGGAACACTCATCTGTGTTGTCGTGGCCAAAACGGAGCAGGTAACTCCGGAAACATCCGTGTCCAGTTAGGATCTGCGAAAGATAAAAGTTTACTTCTCCATACTTACGATTTATCCACGGCGCCAGTTCCGGGATAAGCGTGTGTGTCCAGCGTCCTTTTGACGACTCATCCCACTTCCTTTGCCATCGAGCAATGCTGAGAGTTCTCTCCGTGCTCCTAGCATTGCTGATGCGTGTGGTCTCGCTGTTGTTGCCTCTATTTAATTCATCCGATTCGATGACCAATTCTTCAATTGGGAGCATACCAGCTACAACGAGTGCTGCATCATCAGAGACTGTTCTGAACGCGCAACTGACTCGAATAGCACATAGGCGGTAGGTGGCTAGGCGGAGTAGCCATCGCTTTTGACCATACTGATACAGCGTAAAGAATGATGGACCTCGTAACACTCATTAGAAGATGGCGTCGTTGTTGTTTAGGTCCCCGTGTGTTCAGCAACGTGCATGTATGCATGTGTGCCTGTGTATATGTGTGCATGTGTATATGCGCGCAGAGGTAATATGTATAGATAAAAGATGTAAGCTAGGTTGTTTAAAACATCAGCTCGGACTTCAGTTCAGGGGATCTCGTAGTCGGGCAGACCCGACTAGAGCTTTCTTACTTGTTATTTGGGTGTATTTGTAGAGTATTCATACCCTCTATCCAACTGCAACTTGGTGTTTCTGACTCAAGAACTGTGGAAGATGCCATTTTCTCAGATTATAGAAAATACTTTATAATTTATTCCCTTCATATTTTAAATAGTCTAAATAGTCTAAATGCATCCTATTGACTGGGATTAAAAGAATTGCCTTAAGTTCTGCTAAGTTAGTATTCATTTATTTATAGGTTGTCTTTACGAATATCAACAAAATTTATAAAATTAAAAAAAAAAGGTTTAATGGAATGAATGACAGAAATGAATAAATGAAATTTCAAATTCCATTTCAGTTTGTATATTAATTATTCTGGAATTCTTAAATAGTCCAGCTATCGATGACTGCTAATTAGAAAACAAATTTCAATTTAATTTAAGCCGACAATAACATAAAATAAGTGGAATATAGTTCTTATATAAAATTCTTATACGTAGATCAGACGTGTATGAATTATGCGCTTAATTAAACTTCTTCATCTATTTGTAGATATATACTATATATATAAATATGCTTCTGCTATTCCTTCCGAATATTAATGCTGCACAAATAGTTATCTAATTTCTGTCTGATTTGTAATTACAACAACTCATCCTCGTACTACACGTATTCCGCATTATTTAGATCCGACTCACAATTAATACATAATTATATTTTTCTGGTAGAGAAAACTTCGGGCTCAGCTTTATTAATTAATTATACAGAAATGGGAATCTGTTGTCAATGTGTGTGAAGGCATGTTTCTGTGTGTATATGTGTGTAGCTTTGTATGTGTGTGTTTATGGCTGACATGATTGACTAACCAACTGACTTAATGACTAACTGACTAAGTGATTATGCTAACCAATAAAATGGGAAAAATTCGGTGTCAGCGCGTACAAGCTGCGTGTTAGGGTTGCCACAGTTTACAAAGTTGTTGTTCAGCAGAAATAGGGAGAAAATTGTTGTTGTTGCTGTTGACTACATTAAGTATGCGTTGAGCGTGGGTTTTGTAAAAAATTGGCTGCCTCTTAATTTGTATGCATACAGGCATAATGGCAGACATATATATAACCAATTGTTCACTGAGAGAAAAATTATGCTGGAATGTGAAAGAATGTTTTTTTAACCATTTACGAGTATGTAACCATTTATACACTAAGAGATAAATGATGTTAGAAATTGAAATAGACAGCAGAATGGAATACGTGATAATTATATTTGTAAATATCTATAAATGGATTAGCTCCTATTATATGTCTAAATAGTTCTCTTAAACAAGATATATGGGAACAGTTTTAAAGCTAAAAAAACAGTTTTAAATATTTATAACATGAAAAAAAAACAAAATTCCTCTTTGTCAACACATATATTTATAAAATTGTCTTAGGAAAAACTCTCGCAACAAAAATTTAGCTTTTTCGATTGGAAATACAAACTGAAAAGACAGAATCTGGAATGAATTTATAGTTTTCAAGAATTTTAAAACTTAAAACAATCATAGAGCCATTTCAATTCAATTTAGGTTTTTACTTTCTTCAATTAATTATTTGCTGAGACTCTAATAAACGAATTTTGTTCTATTCATAAAGCTTATGAAAATGGAGTTTCGCTTTCAGCTTCATAAAGCTGTAGTTACAGAAAATGTAACTTGACTCTTTTCTCTGAGTGTATATGTATAACAGTGTGCGAGTAAACACTGTCTAGTTAGTTTTGCGGCCATATAAATTAGTCAAGCAGTATTTTTGCGTACAAATTCAACAGCCTTGAATATCCTGTAGCATGCTTTATGTTTGGTGTATCATAAGTTGGTCTGGCACAAAAGGTTCGCTTTGCAGTGCATCCCTTTTGGCGGCTTCTAATTGCTTCTTATTTTTGGCCGCAAATATTTTTGGGTCTCTAGTCGGCCGCACGTGGCTTTAATTGCGATACTTTTGGTAAATACTTTTTAACTTACTTTTACAAATGGTATGTACTTAGAGTCGGATAATATTGACTTGCTTAAACGAAGACTGTCTTTTGAAAAGAATTCGAATGAATAACTCAAAAAACAAACACTTAAGCTTAACAATTTTTTTTTAAATCAGTTAAGGTATTTGGGCAATTGGAACGGTTCCGAAATTTGTTTTTCAAACTAAATTATTAAACTAATTAATTTAATTAGGCCAAATGAAGTTTTTTCAGCCATGTTCGCATCATTGATTTTGATCAGAGTTTTATCATAAATGCCAAGGAGTTAAATGTATTTCTTGGATAAATTTAAAAATCTGCAAATTTCGAATTTTGAATAGCTTTAAGTTGTTCAAATCTTTCAAAACTTTTCGAACTTCAAGGATTTAAATAACTAAAAACATTATTAACAGATCTTTGGAGGGATTTCTTAATCTGCCTTTTTAGAACTTTGAACTAATCCTACGTGAAATTAAAATATATCTATTCTTTCCCCTTTTCTGTATTTCCTACAAATAGTTGGTTTCCAGCAACCCGAATCAACGCAACTGGCGCGGCATTCTCATCGCTCTGCTGGTGATCATCATTGTTTTGGCCCTGATTGTAACCTCGGTGGTAAGTCGCAACCTCATGGTAAATATTTTTGGTGTAAATTGTAAATTCCTTGAGTAAAAATCAATTATATGTTGCAATGTAATTTGAAATTGTTAATTAAAAAGAAAGCTCAAAGAATTTATGTGCTTTTGTGTAAAAAGTAACCATTTATCAAATGAAATCAATACGAATGCAATTTTCACTAACACACAAAAACACAGCTGTACAAATACACACACAAAAAACTCCATTACTGTACAATATTCACACATTGCAATTGTATTTTGATTTCAGGTCACAATGTACAAATGAAAAACATGTTAAAATTAAGTCGGATGCTACCGACTAACTAATACTCTGTTCACAGTGTATGAAGAGTTTGAGTTATTTATTATTGGATTTCGAACTTCTGAACTTTAAAGATCTGCAATAAAATTTAAACCAAAATTAAAATATACTCTCTTGCAATTTGTGAACAGTGTATTATGACAAACGAAAACCTCAAATGTTATTTGTGTAAATACGTTTCGCTCATTTTTGTCTTCTTCTTTGTTTATTTATTTTATACTTCCTTTTGTACCTGGCTGCGTGATATTTGTGCACCTCTTTGAAATTCCTTTATCCATTTTCCCATTTATTCCCATTTTGTGTTGACGTTGTTCTCTCGTTCGTTGTTGTGATGTGTTGTCGTACTGCGCATATAGAAAACAACATATAAAATTTCTGCATTTATCAAAAAAGGTGCTGCTCACGCCCCCCGATGAGGGACCGCGCGTTAAGGGGCAACGCATCAAGCTGCAGGACATTGTCGATGGACTCTACGTGCCACAGAGTGCAAATGGCAGCTGGATCGATGGTAAGTTTCGGAAACAGCGCTAAGTCAAACCAATTCCGTTCTGAAGCTACAGCTAAAGTTTTCTCAATGTCTAGTAGAGGCATTTTACTCATATCTCTGGCCTCTGCTTAATAGTTATAGCTGACTGGAATCATTCATAATCAATTGATTTCTACTTAAATGGCATTATCGATGTATGCACAGGTGTATACTTATTCAAGAAGTCCTTTCCTCACAATACTTCTCTAAAACTAACTCTTTTTCTCGTTTACAATGTCTTAGACTTAAAAGTCAATATAGAGTTGAAAAAAATGAATAGCTGACAGATTCAAACATATTTGATTAATATTTATTGGGATATAATATTTTTCTCGTTTTCTAAAGATTTTCTTTTCTTTGGATCTTTTTAATTTCCAATAAAAATTGATGTTAAATTCTCCAAAACATTGCTTAATCAGAAATTAATAATATAAAAAATAATAATAATAATATATAATAAAATCAAGTAATCAAACTAATTACTTAAATAATATATCTGTTATAGTAATATATCAAAAATATCTAAATATTAATATATGAATAAAATTATGCAATTATTATACAAAATTATATAATTTATAAAATTTAAGAATGTTGAATTAAATATTTCCCAACAAGTGGATAATAAAATTTTACAAATATTTTGTATGAATTTTACATTTTTAAAAAAATAAAAATAATAATGAAAATTTAAATGTTTAAATTAAAAAAAGAAAAATTGAAATGCTTAAATTAATACAAAAAATTAAAATATAGAATAAACAGTGAAAAAGAAAATATATATAAAATGAAATAACACAATGACGCAATAAATATTAAAAGACAAAAATGAATAATTAAAACAAGTAATAAAACCAAAAATGATATTTAAAATAAGTTAATAATAAAATAAAAATTTTAAATCTTAATAAATAATAATTTTACATAGTATAAAATTAACAAAAACCTATTATTATTATCAAATTAAATAATCTGAAAATAAAGGATAAAACCAGACAATGAAATGTCAACTTAAATTTGATACAACTGACAGTTAGTTAAGCTGACATTAAGATAACCACAAGTAAAATTAAATGTCAGCCTAACTGGACATTGACAAAATGTGCCCACATCACAATTCTGATATACCCCGTTTTTCTCGTTTCGCAGCTGAGGAGTTTTTGTATCAGGATCATTTGGGTCGCATCTGCCTGCTGAATGCAGCCAATCGCACGGAACGCGTCCTCATGTCTAATGTGACATTTGTAAGTACAATTTTTTTGTTACCAGTGCCACGCCTCCTTGCCCTAGCCTTCGCTATGAGCGTGCAGTGTATGCTTATTGCTTATCTGGGAGCTGAATAAATATTTGCAGCATGTTATTTACGGTTTGGGACGGGCAAGAAGGCTGCTGCTATCTCAAGTGTACACACTTGACTTGGCAGCGAAACAGTTGGCTGGCACTGTTAACTGATACACACAGACACACACATAGGCATAGGGAACGCAGCAAAGTAGGCAAAAACAAATGAGCCAAGTTATCGCTACGCCATAACGATAAAAGCCAAACGATTCTTATGCCAATGGTTGAGTAAACATGAGACAGGAAATATATACATATATAAATATATATAGAGCTGTGGTAGCTACCCGGCTGAAACGATTTTCTAATGAATAATGCGCGTTCTGAAATTGAAAAACAAACAAATAAAGCAACACAAATATCTTATGAATACAAGCCAAAGGGAGCTCAAAGTAGCAGAGCCAATTTTTGACAGCTGCCAAAAAGACGCGAGCATTTTGTAGTTGCCTTCAAGCAACAAGTGCCACAAAGTGCCAACTGGCAACTGCAACATGCAAAACACTCGCTTCTGTCAACACTTGGCAAATAATTAATGAGCAGCGAGTAAAACGAATCAGTCAAACAAAATAGATACTATTTGAGGGTAAGCATAACTATTATAGGCTACACTTAGCAAAAACTATAAGCATGTTTCGGTCTCAAACCGCTTTTAATTATTAAATTCTTATGAAAAACATGATCATAATTTCAAAATATCTAAATAAGAGCAAAAAGAAGTAGATGAAGGTTTGTGATTAATGTCATTTCACTAAAATTTGAATAAAATAGAGAAATTTTAAAACTGTTTTTTTATAATTTTTTTATTTTTAAATAATTTCATTTTAATTAAATTTGAACAGTATAAACAAATCTAAAATTTTTTATAAATTTCTTGTATTGAACATACTAACTATATTCTTCACCCAGTGAAAAGAATGACGTTTAAGCTATTGTATATAATAATTAATAGTATATATTAATCTATATAAGCAACAAAAATTTATACTTTTTAAAAGATATCCTTAATTTGTATTAGCATTAAAATAGTTTTCAAATGATTATTTATTATCATGATGCAAGCTAAATAAAATATATTCTTCATATATTTCTCAAAGTGTAGCTCATTTTTAATTTAAGCAAATAGATAACTCCAGTAAGTGCTTGAATATTTGCGTCTAATTAGACTCTGTTCCCAAAGGGAAAAAGAGTCTATTGGATTTGTGCAATGTCCGTCTTGCTGTCTGTCCGTCTGTCTGTATGAACGCGCATCATTTGGACACTATAGAAGCTAGAGACTTGTAATTTGGAATATATACTCGTGTGTATCCGCGTCAGATCAAGTTTGAGTATTTTTCCGATACGCCCACAGGGGGCGTGGCAAATCGGGAAATGCTATATCTATTAAGACTAAAACGCTGTTATTTTAGTCAATATTGCAGTCTAAGAAATGGGATTTAGAATATATATTTGTGTACACCACGCGGACGTTTTAAGATATAGATTATATATCTACGCCCATTGTGGGCGTGACAAATCGGATAAAACTATATCTTCTACAGCTTTGAAGCTAGAGCTTTCAAATTTGGCATGTGGGTTACTGTTGACCTTCCCTTAAGTTAGATCAAAAAGTTATATACCCACGCCCCCTGGGGGCGTACCAAATCGGGAATATACATATAGCGATTTGTATAAATCTTATAATATTTTGAGCGTATTAAGAGCTAGAGACTTGAAATTTGGAATACATGTGCAAGTAGATCACTCGGAATCAAAAACATATATTATAGATATTTACGCCCATTAAGGGCGTGACAAATCGGATAAAACTGTATCTCCTACAGTTTTAGAGCTAGAGCGTCAAAATTTTGCATGTGGGATACTGTTGACCTCCTCTTAAGATACGTCAAAAGTTATGTATCCACGTCTTCTGAGGGGCGTGGCAAATCGGGAATTACTATATCTTTTACTAAAACCGTGATAATTTCGGCAATATTGCCGTCAAAGAGTTGGGACTTGGAATATATATTCTAGTATCCTACCTCTACCCAAAAATATATGTTATATATAGCTACGCCCATTTGGGGCATGCCAAATAGGGTAAAACTGTATCTCCTACAGTCTTAGACGTAGAGCATCCAAATTTGACATGTGGGTTACTGTTCATGAAATTTAAATTTACGAAAAAAAAAATAATAATAATCATAATGTAAGCCTCCGTAAAACAAATTCTAGTTGACCTAACTGGGGATTGAAACAGGGTCTTCGCTACCACAACGCAAGTCTGTTTAAGCAAATCAACACACCACCAAACTCAATTTGGCGAATAGTCGTGAAAGAGACGCCGTGGTGTAGTGGGTAGAGTCGCTGGCATGCGAAGCGCGTGATCCAGGTTCGATTCCCATCGCTGCCGCGTGGTATTATTATTTAATAAAATTTTTTTTTTATTTTTTTATAACTTCTATGTTACTTAATGGATTTTGATAAAACTTTCTGCATAAATCCTTATATTTTATTAAAAATACGGTTTTACCTAAAAAATTAAAAAAAATGTAAATGTGGCTTTATTTGCAACTGAACTTATATTAAATTGATTTTGTGAAATGTGGAGCCAGTATCCAAAATATATAAAAACCAAAATAGTATTTTATTTTAAAAAAGCTATATGTAAAATTTGATGACTGTAGCTAAATTGACGTAAAAGACATGCTCAAAAAAAGAATCTCGATAATCTCGCATTCAAACATACGGAAAGACGGACGGACGGTCTACATATTTATTGAGCCTACACACCTTTAGCAGGAACAGAGTCTGACGCAGTCGGTGGCGCCCGACTGCAACGTTCTTACTTGTTTTATAAACGACTTTGTTGAACCCCACAAAATGGCATTGTGGCGAAAAGGCTTAAGTTTTATTATGATTGGATTAGAGCTCAAAGAGTTTTGCATTTTAATTACCAATTAAATAGCAAAGTGCATAAAGCTGAAAAAACGTGGATTCTTGAATTTATGGGCGACACTCAGCGAAAATAATGTCGTTGCAATTTATATTAGGAGAAACTCTCAGAAAATTAGTTTCTAATTATAATTAAATATCAGAATGAATCTTAGAGACAGAAAATGTTGTTTGTTTTAAGGTAAAGTATATGAAACAGTTTTTTTCTTTCAGAAAATGAAAGATTAGACTATAGTTATACACAAATTTGTATTTTAAAAAAATTGCTTAATATAAAAAATTTAAAACTAAGAGATTATTTATTGTTGACTTCATTTAAGCATTTAAAATACTTTAATGAAAAAAAATATAGATATATATTCCGTTTTTAGGCACTTATGCTTTATCTGGCGTACCTCAGCGAATAATTAACAAATCCAAATTAGAAATTGTTTCAGCTTAATTATAACCATTGGCAAAACACGCGCTGTGCAGACAATAAAAAATTTTTAATTAAAATTACGCATACGCAGCGTCTGCAATTATGTATACGCCGCATTGTTATGGCAGCAGCTTAACAGCTACCACACGCAGCTACTTGAGCGCAAAATTCATTTGAAACTCAACATTCAACATTCACACAACATTTTCAACGAGCTGCCACTAATTTTCTGAGTATATTCTCCTTATGTACGCAGAAAACCCTGGCTCCCTTCACATTTAGCATATCAGCAGATAAACGCTACCTGCTACTGGCCCAGAACGTGGCCAAATTGTTTCGACACTCGTATTTGGCACAATATACGCTCTACGACATACACACGAGGTAAGCGAACAAACTCATCCTCTCTTTGCGATTCTCACAAATGTGAATTTCTTTTCCAGTGAGGCCATAAAACTGCGCTACAATTCGCAGCAGGAAGAATGGCCCTATTTGCACTATGCGAGATTTGCGAGCTCTGGAAATGGTTTAATCTGGGTGTACAACTACGATATTTACTATCGGCAAGAGGTGCGTGCCACACACGCGTATCGCATCACTCACGACTCAGTGCCTGGCATTGTCTACAACGGCATACCCGATTGGCTTTACGAAGGTAAGTTTGAGTTGTAAAGTAATGAGAGCTATATATCATACTTAATACACTTTGCTAGTCGTTATTCATATACAATATTTTATTCTCAAAATAAATTTGGCATTTTTTATGTATTTCATATACAAAACTGATCAAAAATTGGGCTCGAACCCTACTGAGTTCGTAATCGATACTAAAAATTCTATCAACAAATTCGTTTGATGTCATAAAAGACAGTTGTAAAACAGAAACTGTCAACTTTAAGCTAGTAGATTAGCTTGATAAGTATTTAAAACACTTTGCTAGCTGTTATTCGTATTATATTTTTGATATCAAATTCTATATCTGCATATTAATAATGCTGTATCTATATAATATATTACAAGTTTTATATATGTACTACCCTAACTTTTCTAAAGAACTGTTCTAGCTATATTATTTTAATTAATTATCATTAAAGCATTTGGTATTCCAAACATTCATATTCATTCACATTATATCTTCCGCTCATAGTGAAAATTCTGTAAAGCTAACCGTTATTCATATCAAATATTTTCATCTGAAAGAAAAATCTGCATCTATTTTACAAATTACAAAATAATTCTGAAGACTATCCCAAGCTAACTTAAGATCTGATGTAGCAATTAGATTTGATAGATAGTTCAATTAATTATCATTTAATTAAAAAGCATTTAGAACCCGAAACATTAGCTTATATTTACATTATATCTTCCGCTCATAGAGGAAATTCTACAAAGCTAGCCAATTATCATTCAATATATGAACTTTGCGTATACGAAACACTTTGCTAGTCTTTATTCATATTATATCTTCCCGTTCTTAGAGGAAATTCTGCATACAAATAATGCCATTTGGTTGTCGGATGAGGGGCACCTGCTGCTCTATGCCAGCTTCAACGATACACACGTGCAGGAGCAGCACTTTGCGTGGTATGGCACCTCCACAGGCGCCGCAGGTGGTGCTGCGACAAGCGGCACGAGCCATGGCACTGGCAATGGAAATGGCGGCGGCGGCGGTGGCAGCGGTAGCGGCCATGGCGGTGGGGTTGGCGGTGGCTCAGCTGGTGGCACTAATCCGCATGCCAACTTGTATCCGGAAATTAGATCCTTACGGTAAGTTCTGCCGTGTCCCAGGCAATATTACTTTTCGATTAGGTGTTAATGATGTGCTCGTGACTGCCATTAGCCCTAAATAGTGTTCGGGTAAGCAAATGCTTAAAATTCATGAGGTGCAGATAGTTTTTGGGATTCCTTTTCGCGACGGGACCAACCCAAATGTGCCCAGCTATGCAGCAAGGTGTTAAGGCTCTGTGTACGTGTATTGAAATTCTTATACGCTGTTCACAAGGCAAAAGGGAGTATATTGGCTTAACAGGAGAATGACTTATTGTTAAAACTCTACTTCAACTGGTCTGTAATTTTGAATAGAGTAATAAGTAGTACTATAGTTCTACTTGTGTTGAGACGGCAGGGACATTCTTATTCTCTGTTTACAAAGTGAATAAGAGCATATAGGCTTAGAAGTCTGAAATCTAAAAACAATGTTAAAGAGTGAAGACAGTAGTTCAGCTGCAGCTCTTACATTCTGAATAGAGCATAAAGTAAACGATAATTAATATTTTGAATATTCCTATACGCTATTTACAAAGTGTCAAACGAGCATATTAGCTTTTTATTCTGAAACTCTTAAAATGGAATAACTACAGAGTTTGAAAAATTTTAAAATCTCATATGGGAATGCAGATTCCCAAAACTCGATTTACAATATAAAAAAATTAAAAAAAAAACTAGAAACTCGATTAACAATATAAAAAAATTAAAAAAATAGGATATTGGGAATTTTTTAGATGTCAATATTAGAAGAATACGGAAATGCTAATGCTAGCGAACGTATATAAAGAAATTGCAATACAAATACCTTCGTTAATTGACTAAATAACAATACTGCATATATCGTTTGAGTATTTCCTAGTCCCCAGTGCCAGCCAAACAAATTACAGAAATCTATATTTTCTTGTCAAAGTTTGAAAGCTACTGGAATTAATATCTGTAAGCCAACTGCTATATATTCAAGAAGAAAAACTCTAGACCAACTGCAGCTCTCACATTCTTTACAGAGTATTAAGTATTCGGCATTCAATTTTAAACTTGAAAAGTCGAATGTCAACATAGTTTAAGTTTAAGGACTTTAATCGAAGAGACTAACTTCACATTCTTATTAGTAACAGAGTAGCTCGCAGTCAGTTGCATGCAACTGCTTGACAGGACATTAAAATTAGTTTACATCAAGTGTAAGGCTCTTGGCACTTGGCCACGTTAGTCCTTTAATACAATACGAAGCTGAACTGCTGTCATTTTCGATTTGATAAATTGCCAAATGCACAAAAGGTTTGCTCCTCTGCCCTTGGGGCTTACGGAGCTGACAAAATTGCCATCTAACCTGTTGTGTTTAGTGTAATATCATCATTTGGGAATTACTTATGCAAATGTGTAAGAGTGTGCGGATAAGTGTAGATGCCATCAATGGTAATTGAAAATGCTAAGAATAGAAATGCAAAACTTTAGCTCAGAGTATAAAACGAAATTTTATATTAAGCTGTCTCAACTTGAAAGCCGATTAGAATCGTTAAGCTATTTAAATATATCCAATTAAAGTTGGCTTCACATTTAATTTAGTTACTTGAATTGTTACGATAGAATATGCAGATCTAAGATTTAATATTTTAATCAAATGGAATACTTATAAATGAGAATACATAAAACATTTAGGAAGTTAAATAGTTGAATACCCTTCAAGAGTAAATTCTTTTAGGCGAAAGTTTTTCCAGCAACAAAAAAATATATATGTATTAATAGAAATTGAGTAAAAGCAAAAGCTAATATAGTTCGATGGAGTGATTGATTGATTGATGATAAATGTTGATGATAAGTCTTACTTATACCAAATGAATGAAAATCTGTGAATAAATTGCTTGACTGACTGACAATTGGAAAGCTAAGTAAATGCAAAATATAAGTTAGTTGAATAGAGTAACAGACTTACTGATAATATACATATAAGTTAACTCTTACTTAAGCCAAATGAATGAAAATCTATATTGACAGAATTTGATTGAATAACTAACTGACTGATTAAAAATTAAAGTTCAGTTTAACAGTTAATCGTTTAAATTATGAAACTAAATGTTAGCAAAATCTAAGGTAGTTCGATAGAGTAAGCGAATGGTTGATGATGGAGATTTAACTTAAAAATATTACTAAAATTCTCACAATAGATTGACTGAAGCACAGTACATATCATGAAAGCTTAAGAGCTGAGCGAAGCCTCAAATAGTTTGACTATCTTTTGCTGAAAATCTTTCTAACTGAAAACTTTTTATACAACAAATTAATATATAGAATATATAGATACATTGATTGACAGACTTATAGTTCGATGATGAACTCGTAAGACAAGTAACTGGAGTCAGAAAGTTGATTTAAAACAATGCTAAGAGCAATTTTAGAAACTTAAAATTGTTCTATGCTTTTACTATATCTTTCCCTTTCTCTCTTTCTGCTATTCTTTTTGTAACGCCATGGCCTTCTTACTTATTACAGCTATCCAAAACCGGGCACACAGAATCCCATCGTCACGTTACGGGTGGCTGACCTATCGGATCCACAGAAGATGCACATCACAGATCTAAAGCCTCCAAAAATTTTACAAAATGAGTGCGTATGGACCTTAGCCCTATAAAAATGACAACGCAACTAATTTGCTGTGCCTCGTTTGCTCCTCATCTCCTATAGGGATCATTATTTTAGCAGCGCTAGCTGGGTGAGTGGCAAGGAGATCGCTGTGGTGTGGCTTAATCGACCGCAGAATATATCTGTGGTTAGCGTTTGCAGGAGTCCCTCGTTTGCGTGCATTGAGGTAGGTTGCATTTGACCTAATTAAGCGTGTTTCTGCTAATATCCTGTGTGCGTGTATCCTTGTGTATCCCTATATATATGTGTGCTTGTATGCAGACACATCGTGTGAGCGGCGATGGACGCGGCTGGGTGGACACCGTCTCGGTGCCATTGTTTGCGGCAAATGCGAGCCTCTATGTGGCCATATCACCGCTGCGCGACGGCTCGTTTGGTAAGTGACCCATATGTCAATCCGGCTTTTGTTTCGAGCTCGATTCACAATCAACTCTCCTACCCTCTATCGTTCCCAATCGGTAATCGGACAGGCTATTTCCGGCACATCGTGCACGTGGACATTGACAACAATCGGGTGCTGCCCCTCACACACGGCCCCTACGAGGTGAATCGACTTCTGCACTGGGATCAACTCGATAATTGGATGTAAGTAGCTAACGGAAGCACCAATTCGACAATCCAACTCAAAACTGAATCCCAAATTGCGATAAACGCTGTCGAACGACAAATTTAACTATCACATAAACCGACTTTAACGTGCGGAACATGAAACATTGCATAAAAGCTGACTGCCATTAAACTGAAGCACAAACTAGAACGTCAATTGTGACGAGAATAAAGTTTTTACAGATAGCTGAAGAAAGATATCAGGATTTGAACTCAGCATTTCCTCTTTAAGATTGAGTCACATATTTAGCTCAGCTTTTTTTTGGTGCAATTCATATAAATATAGTTAAATTTAAAAATTTCTTTATATGTTATATCTATAGCAAATTTTACAAACCGCTAAGATCAAAGAACGTGATTCTTCTTCAAATAGAGATAATCTCTTTAAGATGCCTAGGCATCTGTTATCTTTCAAGTTCTTATCAAGAACCAAATTCAAGTTTGAGTTAACGTTTAATTTAAACTAGGGACTCACTCTTTATCGACTACTTATCGACATTCAAGTTTTTGTTATGGTCAATTTGTTAAGCATCAAAATCAGTTCAAAGTTAAATTTGTTATTCTAAGTAATTTCTCTATAGAGCTTGAGTATAATCTTAACGTAGAGTTATTTATCTAGCTCATCGTATGTAAAGCTTTTACTATAGCTTTTTACCTACCTATAAACTAGTAAGTACTTGCTAAGCAGTTTTCTCATAGATCTTATAAATACTCAAATTTCAGTTAGGTTTCTGGCTTAAAAATGTAGTTCCAAATTTAATAAATATTTATTAAAAATTAATAGAAAATTATGTTTTAAGTTTAAATAGAATTTTGCAGATAATTTAAAGAATGGTTCGAAATATTGACTAGCTGTTTAAAATTTATTTTAAGTATTTTATGTTTCAGTAAAGGTTCAGCTTAAAATTTAGTTCGATTAAAAAGTATTTAGAAAGTTCCAGAGTTCTTCTGATCAAGTTTTCTCTGAGCGCTTTATTTGAATTATTACCGATAGCTATACCTTTCTTAAAATTTGTTTAGAAAAGCAACTTATCCATATTCTTGTTTCAATTAAAGTCTAGTTTTAAATTCAGTGCAAAGTTAAAAAAAAAAAACTGTTTGATAATTCAACTGGTTAATTCACAAAAATTTCTTCCAAAACTCATAGTAGAGTATTTACAGATAGTAAAGTAAAACCGGGAAGTCCTTTTTTAAAGTTATTCACATTCTAGAATAAGTTTTTGAGAACAGCACATTATGTTTAAAGGCAAATGAAATAACTATTTGACTTCATTAAGCTATTTCAAGGTAATTCTACATATAGGAAGGAAGCTATAGAGATTGAATAGGATCTTTACAGATGGCGAAAGGTATTAGGGCTTAAACTTGTGAGGCAATCACAAGATTAAGATTCATGATTTATTTCTAGACCCCGCTTATTCACATAAAAGTTTCAGTTAAAGTTCAGCATTTTTTGCGCAATAAATTCTGTTATAAAGTTCGATTAGAAAACTATTTTTAAATTCGCCAACCCTAACCAAATTCCCCCATCAGCTATTTTTTGGGCACACCCGAGCGTCT
Organism: Drosophila gaucha; assembly: GCA_035045545.1. Classification (NCBI taxonomy): domain Eukaryota; kingdom Metazoa; phylum Arthropoda; class Insecta; order Diptera; family Drosophilidae; genus Drosophila; species Drosophila gaucha. Next base: position 780,754 of record JAWNOY010000287.1, read on the forward strand.
GCCGTCGCAGCAGCATTTGTATCGGGTCTCAGCTTTGCCAGCTCGTCAGGGCCAGGCGCTGCAGGCACCGGATTGTCTAACATGTCCGGCGTTAATGCATAACGGCGATGGCTATGACGAGGGTCACACCAAATCGCCGCCAAAGCTTGTAACCGCATGGGACGATGATTGGGAGGATTCTGAAGAGACGGAGTCGCTGCCACCGCCACCGGCAATGCCTGTGGAGCAGCAACAGCGACAGCCGCATGGACATGGAGGAGCCTTGCCGCCACCACCCAGCGATTGTTTGTACCATGAGGCACAGTTTCCACTAACGCTGCGGGCACGCTACGTGCTGCTGGAATGCCTAGGTCCAGTGGTGCCCAGTTCCATAATATATGGCTTGAAGCTCACAGCTGGACCCAAGCCCAAACGGCAGAGCCAGCCGCAGGGGGAGCACCAGCTGCCAACAGATGCCCCTGTCGAAGAAACTATCGAACCCAAGTCACAATATCTCGAGCTACTTGTCACCGTGCAGAATAATACGAGACTCAAGGAGAAAATTGCAAAGGTGGCGCTGCCGCAGGTGAAAACGTTTCCCGTCATGATATCTGGAGGCTATCATGCCCAGGTGCGACTCCATTTGCCGCCTGTGCTGCGCGAGGACGAGATCACCCGTTATCCCACCATATTGCACGTTTACTCCGGCCCGGGCACTCAGCTGGTCACCGATCGCTGGCATGTGGACTGGAATACGTATTTGGCGGGCAGCAAGGATTACATTGTCATCGAGATCGATGGACGTGGCTCCTCGGGTCAGGGCTATCAGCTACTCCATGAGGTTTACAAGCGTTTGGGCAGCGTTGAGGTCTCCGATCAGCTCGAGGTTAGCGAATATCTGCGCGACAATCTTCATTTTATAGACGCACGTCGCATGGGCGTCTGGGGCTGGAGCTATGGCGGCTACACAGCTGCTCTCGCTTTGGCTGGACAACAATCGATCTTTCAATGCGGCATCAGCGTGTCGCCGGTGACCAATTGGAAGCTATATGGTAAGCCAATTCTCCACGCTCTTTATATTACCTGAACCTATTCAAAATGGGAGTTCCGCATATTATTGTTTTGTTAAAAGGTAGACAAGGAAGCGTAAGACCCCATAAAGTATGTATATTCTTGATAACAATTCTTCGCGACGAACTGTTTCGAATCAGCCCTGTGTATCCGTCCGTCTGTATGTCCGTCCGTCTGTCTTTCCGTATATTTGAAAGCGTCGATCTTAGAACCTATAAGACCTAAAGACTTGAAATCACGTTTGTTTCAAATAATCAATATTTTATCGTTTGTATGAAATCGATTAAAAACGTTATCGAGATTCAGTCTTTTAACATATCTTTTACATATTTTAAGCTAAGGTCACCATTTAGCATCTTGTATGTAAAATACAATTTTGTTTTTATACCCTGAACCCATTGAAAATGGGAAATCAGGGTATAATGGTTTTGCAAAAAGTATGTAACAGGCAGAAGGAGGCGTGGCAGACCCCATAAAGTATATATATTCTTGATCAGGGCGACGAGCTGAGTCGATTTGGCCCTGTCCGTCTGTCTGTCCGTCTGTCCGTATGTATGAATGCGTCGATCTCAGAACCTATAAGAGCTAGAGACTTCAAATTTTGCACGATGGTCTGTGTATACAGCGAAAATATCGAGTTTGTTTTAGATATTCGATAAATTTTTCCGTTTAAATGATATCGATTTAAAACGTTATCAAGATTCAGTTTTTTGACCATATCTTTTACATATTTTTAGCTACAGCTACCAAATTTTGTTTTTAGCTTTTTGCAAATAAAATACATTTTCTATTTTTTCATATTTTTGGATACCGGCTCCACATTTCACAAAAAAAATTTATTAAAAAAAAAAATTTATCAAAGCCACAATTTAATTTTTTAGTGAAAACCGTATTTTCAATAAATTAATAGCATTCAATGCAGAAAATTGCATTCAAATCCGTTAAGTAATACAGAAGTTATTAAAGGAAACATTGTAAAAGCACGCGGCAGCAGCCTGTACGTGTGCACACATACATTCAAATCAACTACGCAGTAATCGGCGAGCGTGCTTCTGTGTGCATGATATGTATATGTGTGCATGTGTATACAAATGTGTGCATGTGTATATGTGTGCAAGTGTATATGTGTGCATGTGTATATGTGTGCATGTGTATATGCGTGCCTGTGTGTATGTGTGCATGAGTATTTGCGCGCAGAGGTAATATGTATAGATAAAAGATGTAAGCTAGGTTGTTTAAAACATCAGCTCGGACTTGGTTCAGGGGATCTCGTAGTCGGGCTGTGACCCGACTAGAGCTTTCTTACTTGTTTTATATATTTTGGACACCGACTCCACATTTTACAAAATCGATACAATCGAAGATGTTCTAATGTGTTTTTAAAACAGTTAAGACAAATGCTTCAAAAATTTTGAGATAGAGTAGCGTCGTGGTAGAACTGGTGTCTTGAAAGCTTTCAGACTAAAGTTCGAGTCCCGCTGAAAAGAACATTTATTGTCAAATAGTATTTTTTCTTATGGTTGCTAACATATTAATTAGTTGTGGCGATGAGAGTTTTAGTCTTGATGAAGGAATCTATTTTTTTTAAGACTTTTGTCTTTTATGTAATTAAATATATACAGGGGATCTCGTAGTCGGGCAAGTCCGACTAAAGTCTTACTTGTTATCTATATATGAACTATTACTTCCTATTTCAGACTCCACCTATGCGGAACGCTATTTGAGTTTTCCAAATGTCACCGACAACTACAAGGGCTACGAGGAGAGCGATCTATCCAAGTACGTGGACAATCTGCGGGAGCGTCAATTTCTGCTTGTGCATGGCACAGCGGATGACAATGTCCATGTCCAGCAATCAATGGTACTTTCCCGAGCTCTAACCAGCAAAGGTGTGCTCTATAAGCAGCAAATCTATCCGGATGAGGGGCATAGTTTGTCGGGTGTGAAGCGTCATCTATATCGCTCGATGACCGCCTTCTTTGAGGACTGCTTCAAGAAACTGGTGAGTCTCCTAGTTGTAGATCTTGAAAGCTGAACACTTTTGGCTCTATTTTGTACATATATAGCATATATATTTATATATATTCTACCACTCTCCTACCATAACTCTCTATTTCTCCTGCTCTCCACCACCTCAACCACAATAATTACAAACTACCTTTAAAACTCACCTCATCATTTCATTCCACATGATCGATTATTATCGATCTCTCTCTCTCGCGCGTAGCTCGACCAACAACAGCAAAATCAAACCGATTCTATGGATTTTCTGGACTTTCATAGTTTCTATGGCGGTTAAACAATAAATACTTAGCCTAGGTACAGTCGCCGTTGTTATCAATCATCGTCGTTGTTATTTTTGTCGTAGACTTCTCTCTGTTTCGCTGTTTCAATGTCTCTTATTGAGCGTTTTATGGGAACTACAAAAAAATACGAAATTTATACAAAACAAAATTAAAAATCAAATTTATTTTTTAATTTCATTAAGTTTCTGCTATATGATTATGCTTCAATGGAATATCTATCATTTATTTAAGTCTAAAATCTATCTTCAGCATGATCTATTGTTGGTTTTTACTTTCAAAGCTTCCAATGTCAAACTACTATATTTTATAAATGAAATCGTTTTAGAAATTAAAAAAAATATATAAATAAAAGTCTTCCAGTTTTCCAAATTTAAATAAAGATTGAGAAAATAAAGCATATTTAAAGTTTTGTAAGGCATGCACTCAAAGGGTAAATCAAAATGTTGCCAACTATATTAATATTTTTTTGGGTGTATTATACCGTTTAATCAGCCATTGAAAATGGATATTCAGGGTTTAATGTTTTTGCTATAATTTATGCAACAGGCATTTAAAGGCGTGACCAACCCCATAAAGTATATATATTCTGGATCCGCAACAAACAGCCAAGTCAATTTAACCCTCTAAGTCAACCCGTCCACCTTAATCTCGGAACCCATGAGTTTGAGAATTTTTATATTTCCATAAAATCGCTTAAGTTAAAATCAAACTTTAGTTATTTGAGCAAGTCTCACATGTTTTTAGAGCTAGTCACCAAATTTGGTATGTATATACTCCTAATATACACAAATACATTAATTACAGTTTGTTGTCATATTAATTACCTCCTAATTATAGAGCTGGATAAGCTATAATTTTTCAAACTACAGCTCGGTTCGGTGTACAGGGTATTTTCTAGTCGGGCACTTTCGACTAGTGCTGGCTTACCTATTTTTCCTTGAGTGTATGCTTATACGAAAAACACTTTTTTGTTAAGTTCCGTTTTCTTTGTCTTTTCTCTCTTAGTTTCTCTTTTTGCTATCTTGCCATTTCGTTTTCGTACGCAAGTTTTTCCTAATTCTACTTTCCTATTATTTCTTTTTGATTTTCGTGCATTTTTGATGCCACAAACAAATTTGCTGTATTCTATGTATGTGTGTAAGAGTGTGTGTATGTGTGAGAGTATGCGTGTGTGTTTATGTATGTATGCGGGCGTATATTTTGGGGCTTGTTCTTTGTTGGAAGCATTTCAATGTGATTCTTTTACTGTTTTTTTTTCCTTGGGTGTAACACACACACTGCCACTCACACACACACACACGCACACTTGCTATTTTACCTGAATGTTGCTTATGCTTTGATTGTGTCTTTAATTTACATAATATCTTTGCCCGTATCAGATGAACTCGAATTCAATTCGAAACTAACTCGTAAAATTTCATTTTCCATGTAAACGCGCCAACAGGTGCCGCCAGAGACGAAGGCGGGGCTGGGCGGAGGCGGCGCCGAAATGCAGCAGCAATAAAATTCAGCAACAACAGCACCAGCAATAAAAATTTTTGATAACAGCAGCGCGAAGCATTAAATGAAAGCGAAACGTGCGAGAAAAACGTTTGCGTAAATTACATTAACTGTAATTTATAATAAAAACACACACACAAACAGACACACACTTGTTACAACGTTTATGCGGCAAACTTCTTTTGCGAATAAGACACGTGCAAGAGAGATGTGATTAATGTGTGCAGCGTTGCCAGATCATCGCAAGTTGGGATCTTCTGGCAAGTTGGGATCTTCTGAAATGCAACTCTGCGATTTCTGTAGCAGTAAGCTTGTCGTGCATATAAACGTAGAAAATTACAGACTCAGCTACACACAGCCAGCTACAAACAACAGAAAAAGTGTAAAAGGCATTTTGTACAAATTAATAAGCAGCAATAAATGCCAAGTTAATGTGCAAAAGAAAAAACCGAAAGAAAAAAATCAAAATGGTTGTGAAACTTGACATACACACATACACATACACGCACCGACACACACACACAGAAACACAGGAAAAAATTTTTCAATAAAAACTGACACTCGTAACATTCATAAATACCGACAGAAAAAACAACGTACGAGTGCCGCATATTTCTTTTTATTTATTTGATATTTTATGCACTTGCTGCATAAATTTCCAATGAGATTTTCCCCAAAAATGAAATAACCAAATTTATATATGCATATGTAAGTCTATACATATATAGTATATATCTTTATATTGTAGTGCAAAAGTCAGCCAGGTGACGCTACCAAATGTCAGTCGTGGGGGTCACAAACAGAATGTTGTATAGGAAATTATGTTCATAAATCAATTTTGTAAACATTTGAAAAAGCAATTTAAATGACATTTTCTGATAACGGAGCACAGCTAAATGGCTTTCAAATGATGCCAGCATAAATCTCACATAGAATTTATGAGCTGCAAGCACTTTTACAGTTATTAAAATGGTTTTTTCTTTCTTTTGGCTTTCAAATACCAAATTCGTGCTTTAATTTTTGTGCAAATTTAATTAAATATATGCTATATATAGTATAGAATGCTATATATAGAATATGCTATATATAATATTTGCCAGCTTTAATTGTTTTTAAATCGAGGCGGCACAATCAAAAATCAATTTATAGTCTGAATAATTGCTCAATGTAAACAGATTGCTCAGATAGCCAGATATATATATATATATATGTCTATATTCTCTCTCCAAAATGTTCGCACCTGCTGACCCCCACACAGATATTTGCAATCGCATATTGATGAAATGAAATGGCATTATGAAAAAAAGGAACAGCAATAAGTAAGACATAAATAAATGAAATAAGCGTCATAGGAAAATGCGTTTAAAAATTTAAATGAAAAATGAAAAATGAAAAACAAGAAAAAATAATTTTTGCTCTGTGCTTTTCACAAGCGCAGCGATAAATCAATTAAATTGAATTGTGAATTATTAAATAAAATGGCCAAATTGAATTATAATTTTTATTGAAATTAAACAACAATACTGTTTGCATGTAAGTAGCGCAATAATATTATATATATTTAATATTTAATAGTTTTATTAATTCAGTTCTTTGTTAATTGCAAACAACTTCGCACCGAAGGCAAGCATAAAAGTACATTTCTAAATGAGCGTAGTGGTTAAATAGTATTAAATCAAACTCTATAAATTTAAGTGAAAAACCAAATTAAAACATACTTAAAATAAAAATTAAAAAACAAAACCAAAACGAAAACGAAAAGGTCAAAAATAGCTGCGATACACGTTAAACAAAATTCGAATGCGACGCGCAGAAAAAGTTGACAAAAACAAAATAAAATTTTGCCAACAAACTAAATGACACCGCGAACGCAATCCTACTGCAAGTCCTGAGGGGGGCGCTAGCCAGAGATAGACATGTGTGCAAAAAGGATTAATTTAATTAGACTTCATATTTTTTATATTTTATTTTATGTGGCTTGTGCGACACAGCTCAACCAGTTAATTAGCAGTTGCACAGCTGTGGCTGCTAATTATGATGGCAAAAATATGCTGTTAAGCCAGGTAAAAAGATGTAACTACGCAATGCCAACTCTTTGCATACCCTAACAGTGAGTTTTGCAATTGAATTCTATTTTTATATATATAATTTATTTTCCTATGAAAATTCACTTAAGTAAAAAGTTATTTTTATAACCTTGCAAAAATTGTATATTAATTTTGGTCTGGAGTTTTCAACGCAGAGAAGGAAGCATTTCCGACTATATAAAGTATATAAATTCTTGATCAGCAAGACGATCTGAGTTGATATAGCCATGTCCGTCTGTCCGTCTGTCAAAATTTGATATATAGGTTACTCTTGTCCTGCTCAGTAGATTGCCCAAAAAATATATATATCCAATTGTTGGGGGCGTGGTAAATCAGAAAAAAACTGTATCTATATCCTTTGCAATTGCAAGGGTATTACCAAACCTTGGCATGGCCGAAGCTAGCCTATCCTTCTAGTTATTTTTAATACTCAACCCATTTCTGTGATTCTCTTTGTGGAGTCAGATACAAGCCAGGTAAACAATATATGCTAATATAATGTTATAACAATTGCATTGATTAGCTTTCTAATGTAGAGCAGCAAACATATATGTATGTAAGCTAGCTTTGGCTCAACTCTGCGAGCATCTTTATAGTTCGGCTGCATAGACATAGATACATACCCTAACTGAGGGTTTTACGATTGTTTTATAGTTCGGTTCGAAAGACATAGACACATATGCTAACTGAGGGTTTTACGGTTGTTTTAAATAGTTTGCTAATTGGTTTTTAAATCGAATCCCTCTAGGGCAAAAAGCCATTTTCATTTTTATTAAAATGAAATACAAACTATAATTTTTCTTATACAAATAAACTCTGTTCTGTTTTAGATGATTTATTAATTGCATAGCATTATAATTTTGTTGCATTTAAGTTTTTGAAAGAAATAATAGTTAAGATGTCCGACTACTTGTTTTCTTTTAACAAATTTTCTATAAATTTAATACAACAAAAATAGATTTCCGTAAATTCAGCTCTGAACCACATCTTAAATTTTAAAAATTTTATATCGTTATAATCTGGTTACATTCAAGTTTTAGCAAAAAAGGTAATCGGGTTATTTTTTAGATTTTACTGTCAACTTTAGTCTTGAGTTTTTTTGCCAACAAATTCTGAGGTCTTCTTAATTCATATAAAAAAAACTACAGCAACATACTTTTTTTATATTAAAACGACTCTGACCCCATCTAAAATACATTTTATAAATACACAATTTGTTGGAAAAAAGTTAGTTAGTTATTTTTTAGTTTTATCTCAACTTTAATTTGACGCTTTTTTCGCAACTAATTTTGCGCTCGCGAAAGTATGCTACAGAAACAGCCACAGTTGACTGCTTCACTTGTATACGCATATTGGTGCGTGTGCGTGTGTGTGTGTGGAAGCTTTACAAGGCCAGCATAAATTTATATATGGCCGACACCTAATGTGCGGCTTAGGCGGTTTTTTTAGATTTTACGTTTGCCCAACTTTTGCCTGTTTTGCCTGGCGCAATTAACATGTGCCCCCCACACACACACATACGCACACGCACCCACCTGGACAGTTACGCCCAGGGGCGTGAGCTTTTGAAAAGGTCGTCACAGCTGTGGGCAGCATGAAAAGGGCAGCTGCCTTTGAAACATGGCTCGTCTCTGTGTTTGTTGACACAAAAAGGTGTTTGCTTAGTAGATGACAAAAAAAGTGAGCGAAACGGAGGTAAGGACGGGTCTGGACAGTTGAGAGACCGAAAAACACACACACAGGTGGTCTGCAATGTACTATGGGAACGACAAGTTCTTACTATGATAAAAAGAAAATATTTATTTTTACTTCCATTTTGAGAGCTGGACAGTTGATAGGATGACATACACAGTGGAACAAAAACTTGATTTATTTTGTCAAAAAAAAGGTAAAATACCGGGCTCCTTTTTTCAATAGAATTATTTGAGCTTATGCTTCTTTAGTTAACTGTTTTTTGAATAGGAAATATCTTGGGGTTAATCATAAATGAGAATCAACATTTTTGACAAAAGTTTTTTATCATTTCACAAATTAAATATTATTCTCTTGATATTTTCATATTTTAGTCACTGTAGTTTTTTTTTCAGAAATATCTAGTAATTTGCCCACGGTACTTAAAGCTGTACTCTCGTGTTTAATCTAGCCTGTGAAAGCATTTTTGTATTATATTCTTTGCTAATTTAACAAATGAATTTTTCTTAGAAATTCCACCTACATTACCCACAGTGCTCACAGCTCTGCTCTTGTGGCTAATCTAGCCTTGGGACCGGGGAGAACGGGAATTGCCTCGCGGTGTCATTTGGCTGCGCGCTCAAATGTATGCTATAGAAATTTAAATTGCTCTACAGTTTTTAAACGCTTTCTATGTAGTGTACTAAGGACCAATTACCAAAAGAATTCTTAAAATACGAGTATTAAAAGAAATATTTAATATATTAATATATATAGAAACGCGTAGTGAACAAATTACAATTATATAATTTGCAATATATACATATATGTATTTATACACACTGAAACGTATATAATATGTATAAATATATATATATTGAATATTGACTTAAATGCAATTTAGTAATTATACAAAAATTTATATGTGCATATGCATAAAATATATACATATACGATTCGTAGTCTAGTTCGTTTAGTGGATCAAGCGTTGGCATTATTCGAGTTAAAAATATATATGAAAACAAAAATAATGAGAAAACCATTTTATATGCATAAGAAATAATTAACTAGAGTGCTAGCTCAATGATAAACAGTTCGAAGCTATGTAAAAATATATAGTAACTGTAATATATATGCGCTCTATACATAACTATAAACAAATACAACTATACTTTGATATACGATAAATATATTTTATAAACAACTTTTACTCTTAAACAATAACATTTTCATACTCTGTCTTCAGCCTTAAAAGTGAAATGAAAAAAAAAAACAAAAAATGAGAGTTACCTAAAAGATAAAGAAACTATATCTGTAGAGTCTCAGATCGTTTCAATCTAAGCCTAAGCAAAAACCAACGAAAATTTAAAAACTATGCACTTGTTAGTTATGTTTAATGTAAATAAGCTTTAAAATGGTTACTTAACATTTACTTTTTTTTGTTATTAGAAAGTTTAACAACAAAAAAAACAAAACCTACTTATGTGATCCAACAATTTCTTCTCTTCCATGAAGCTAAAAACAAAAAAAAAAAACAAAAATACAAAACAATTAATAACTAAATTTAAACTAATTATGTAATACATTGACTTAATTAGCTGAGATGTTCAATAATTTCGCCAGGCATTTAGCAAATTCAAAAGAAAACCAAACTAAAATAAATATATATATATATATACATACAATAAACCAAAGCATGAAAGCCAAGTAAACTAAATCAGATTTTTATTGTTGAATAGGGTTTCAGAATTTGGGCACTTAATTAAAGTTTAAAATTTATTAAATTAATATACTCTTTACTGACTTGTTTTACATTTATTTATTTGAAGTATTCAACTTATTTTAAGATTTTTGTTTAAGATTTATTTATTTGTTTTATTTTAATTAAAACTCAACTTAAGACACTTTTATTCTAATGTTAGCATTTCGTGTGTTGTTTTTTTCAGACATTCGTCTGGGAACAATATTTTTACTTGACGTAAACTTTTAAGTTCTTAAGTTAGTTTTGCAGCTGGGTCAGTGTTGACTTCCTTTACAGAGAGACCTATTAATTAACTGGGTAAGGCAAATTGGAAAACACCATATGCTACAGTTTTTAGGTAAAAGTTATCAATAATTGACGATAGGCAATGGCTGACCTCCATTAAGAATGACTTCAAACCTGTTTGCTAAGTTAGAAAAAATTGATTTTATAACAAATTAAGTCGTTTTTATGCCATGAGAGTGTATGTTTGCAATCGGTTACATACGATTGCAAGTTGTTAACTAGTTTTTAGTATTTTCTACTTAATTTAAGCTTTTATTTCTTGTTTTTAGCTTAGTTCATTAGGATTCGTTTTACTCCAATTACACCAGCTTTTGGGGCCAAAGCGGAGGGAATATATTGAGAAAAGATCAAGAATTTGGTACTGAAGGTAAGCTCAAAATGAACATTGTAATTTTAACATAAGTACGAGTATTATTATATATATATCATTATATTATAACATATTTTATGTAATTTGTACTTACGCTGTGCACTTACTTCATTAAACTATATGCTTAATTTCATAACTTCTTATAACCTAAACCCATTGAAAATGGGAATTCTGGGTATAACGGTTTTGTGGAAGACGGAGGCGTGGCAGACCCCATAAAGTATATATATTCTTGATCTGGACGACAAGCTGAGTCGATCTAGCAATGTCCGTCTGTCCGTCCGTATGAACGCACCGATCTCGTAAACCCGAAAGCTAAAGATTTGAAATTTGAAATATTTATTCCTGTATACCATAACTCGTATTTCCTTATTATAAAATACCATAATAGCTAGAGACTCCCAATTGACTATGTAGGTTTCTGTAATGAAAATACAGTTATTAAAGATTTCAGATTTTGGATACCTCCGTTTTTACAATTTGTATACCCTGAACCCATTGAAAATGGGAAATCAGGGTATAATGGTTTTGCAAAAAGTATGTAACAGGCAGAAGGAGGCGTGGCAGACCCCATAAAGTATATATCAGGGCGACGAGCTGAGTCGATTTGGCCCTGTCCGTCTAGAGTTAGAGACTTCAAATTTTGCATGATGATCTGTGTATACAGCGAAAATATCGAGTTTGTTTTAAATATTCGATAAATTTTTCCGTTTCAATGATATCGATTTAAAACGTTATCAAGATTCAGTTTTTTTACCATATCTTTTACATATTTTTAGCTACAGCTACCAAATTTTGTTTTTAGCTTTTTGTAAATAAAATACATTTTCTATTTTTTCATATTTTGGATACCGGCTCCACATTTCACAAAAAAAATTTATTAAAAAAAAAAATTATCAAAGCCACAATTTAATTTTTTCAAATTTTTTTAGTAAAAACCATATTTTCAATAAATTAATAGCAATTAATGCAGAAAATTGCATTCAAATCCGTTAAGTAATACAGAAGTTATAAAAGAAAACATTTAGTCACTTGGCAACATCACGCGGCAGCAGTCAGTACGTGTGCACACATACATTCAAATCAACTACGCAGTAATCAGCGCGGGTGCTTCTGTGTGCATGGTATGTATATGTCTGCATGTGTATACAAATGTGTGCATGTGTATATGTGTGCACGTATATATGTGTGCATGTGTATATGTGTGCATATGTATATGCGTGCCTGTGTGTATGTGTGCATGTGAATATCCGCGCAGAGGTAATATGTATAGATAAAAGATGTAAGCTAGGTTGTTTAAAACATCAGCTTGGACTTGGTTCAGGGGATCTCGTAGTCGGGCAGACCCGACTAGAGCTTTCTTACTTGTTATATTATTTAATAGTCCCAAAAGGGTATAATAATTTTGGCCACAAGTTGGCAACACACAGAAGGTAGCATCTTCGACTATATGAAGTATATACATATATGCTCGATCAACACGATGAGCTGAGATAGTATACCCAAGTCCGTCTGTAGTGAGCAACGCAATCTTCTCCGAAACCTTTAAAGTTACAGTGCTAAAATTGATGAAAGAGACTATTCCTTCATTGCATATCTGGGAATCGGACGACTATACCCCATAGCCCATAGGTTGGATCAGTTACAAATATTGATTTCACTGGGAAACTTTCGGCGCTATTATAACCAAAGACTTGAAATTTAGAATAATTACTCGAGTATCCTTTCGTCAAACAAAAAAATTGAGTATATATAATAGCTACGTCCTTTGTGGGCCTGGCAAATCTGGTAAAATAGTTATAAAGCTAAAGCATCCAAATTTGGCAAGTAATATATTGTATATATATAATTGAGCGCTGTTCTAGCAGGAGACTTGACACTTAATACATATATTGGTATGGACCATCCCTAGTAAAATAGATATAGTATATAGCTACGCACGTTAGGAGCTTGGAAAATATATAAAAACTTTATCTTCTACAAGTTTACACCTAGAATTCCATAAATTTAAATCCGTTCTTCTACAAATTGTCAAAAACTATATATTTTTCCTTATTTTGGGAATAGTCAAATCAGAGATAACTATATCTTTGTCCATTAATCTTGCGAGGGTAATACCAAAGTTTGCGCATCCTTCTAGTGCAATATGTATTTTGTAATGTTCAATCAAAGCATTCACTTCGTAAGTTACTAAAAAATGAAAAATAGTTCTGCTTCAAATAGATGCATTTTTGCCTCGTCATACTGTAATTTAGTATGCAGCTTTTCGCTTAGTGTACTTATAAATCATTTTCGCACCTCTGGGGGCCAAATTAGAAATGAAATATGGCGGCCAGCGTTCCGAAAAGTGTGCCATTCAATTTGCAATGCCAGGAAATCTGCCAAAATCGAATACCATGGAAAACCCCAACAACGACTGCAAAATCTGCATAAAACATGTTACCAATTGCAGTCCAAAGCTGACCACGTTCCCAGCACTCTCCCTCTTTTATGGCCAAACAGGCGGCACGCAAATAGCCACAAAATGTTTGCCTGGCATGCAAAGCCCTCCCTCCCCCTTTCCCCCATTTACCCCTCCCTTGCCATAAACCAGAGACGTTGTTCGGGAGGGGTCTTTCGTAGACCGTCTGCTGCAAGCAAGTCAAACTTTTGACTTAATTGGCCAATTGTTTTGGCTGGTTCACAAAAAAATAAAAAAAACTGTTGCATACTTCATAGCGCAAGGCGTCGTAAATTTTTGGAATAGTAATCATTTCATAATATCAAGCAACTGCCCACAGTTTAGAGGGGCGTAGCTGCAACTAATTGCCAAATCAATGAAGCACACCTACACTTACCTTCACTTCTGTGGGGGCGTTGGCAAGTGCATACACCTGGCCACGTCCAGAGGTAGCAATTAGGCTCCAAAATTGTGGGCCACTTAAGTAAAAGCCAAGCAGTGAAAAGCAGTAAACTACCTTTAGGTAGAGAAACTTTATATTAAACTTTGACTCTTTGAGAGTTGACTAAGAAGTAAGAATTGGCTGCCAATTAAAAATTAATTTACTATCTTACTTTAGCTAAACTTCTCAAGCTTTTTAAGTATGGTAAAGGTGAAACTATAAAGTAAAAATATAAGACAATATATTTAGTAAAACAAAATTGAATTTAGTCACAGTCAATATAAATTCTAAATAATTTCATATAGCACCCTCGCAGTTATTTCAACTTTTTAAAGTATATATAAAGTTATTAAATTTTATAAAATTTTTATCCAACTTTAAATCTGTCTTACTCAATCTCCGACTAACCCTTAAGTTCATGTTAAGTCTAATCCGCATTGTAATTCATGTTATTTTGCGTATCTTAATTTATGCCATGAACGTTAATTTACATTTCAACTTTTACTGGACTAATTTATTTTATTTAGATTTTTTTATAGGTTTTTAACACACGCAAACTTTTTAATTTATTAAAGAAAATTAATTCTTTCAATTCAATTGTTGAAACTTTAAAATTATAAGCAACTTTGAGTCATTTCATATTTTATATATTAAATAGGGACTTATTCATTTTGCTTAACATAAAACATTCAACTAATAATAAGAAATAATAATAAGATCTAACATGGAATGATTAGAAACTTAATTTATGATAATGAAATAGCAAATTTACAATATTTTCTGATACTCTTATTCTATTACGCATTGCACTGAGCACCAAGTTCATGTTAAGTACCATCAAAATTTTGTAAGTATATTAATTTAAGTTATTTTTCAATTGCTTTAGCTTTAACTTTACGTTAAATCTAGCCACAATTTAGCTAAGTTTTCTCATCGGACTGCTTAAATTATGCTCTGTTTGAAATGCCATTATTCAGTCTTTTGCTAATCAAAGGTCCTAACTTCATGTCAAATCGCTTCAGCATTTCAAAGAGATATTGGTTAAAGTTAAATCTAATCTAGGCAAGAGCCTAGAAAAAGGCTCATGTTAAATCTCATCCGTATGATAACTTGAGTTCTCGACAATTTATTTAATTAATTTATGATATTTTCGTAATGCAAATCTGCAATGTTTACTCTCATTTGGTGACTCGATTATTTTTGTTTTAATTCTGAGCACACAAGCTAAATTTGGCTCTGGTCTAATGCCAATCAATGAGCGGGCCAATGCCCCGCTCTAAAGAGGGAAAGCAGGCGCCTCCCTTCACAGTTAGCATTTCCCATTTTTTTTGGGCTGCGGGTTTAATGCTTTATATAAAGACGGTCAGAACATTCAGTCGTATATAAATAATTTACATTTCGCATGGTCACGCACAAATCATGTGAGGGCAGAGGTTGCACAGACAAAAGCTGGCAAAGCGGAGCCTGACGACGAGCCACGCCCCCTGCCTCTATTCATGATTGGGTCTGGGAATTGGAAATGGGCTTGGGTTTGGGTTTTCGGTCTGCATGATGCGTACAAAAGTGACAGTTTAACATGGAAACACACTCAAAATGTTAATTGATATGCAAGGCATCAAGGGGCGTGGCAGTAGGCATTGGGCATACTACAAAAGTTTTGTTGCCTTTTTTTAGGGGCAATGAAACTGTTGGTCATGACAGTGAAATTCTCTTGCAGTGCAATCGATGCCTCTCTCCTCGTTCAATTGTGCCCAATATGTGTTCTATATATAAAGCTTAAAGCCCATGATGAGGATGTCACAGACAAAAGCGTGCTAATCGAAGGTGTTTCAGTTATTTATTGGCATTTTGTAGACGTTTATTCGCACTGCCTTGAATTGTCTCTGAAATCAATTGATTGCTAAATAAAAAGGTGTATATAGGGATTATTTAAAATCAATTTGTTGATAATTTGAATAATATTTCATAAGGTAATTCATAAATTTGTCCCTGTATGTTGGAAAATTAAGTTAAAGCCAACTTGTTGAAAACTAAGGAAATTTAAAAAAAAAAACTATATAGTATGAAGTCTGTTGGATGTAATTTAGTACTATTTATATTCCACTTAATTATTATGGAATAATATTATACTAATTGTTTCGAATAATTATTTAATTTAAATTGTTGCTTTCTCAAAGTGTTTTGTTAGCTTTTCAATCTGTCATTCCTGACTTGAATAATTTTTGTTACCATTTGTTTATAATTTATTTTACTAATTTTATAAATTTTGTCATTTATTACACTTTCGCGCTTAGATTTCAACTTAGTTTATGTATTATTTCAGTATTTTTAGTATAAGTTATTGCTTAGAGGCATTTTACTTATATTTGGTCACACTGCATGCAAGCAGTTTGTCGCAACAGCTGTTTGTTGTTATTATGTATCCCAGTTGTTTTTGCTTTATTGTCAATAATAGATTTTTCTTATTCTTAGCAAACGGTCACACTGCAAGCAAGAGCAAGCAGTTCGTTTCAACAGCTGTTATTCTCTTCCGAGTTGTTTTTGCTTTGTTATCATTGACAGGTATTTCTCATTCTCCGTAAGCGGTCACACTGCAAGCCAAAAGCAAGCAGTTAGTGGCAACAGCTGTTATCTTGTTGTTCTGTTGCTGCTCTTGCTCAGGTGTTTTCACTTTATTTATTGTCTAATCTATGAAAATGAACTTCGATGAGCTAAATGACGACTGCTTATGCTTTATATTGGAGTACCTGCCACTGCCTGATCAAATTGCCATGGCCCGCAGCTCATTGCGCTACGAGCAGCTGCTGGGCGAGATTGTGTGGAGGAAGGCGCGTTATCGCGAGGTATCCGTATCGGATGATATGCTGAAGCCGCTCAACAAAGAGGACTACATGTACTTCTTTGAGGTGACGAGCGCTCACATGGAGAAGCTATACATTTGGAATGTGCACGAGAAGGCTTTCGATTCGTATTTGGGCAGGCATCTGTTGAGGCCTGAGCTCGCGTTCTATTTGTGCCTGAAGCTCACGAATCTGCGCGAGCTGTGCGTCACGGATGATTACATGAACAACAGCATGGTCCAAATCGTTAGCAAAAACTGTCCCCATCTGCACAGTCTGAGTGTATCGAGCGCCTATATAACGGGTCAGTTTATGGCCGATCTGCACAATTTAAAGACGCTCGTGGCGAGGGAATGCTCCATCGAGGCGTCGCACCTGGCCGAGCTGCTGGCTCAGCTGCAGCTGACCACACTGGATGTCACCTCCAATCGATATAATGTAGAGCAAACTATACTGCAAGCACCTGCAGCTGGCCTGTTGCGCTTGCAGCGCTTGGGCATCTCGGATGCACAGAACTTTGGCTTTCACATCGGCGAGCAGCTGCCGGAGCTCAAGGAGCTGGTCGTCAGCTATCACGGTGTGAAGGCGGAAGACTTGCAAGATATGCTGGACACCACACGGCAATTGGTTGAGTCCTCCGACTCGAAGTTCCCCAAGCGCCTGCAATCGATTATGTGCAATGTGGTCGATGTGGAGGTGGCTCTCGAGCAGATAACGGGACTGGAAACGCGCCTCCCACGCGCCTCTCCCCAGTTCTGTGAGCTTTTGAAAATCATTTACAAATGTAAATAGGGCATAGAATGTTTCTGCTTTGATGTTATTTTTAAAGCCCTGCGATTAGGTATTCTAATTTTGGCAAACGACGTGCACGCAAGTACAGTGAAGGCTTGCTGGGGTGAACCTTATCAGGTTACAGTGATCTGTGCTGACTTATCACACATTTAACTAAAGCGACAACTGAACATACATTCAAACTAACTTTTCCAAATTTCTACAAAGCTCCCTTAATTATTATGATATATTAAAACAATTCCTTAAAACATTTCTAATATGTTCAGCAAACAACAAGAATGTTGATTGATTGCTTTAAGTTTTCTTTTGAGATTCTAATTTTAAGTCAATTTTTTCGTACAGAAGTTTTTATTTGTGTAACAAAAAGACAAGACAAATATTCAATAAAACTTTACCAAATTTTTACAAGCAAATTCCTGATTTATAATGAATAAACAAAAAAGTATGAAAAACATTTTCAATTTCTTGACAAAAATCTTGATATGTAGTTTTGTTGCTTGATTAAACTTTTCTTTTTATTTTTCATAACAATTATTCCATTTTAATAGATTTCTTATTTGTTACAAAATATTAGAAGTTTATTTTATTTATTTCATTCGAATTTTCATTTGACACTTTACTTTTTACTTCATTATTTTTTATAGTAAAGTTTTTAATTTTTATTGTTAATACAGATTTTGTTTTATATTCTACATTTTTATTTAAAAAAAAGTTTTTGTTGGTCTTCCGTATGTTTTTTATGTAATTTTGAAATATATACTCGTGTAAATACCTTGTCTTATAGTGTTACGATTTTTCGGTTTCGCAACCAGTTACAAATCGGGAAATACTATATTTTACAAACAAATATATAACTTATAAAAAGCTACACCCGTTGTGGGAATGGCACATTGGATAAAACTGTAGTTTTTACAGTTTTGCAGCTTGAGTCACAAAAAATTTGAAAAACGAAGCAAGAATTTTTTATATACGCCTATTGGGGGAGTGGCAAATCGGAAAAAATCGATCATTCACAGTTTAAGCGTTAGGATAACTGCATTTTGCAGGTAGATAATTGGTGATCTCCTCTATTAATAGACTTATAAATTCCATGGTCTACCCATAGGGCTTTCCAAACCAAAAAAGTTTATATTTGATAAAAATATTCACTTTGCTTGATTCCGGTATTTTTACATTAAAACCGAAGTTTTATTATAGAAAGTTGATAGCTTTCCTAAGCATACAAAAAAATTAAAAGCATGATATTTGTTAAAAAAATAGTACCTGAGATTATAAAACACCCGTACCATTAAAATTATACAAATTTTAGAAAATTTTCATATTTATATTTGTTTCTTACAAAAGATTCTGGTTGAAGTTTTTAATAATTAAGTTCAGTTTTTGTATAAGATTTTTTTATTGCTATTTGCTATAAAAGTGTTGGCAGGAAATAAATTTTAGTAAAAAACATATAGGACTATCAGTTAATGCAGTCCTTCAGTTGGGGTTTTCACTGTATGTGGATTTAGAATTTTCCGCCTGCCTCTAATAATTTTTACAGCGGAAATTGAATAATTTATTGATTTCCATATAAAAATATTGTTTAACAAGTTTTTTGCATATTCTCTGAGTTTTTATAGTTGCATATTTTTAGGATACTTATACCATATAAAAATGTATTTCATTATTCGAAGATCTCTCATAGCTCAGCATTTGTAGGATATTTTAATAAAAAATTAATTGAAATTTCAATGAATTTATCAAAAATTTATTTATACTTTGTAAAGACTTTTAGTCGCTTCATATTTTTTTGGACATTTATCAGAAATTATTTTGCCGATTGAAGAATTTCCCATAACTTCATAATTGTAGAGTATTTCGTATTTATTATGCTGAAGAGCCTTCGTTTATTTTGTACGAATAGTTTACAATTAATGGTTAATTTATAAAAATTAGTGCGTTTATTTAATAATATCCATGTGTTATTTGGGTTTATGACGTTTGTAAAAAAGAAAATGTTAGCCAATTGTGGAACAAGTGAAACAAAATTTCAAAGTTGTATGATAAGTGGACTCAAATAGGAGAACATTACGCCGGAGAAGATGCCCGTAACGAGGACGGCAGCGGCAAACATGCCGGCTGTTACTTGATATTTGGCATGAACCGTGCTTGGAGCATACATCATGCCCAGGGAACTCAAATAGCCGGAGCTATACGACATAATGATCGCAATGATCCAATAAACCCATTCATTTGTTATATAAACAGGCAGAGTTCGCACTATATCCTTCGGAGCATAGTTGCAGAAGAGTAGGAGGGGTATGAAGACAACTCGTAGCACAACGGGCACAACCAGATACTTGGGCTTGGGCCACTGGATCCAGGAGGTGGTGAGGCTGCCCAACATGGCGAACACGTTGAAGGTGAGGAAGCAGGTGACCAGGGTAAAATATTTATCGCCAATGAAAAAGTCATCGGAGCCCTTGATGTCCGAATGGACAGCGGGAAAAACGGATAGCGTCACAAAAAACGTGAAGAATACGTTAAAAAGCTGTGGCGAAGCTTTCTTAAATATTTGCCAGTAAGGCACATTTAACTGAGATCTCGAATCCGACTTCTTTTCGTTATTCAACATTTCGTAATACCGATAGAATTTGGTCAAAGGCAGCGCAAAATACGTATCGAAGCAGAAGAGTAAAACCAAAATTGCCGTAACAAAATAATATATAGCCGACGTACGCATCGACGTGAAGAACGTGGCGCACAGCATTGACATAATAGTGGCAAAGCAACCGCTAACATTCGATCCCAAGACAACAGCCCCAGTATATTTAGGAGGCAGAGCTGCAACAAGTCCATAAATTGTACTCTGATAAATTCCATTGCACTGAAAGAGAAGAGATAACAAATTTTAAATTAGTTTATTGAGTTATAGCAAAGAGTTCTTTAAAGACAAAGAGAAACTTAAATATATACAGTCGTGTCTCGAAAACGTCTAAAAAGTGAACTTTTTCAAGCAAAAAGTAACAAAAAACACAAGGAGTCAAAAATGAATGAGGGTATTCCCCTAATTTGCATTTCAACTGTTTTAATTCGCCAATTCTTTTAATAAGCATACATTTATGTTTTCCTACTAATTCATTTAAATGATCTCTTGATATTATATACACAAAGTGTATTTTTAGCAAACATTTTAACCTTGATATTGTAAACAACCTTAATACTGTGAACAGGCAACAATTAGTTGACTATATCCAGACAGGACTTTATATATGTATTTATCTGTCAACTCAATGCAACAGGTGGCCAGGTGTGCCATCTCAACATGCATGTGTATGCATGCACAATATAACAGCCCAACAGATCTTTGTGTTAGGTGTTTCTGAAAGTAAGGTCTTTTCGCCTGTTTCAATATATTATTTTTGGCGATGCCAGTTTAGTGTAAACTTTATACTATATAGACTTTATTCAAGACTTTAAGAACTGGTGCGCAACTAAAGAAAAGTATAAATCTATAAAAGTGCGTAATTGTGATTTATGATCACAAGTGTTTCCTTCAGCATTTCATGGTGAGTTTTATATAGTATTCCATCTTTATTATATCTTTTAATTTTATCAATAGAATTAATCTATTTGATACTTTTATATGTAAGGCTTTTGAGCATGTAGAATTTCTCGAATTTCATGCTGGCATAGTTTCTAGCATGATAAAAAAAAGCAAACAGCCGAGCGTTTCACAAAGTTCTGCAACAATAACAATCGCTTCCAGAGTTGCTTCCAAAAAAGTGCTTATTCGATTGTTTAGTCCCTTTCAGTTTTTATACCCTTGCAAAAAGGGTATATTCATTTTGGTCAGGAGTTTGCAACGCAGAGAAGGAAGCATCTCCGACCATATAAAGTATATATATTCTTGATCAGCAAGACTAGCTGAGTTGACATAGCCATGTCCGTCTGTCCGTCTGTCTGGATCAACGCAATCTCCTCCGAGACTATAAGAGCTACAGAGCTGAAATTTTGCACATAGGCTGGAATGTGCTGCAGGCATTGTATATCTCGGAATCATCCGGATCGGATGACTATATCCTATAGCTCCCATAGGACAGATCGGTTTTAAGATAACTTCGACGTTATTAAAGTCAGAGACTTGAAATTTGAAATATATATACTCCTGAGTTGCACCCAAATACAAAAATATATAGATTATATATCTACGCCTTTTGGGGGCGTGGCAAATCGGATAAAACTATATCTTCTACAGTTTTGAAGCTAGAGCATCCAAATTTCGAAAGTAATATACTTTTGGCCTCCCCTTCAGATTGATCAAAAAATTATATATCCACGCCTACTTGGGGCGTGGCAAATCGGGAAAGTCTATATAGTGCTCAACATAAATCCTTCAATATTTTGGACGCTGTTAAAGCCAGAGACTTGAAACTTAAAACATATATTTGTATCAACCACCCCTAAAAAAACATAAAGAATATATATCTACGCCCATTAGGGGCGTGGCAAATCGGATAAAACTATATCTTCTACAATTTCACACCTAGAGCTCCAAAAATTGACACAGACGTTAGGCTTGACCGTTCGACAAAATTATGAAAAATCATATATATCCGCCTCTTGGGGGCGTGGCAAATCGGAGAAAACTATATCTTCCAAAGTCTTATAGGTAGAGCTTCAAAATTTGATATATAGGTTACTGTAGCCCTGCTTAATAGATTGCCCAAAAATGATATATATCCAATTGTTGGGGGCGTGGCAAATCAGAAAAAACTGTATCTATATCCTTTGCAATTGCAAGGGTATTACCAAACTTCGGCATGGCCGAAGTTAGCTCATCCCTCTAGTTTTCATTGCTTTTTGGCTACATTTCATGCTGCTGTAAATACTTATGAAAAGATTGCAAAGTTGCAAAAATTCGAAACCTTTTTCTTTCCCTTTTCTTTCGACTAAAGTCTCAATCGATATCGAAGTGAAACAGACAGACGTACATGGCTTTATCGACGCGACTGTCGTTGTAAATCAATATTGTAAATGAACATTTCGAATACTATATTTGACAGACTTTTTAAATAAGTTCGAAGACATTGTATCTACCCATACTTACCATGTTTATCAGCACAATTGAGGTCATAGTAGTCCAAAAGAATATGCCCGGCCACTATTTAAATATAGACATTTAAGGTAAATGTATGTATATATGTATGCATATGTATGTATTATGTATAAAACATGTGCGTACCTCGAATGAATCCAGCATGGCAAGGACTACGGTGATTATTAGAATAACGATCTCGAACAGAATGCTATAAACGATGCGAGTTGTCAGATCACCGCCAAAATTTATGAATATATTGATCCAATTGAAGAGAACATTTGGAATTTGCGATGCGAAGCCCATATTCTGCATAAAGTTGCCCCGATAATTAACCTCACTTTTAATTGTGTAATTTTCACCCAACTTGAAGTCCTCGAAATAGGATTTCGCCGTTATAAACATATTCCAGGGCA
Organism: Drosophila gaucha; assembly: GCA_035045545.1. Classification (NCBI taxonomy): domain Eukaryota; kingdom Metazoa; phylum Arthropoda; class Insecta; order Diptera; family Drosophilidae; genus Drosophila; species Drosophila gaucha. The sequence continues at coordinate 803,792 of JAWNOY010000287.1, forward strand.
TCAACGTGCCCAATCCATGCAGCACAAAGATGAAGAAGACCAATCTGTATTTATCAACCGGCGGCTGCAGATTTGAGACGATTTTCGATATTATCGAACCTGCCCCTTTGCCATTGGGATCCGCTGTCATCTGGGACTCCCATGAGGGATTCAGTTTCACCGGCTTTTTGCCGCTGATGAAAGGCGATTCTTCACTTTTGCCGGTTACCATTTTGTTTTCTTTTCGGTTGATTGCTTCGAATTTCAGGCGCGGCACCAATTAACTGTTAATTAGCCGCTGCTGGGTTGACAACAGGTTATACGGGTACTCCACCGACGAGAAGACAGGCACCAAAGTTCGGGGCACGTTACGTTACTCTCTGTTGCAAGGCAAGAAAAGGCACTTTTAAACGGTAGATTAAAATTGAAGGCGATTATTTATGGAATCTTTGAGCAAAGATTACATTTATGTACATTATATATAAATATGTGTGTTGACAAGCGCGTGGCTTACCCAACAGATAACTAACTCGCTTGATAATTGTGCAGAGTTGCCACCTATTTTTTTCTTCATAGCCTCCTCCAAGTGCGTTGAATTCAAAACGTAAACCTTGAGTAAAGAATTTCAATTAAGTCGAAGTTTGGATAAATTTAATTACTTTTTTTTACAACGATTCCACATTATTGTGGAAATAAATATAAATATGATATAGGCTGTGGTAATTCGACGTTACACATTAACTTAATTAAGAGCGCTTAAATGACTCTTAGCTTGGTTTAATTTATCTTTTTTTTTATCAGGATACTATTTGTACCTATATGTTTTTACATTAAGATAAATCAATTAAAAGAGCTACAGCTATCGAAATCCAAAAGGAGGAACTCATTTTGATTAGAACCAAACCCAACTACGTTATCCCTAGCTAAAGCGAACTAGTTTCCAATAATCGAACTAGTCTGTTATCGATTTGTTGTTGCTTGTAATAAACAACGTGTTTACCGGCTGTAAAGTTTATTGAATTGAGTTTGTCTCAATGGCGGCCATACAGTTGGGCGATTATATTGTCATACAACGGCAAAAGTATACGAAATTGCAAAAATTTGGCAATCTCGATGCGACGGCGACATTGGGCAAGGAGCATTTGGAATTGAAATCTCTGCTGGATCAGCCATATGGCTCGACATTTAAGATGTGCGTTAAGGAGACCAAGGCGGGCAAACGTGGCGCCCAGCGACAGCACAGTCTTGAGATATGCACCGAAAATGAATTGCGCAGCATACGAGATGTCCTCAATATATCTAGCAGTGGAGCCGACAATCGGGATATCAGCGACAATGGCGAGGCACAGGCGTTGAAGTCTTCGGTAGGTACGGCAGCAAATGAAGCATTATAGATTCTATATAATGGGCTTTCATTGTCACAGGACATTGAGCAGTTGCGCGAGGAATGCAACGAGTCGAGCAAGATCATTGAGAAGTTGGTCGAGAACTCGAAAACGTTTCACACCCGCACCGAATACTCGCAGGACAAATATCTGCTGAAGAAGGAGAAAAAGTATTTTGAGTTTGTGCAAATCCGTCAACCTACCATACGTCTGATGGTCGACATATTCCATCGACAGGATGCAGAAAAGATAATGGGCATACGTGTGGATACGCTCTCACAAATAATATCCTATTCAGGCATCTCTGGCTTTGGCAGCTATCTGTTGTACGAGAGCGGCACGAATGGCCTGCTCCCAGCAGCCATGCTCAACTCCATTGGGGCTGGCACGGAAGCAACGCTGGTGCATATGCATCCCGGTAATGTGCCACAGAAGCAGGCTCTACTGGCTCTCAAATTGCCCCTCGAACAGCAGCTACGTTGCATCTCTGTTAATTTGTATTCGGTACTACGTGAATTTTATCAGGGCGAGAAGCCAGAAGCAACGGAGCCCACGGAGGAGCCAGTAAAGCCCACTGAGGACAGCGAAGCCAATGCAGAAGAGCAGAGCGAAAATATTGAGCCCAGCAGCAAAAAAGTTAAATTGGACGAGTCGCCCAACTGTAAGCTATCTATTTATAAATCCTTGCCAGCTGCTTGACCGATCTGCAATCAAACAGAATCGACTTTAACCAAATGCCCTGCTTTCCCCTGACAATCAATTGCTGCTCATAGCTAGCTGATTATCAGCTCATCAATCAAAGACAATCTTCTGTTTACTTTAATGCATGTCTGCTCTCTCTTAAAGCAAACAAAGGAGCTCAGCGCTGGCAGCTGGAGAACAAACGCGCCGCTGCTTTGATGAACGACAAATTCGATAGCCTTGTGATGGCTGCCAAGGAGCATCCTTCGAGCATATTGCAAGCATTGTTGCCGCTGGTGAAACCCTCGCGACCCATTGTCATCTTTAGCACGTGCAAGGAGCTGCTGCAGGAAACGTACATGGAGCTAAAGGCGACGGGCAAGGTGACAAATCTTCATCTGACCTCCAACTGGATGCGCACGTATCAAATACTGCCCAATCGCACCCATCCTGAGGTCAACATGAGCGGCAACAGTGGCTATCTCTTGACGGGCTACACCCTGAAGTAACGGTATATTGGATGAGAATGAAGCAGCTGGAGCATGGATGAGGATAATCAACTGTAATACTATGTATATGACCTACCTTATATGCGAAAGCGTATCAATTCTTACATATTCCTATTTTTGGCTTACGTAATTGAGTATCTAAAACTCCAGTTAAGTCACAAAAAGATTTGTACATAGCCAAAAATCTTATATTTTGGTCAAAAATCTGCTAATTCTATATTCGAGTAGTTATAAAGCGAAGATTTTTTTTATTATATTTGAATATTTATCTTTAAGAGCAAAAAATATAATAATTGTATTGTATACAGATAATCACAATAAAAGTTGAACATTTTTACGATATTTTTTCGATAGAGGTAAATGTGAGAGCGGAATACAATAAAATCAAAAGTACGAACATTGCAGTCGATATCGGAATTATCAGAACTGTAGAATATATATGTATATCTATATACTATAATGTTTTACGATTTACAGCGCATTTATAGTGGAGAAACGATTGAAGCTATGTTCAGTTTTAGGACCTGGGGGGACGGGGTCCAGATGCTACAGATAATCACGCCGGATTTTCCTTAAGATGGGGACATTACGTGTAATGTTGGGTCACACATGAACCTAAATAAAGATCATGTGTAATTTATGGGTCTATCCGTACAGGAAGTCGAACAGTGATCCAATTGCTAGATTTGTTTGTATTATCTCTGGAACTCTGGTAGATATAACTTTTTCTTATTTGCCACGTCCCCAAAGGGCGTATGTAAATCATTTTTGCCCAACCGCAGAGGAGGTCAACAGTAACTGATCAAATTGTAAGATTCTTGCTTTAATATTATTATTATTTGTATTATAAACACTATAAAGTTAATCACTATAAATTCCAATTATTTAATATATTTCATAATTTATTTACCTTGTGTCTTTATTATTGTTTGGCTGTGGAGAGACAAGTTCAATCTTGAAAGAGATGAATATAATTATTTATTAAGTAGACATTTTTGTTTGTATTTATATTTTTATTACAGTTGCTTAAACATACATACATACACATATAGTATGGATAAGCACATGCAAATGTGAGTGTGTATGTGTGAGGGTCTTTGCGGACACGGACAGATACATATGTATCTCTGAGGATGATACTGTCATATATATCCACGTGTACGAGGTGTGTTTAAAATGTTTCGCAAAGTTTGATATTAAATTTACGGTTAGTTTTTGACTGGGAATTATGTCGACGACATATGTTACTTCGCATGTAGAAACATCCCTTACCGTAGAATTCGCAAAGCGTAGAAAAATCTCGTCCATTTTTACTCCGAATTATGTGGTCTTCTCGGATTTTACTCCGAACTATTTCGATCACATATATCCGGTGATTTTATGTCGTTACGTAGTATGATAACATCGCCATATTTCCCTTTTCTGCCCCAATTTAAAAGACATTTGATAACATGTAAGAGACAGTCGGAAGTGCCCGACTTGTTTCAGCTAACTGCAATATATTATTTATTTACAATTCATATATTAAGTTTAAGGTTTCGCGGTATACGAACAAAGTAAATGCACGTCAAAAAGCCAAAGCAGCTTCTGCGCCTCAAAAAAAAATAGCAAAAGCAAATTTTATTTTATTCAAGTTTATATGTATATTAATGTGTTTGAAGAGCACGACAAATTAAGAGAACCGTTTCTTTAAGAGAGTTTACTACATGAGTAATTCTTTGCTGCTGCTTTTCTTTATATTCGTCTTCATTTTGATATTTGGAATCAACTCGGAATGGTTTAAACAGGCAAAAGGCGGCGTGGCCGACACTAGAACCCCGATAATTCGAAAGGGCACAGTTTTCAGGAATTACACAGGAATTCGATTTATAGAAGAGGACTAATTTTTTCAAGGGGACAGAATTTTTGACGAATTATTGAGGTTTTTGATTAGCGGGTGACGAGCTATCGGGATTCGACAGTATTAATTTTAGTCAGAAGTTTGCAACGCACATAAGGAAGCATCTCCGACTATATAAAGTATATATATTCTTGATCACCACGATGAGCTAAGTTGATATAGCCATGTCCGTCTGTCTGGATCAACTGAAATTTTGCACATATGCGTCCTTCTGCTTTATATAATACATAAGCTAAGATGCATGAGACAGCAACACTTAGTCAGGCATTTTGGACTTGAGCTTTCTTACTTGTATCAAGTATATATGTATATTATTTATTCACAATTCATATGCAACGTTTGAGTCATACGAACAAAGTAATGCTTCTCTGCGCGCGAATTCAATTGTGGAACAGAACAGAAAAAGTAAGACAATATAAATTTAGACATGTTCGTGTGCAAGAACCCAGTAAAACTTTATAAACGTAGTGCTAAAAGAAATGCCTTCTTTTACATTCTTCATCATGAAATAAAAGTCGAATCACATCGCAATTTTTTATAACGATGAATGTTGTTGTATGAGCTTGTGATATATTTACATCTATAATAAAAGTTTAATTTATAAGCTTTAAAATTGTTTTCCTGTTTTCTGTCCTTTTTTAAAAAATGTTTGACCTTTTTTCCATTTTTCCGTTTGTCCCTTTTTTCTGCTCCGTAGTTGGCAGTACTGCATCTAGTACAGTGACTTTCGGCACACTTTTATTTGCAACAGGTTACACTCTACTCCGTATTTGGTTGGGTCCCTTACTCTCACAGTTTTAACGCACAGAGAGCTCGTGCGGGATCGAGCGAGATATGCGTCAGTCTCGTCAGTCTGGTGTGATCTGCTAAACCTTACGCACGTACGAGCGCAGCACGAAAGTGAACTGAAGAGCTGCATGGTATATGCAAATTACTTAATGTTAAAAGCTATTAAATCAGAAAAATATCTATTGGAGTCAAATTACACTGCGATGAAGAGGTGGACTTCGGCCGAGTCGGCACCCACCTGCAAAACTCTAATAATGAGTTTTTCTCCTTTGCAAAAAACATAATAAGCCATATAAAGCCGTGCTTACCGGCCTCGATGACACGTCGGCTGATGAAGTTAAAGTAAAGCTTATCACAATGGGACTCCAATGTACAGATGTCAAGTTTATTCAGAGGAAACGACCCAACAACAGTAATTTTTCGCTGTATGTGGTCTACTTTGTCAACAAATCGACCAGTCTAAATGAGTTGAAGAAAAACTACTCTGTCATCGACCATATTGAAGTCAAATGGGACTACCAAAGACGTAGGCCAAACACCGTTACTCAGTGCTATAACTGCCAGATGTTCGGGCATGGATCGTCCTATTGTGGTGTAAAACCATATTGCATGAACTGCGCTGGGAACCACAAACTATAGATTGTCTAGATAAGTTACGGGTCACGGGTCTCATAAGGCTAATTCAATGGAGTGCCCAGGCAGAATAAACCATGTAACCGCACGGGAAAAAGGCATCCCCAAAACTCGGGTAATCAGAAAGCCATCACAGGCACCTCAGATAAACTGCACTAAGTCTTTTCCACGTCTTAATGGACAGATAGTTGAACCATTAAAGACAACCTGGACCAAGCAATCGGATTCAAGTAGTACTGACCTCTTCTCGCTAAACGAGCTAAAAAGTCTTACATTTGAGCTCATTAGCAATCTCAGAAACTGTAAATCCAAGACTGAACAGTTTGAAGTAATAACTTCACTTGCCTTTAAATTTCTTTCCTAACGCTAGACAAAGTTAAGATCATTGCGTGGAATGCCAGGGGTATTCAAAACAAAAAAGAAGAATTTCGTCACTTCCTGTTCGACAACGACATTGACATCTGCCTGGTATCCGAATCCTGGTTAAAAAATGGGACATTCCTTAAGATTCAAAATTATATCTGTTACAGAAACGACCGAACATCTGGTCGAGGAGGAGGGGTAGCAATATTCATTAAAAGAAATATTCGCCAATCTCTGCTACCTCTCCCAAATACTAAAGTTATCGAAACAATGGCATAAAATTACTCATTAGTGATGGCACAGAGACATCTATTTTCTCATGCTATTTTCCAGGTGGCCGCGAAAATCCCTCTAAAAAACAGACTTTTCAGGCCGACATACATATGTTATGCAGTAGAAATGAAACCTTCATTCTGGGAGGTGATTTTAATTGTAGACATCAGACTTGGGGATGCTCTAGAGCAAACTCATGGGGAAACCTATTAAAATCCAAGGTAGACTGCAGGAACTTTTATGTAATGCATACCTATTACCCCACAGGAAGTCACGGGCAATCCTCACAAACCGTCCCGTCTATTTAGCAAACCCACGAGTATTAAACACATTAAATTCTGATCACTTCCCAGTGCTGCTTGAGCTCCCAGTGAACCCTGCCGCTACCGCAAGTAGCTTATACTTTGATATAAAATGTGCAAATTGGATGAGATTCACTCGCTTCGTCGAAAATTCGCTTCCTCACATAGACCCCAATTCAATGCGACGCACAGAAGACATTGATGATATGATTAATGTCTTTAGTGAAGTCCTTCGTGATGCCAAAGATGTCAGCATCCCAAAAAAAGAAGTGCAATTTTCTCCAAAACAACTGCCGCAGAAAATTCTTAACCTTATAAAAAGTAGAAATTTGAGACGACGCTCCTGGCTAAGGTATCGACACCAGTCCACTCAGTATCACTCTTTCAGCCTTAGATAAAGGTTCTTCACCTTTTTGGAAGCTTTCCAAAATTATCAGGAAGAAACACCCGAACATCCCAACCTTAGTTAATAATAGCATTCGTTACTCGACAGACGAAGAAAAGGCTGAAGAAATCTGCTGGGCTCGGTGATCCGCTAACTAAAGCCGCCGTCGATGCCTCAATTCAAGAGTCATACTGAAAAAGCTTAAAAAGAAGAAATCGCCAGGGATCGATAAAATTGACAATATATGCTTAAAATCTCTACCTATGAAGGGAGTACGGTTTATTACTTGCATAGTCAATAAATGCCTAGAGCTATGTTATTTTCCCTCCGTCTGGAAATGTGCTAAAGTTGTCCCTATCTTCAAACAAAATAAGCCAGTCGACTTACTTTCTTCATACAGGCCTATCAGTCTTCTGTCGGCAGCCAGCAAAATCCTGGAGAAGGTTATCAAAGAAAAACTAACTCATTTTATCGAAAATAATAATATCGTCCGAAGTCATCAGTTTGGCTTTAGAAGGGAACACAATACTGTCCAGCCCCTTTGTAGAATTAGGAAAATAATTAATGAAAATTTTTCTAGGTCTATGTCGACCGGAATGGTACTGCTAGATATTAAAGCCGCATTTGACTCAGTGTGTCATGACGGCTTAATTCACAAAATGCTATGCTTTAATTTTCCCCCTGCGGCCATAAAGATAGTACAAAGTTACCTAGAAAACAGATCCTACATTGTGTATCTAGGAGATGCCTCATCCACATTAGTTAATTTCTCAGCAGGCTGCCCTCAAGGCTCATGCCTATCGCCTATACTATATAATATATATTCGTCTGATTTCACAATATTACCTCGGAACCAAATGTCAGGTACTTGGGTATGACACTGGACAAAAGACTTACATTTAAGGACCATATAACTAATACAAACAAGAAACTCAAACTTCTAGTCCGCACGCTATATCCTTTCATAAATAGAAACTCAAGACTAAATTTAGAAAACAGCATGTTTTTGTTTAGGTCCATTTTTCAAGCAGTCACTTTTTACGGTGCACCAGTCTGGTCAGATATAGCCAAATGTCATATAAACCAGCTGCAAATCAGCCAAAATAAAGTACTGAAACTTATTTTTAATCTCCCGTGGCATCACTCTACGCTTGATCTACATTGTCGAGCCAATACTGAATTGGTAGTTACTAGATTATCGCGACTGTCGCAAAATTTCATGACCAAATGTCAAGAATCAACTTATTCACATATTAACAACCTGGCATAGCCACCTATTTAGTTTTAATTTAGTGTTAAATTTAGCGTGTAAGATTCCTTGGGGTTTTCTATTTCTTTGGTTTTTCCCCCAAATAGCTATGTCATCGTTTACCTCATATGTCATTGTCGTATTAAATATCTAAGCAGAAAAGGCCTAGTTCTTAGTCTAAACGCTTTAATTATTGTAAGATACCAACCACACAATATCTTTACTCATAACAAAGAGTGAAATAAATTGAAATTGAATTTGAATGCGTAAGTGCGATCTGCACATAATAGATTGCTGTTGCTCACTCTGAGAGGAAATGATTCATCTAGACATTTGTTTGGAATTCTATAAATACTAGAATATAAATGTGATTTTATCGGATTTTTTTTTCAATTGGACCACGTCTTTACCCCCCTCCCCCAGTATACTATGGCCAACTTAGTTTTTCTCCATAAAGTCCTATAGCTCATTAAATTTTGCAAACATATCTGTCAACTTATTCTAGAATTTCGATTCTTTTATTTTTTTTATTTGGACCAATATCTATTGATGTGGCTGATGAAAATTCGAATTTGATCTTTTAATCGATCAAGCTGTGCGACACTAAGAGCACTCATATTTAGCTGCAACATGCAAATTTTCTCGAAAATGAGCAAAAACGAGCACTGGAAACTTATTAGATCCGTATCATTAAACTTGTATACAGAACATTCCGTTTTTAGTTACGTGCGAGAGCGTGCGAAGGACAAGTAATACTCCTCGAAACACGACAGTAGTTGTTAAATTTCTTCTGCATAAAGACAACAACAACAGACAACATTCACAATCATGAGAAACTAACACTGCACATTTAATTGAAATACCTGTGGGAAGATTTTCCATGTTTACAATTCCCAAATCTGTATAACACTTCCAAATAGAGCTTTCTTACATATTTATCCAATTATCTGCTAACTTGGACCTTTTAAAATGTGTGGCATACTTTTAGGAGTTCGAGTGGAAGTAATTGGATAAGCGTGATTTTTACTGAAAAATATGTAAAAACTGCATTAAATTACTTACTCCATTTAAACAGATTTTGGATGACGTACAGAAAGTACTCTAAGGTAAGCCCAGAACATTGGCTTATATTATAACTTTAAAAGCTTTTTAAAGCTTTTAGCAAATATAATTTTTGTTTTTTCATATATATAATTTTTTTGGCCAAATAGTGCATTGGTTGGCTTTAAGAGATTTTGGAAACTTTGTGAAGTCTGAATACATTCATGCTTTAGTCTAAGATATTCCTGCGTGTGTCTTTAAAGTTTCAGAATACTTATTGTTCGATGCATACATATTACAAGACTTTATAAATCTTATTTTGTTAGATCACAAAAATAGTTTCAATCTGTTTTATTATAGCCTAAGATCAACTTCACATTTAGGGCTAAAGCAAATGTAGCTAGTTAAAGCGACTAGACTGTTCTTAAAGAATAGCCAGAACGGCCTTGAAGAAGAAAAATTAATGTATATAAATAAAGAGATCCTTGTATATCATCTCTTTTTTCATGTACAGTAAATTCCATTTAATACTCCCTTCTAAAGGTCTTCTTAAAGAACAGACTAATTGGTTTAGTCTAGAATTGAATATTCCTTTTAATGACTGAAATCTTCCTTACTTAATTTGGTTAATAGAAGAAATGATCTAACGAAAAGCAGATTTATGCTGTGAGCTGTTCGCTAAGCAGAATCTCCACTGTCTAAACGAGGTTTTGCAAGTTACCCGAAAAGCAATCGACATTTATGCAAATTTAGAGAGCTTTTCTCGGTTCATTTAGAGAGTCTTCACTGCATATATCTATAGACGAGAGTTTGTTGTTTTCATTCTTTGATAATACCATGCAATGTTTTATGAATACCTTCTCGGTGTTCTTGTAGATCAGTTCAATACACGTGTAGGTGTGACAATGTGTAGGTGAGTGTAGGTCCGTCCAGATGAGAGTGTGTGCAAGTACGCATGTGTAGGTGCAGGTGTAGTTGTAGGTGTAGGTATACAGCGCCCCATATATGTTAGTTGCAATACATTTTCAAACAGCCGGCACGGTCTTGATCACGAAGTAATGTCCGCACTCGCAGCGCTTGGGTGCGCCCTTCTCCAGCCACATCCACTTGGCATGGCGATCTCCGAGACAGAGGCAGCCGACGATGCGCCCATCGAAGGCGGAGGGGATCTCCGTCGGATCGTTCTCTCTGCCCGCACCCCGCTTCAGTGGCTTCTTCATAGCCCAGGGATCAAAGCAGCCCGCCTTACGGAGCAGCAGTTCACGCTTAAAGATGCCTGTTGCCAGCTCCAAATCATCCGTCATCTCTGTGCGAGAGAGAGAGTGAGATAGAGAGAGGAATCATGCTGCTTAACTTACGTTTGTTGCTAGCTGGCGTGGTGGATATACCACGTTTTGCCACGCCTCCTCCGCCTCCAATATCCTTGACCCCAAGCGCACCCAGCATCCGCTGCCAGCCAAGCTGACGCAGTATCTCAGCCAGCTTCCCTTCGCCGCGTTGCGTGAGGTGAGAGACGAGGCGCTTGGATGCGAACGGAGATTTCAGAAGTCGCGAGATGAAGGACGACATTCTGACTAGTCAATATATATATATATATATATATAATATATATATTCTTTTTTTTTTTTTTACTTTTTTGAAAGAAATATATATGTTTTTGCTTGAAGTAAATGTAGCATTCGCTTCGTTAGCGAAATTGAAATTGATGGAAAGCCAGCTGGCAAAACTAGCAAAGTTTTAGAGAAATTACGGGCCTACTTCGATAGAGAATTCAAAGTTTGTTACAATCCTATAAAAATACACTCATATGTCATCACATTACGGACAGAAGAGGAAGCTGACCTAAGGTAATATTGGGATCTGCAAAGCCTGGGCTATCATAATCAAACGTCTTGGGTGTGCACTTAATAAGAGATTAGCATACAGGCCGCATAAAAGGCAGCTGGTCAGCTATCGTTTCAAATCAAGTCCACCATACACAAGTCCACATTACACCATAAACAAGTAAGAACGCTCTACGGTTCTAGATGTACTTTCTTAATGAAATTTTCAGGACATAATATTGGCATCCAAATGTGTATATATTCAAAATCCCAATTCCCTAGTATTTGAAAGAGAATTTTTTGCATTTTTGGTGTCACTGAGGGGCGGTTTCCAAAGCGTGAAATATTCTTTATCTGTATTTCACAGAAACCTATGTACATAGCAAGTTTCGTGGCTCTAGCTTATGTGGTCTTTAAGTTATGGCTAAAAAACGAAGTCAAAATATCGATTGGATAAAATATAAACTTGTACTGCGTATGGTATACACAAATATATATTTGAAATTTCAAATCTCTAGCTTTTGTGAGATCGCTGCGTTCATACGAACGGACGGACAGACGGACAGGGCTAAATCGACTCAGCTCGTCGTCCTGATCAAGAATATATATATATTTTGTGAGGTCTGCCACGCCTTCTTCTGCCTATTACATACATTGTCACAAAAGCATTGTACACAAAATTCCCATTTTCAATGGGTTCAAGGTATAAAAACAAATATCATATCCAACTACATAATACGCTCCACAAAAATCAAAATTTAGTCAAACACTTTTTTTCCGGGCTTGCCACGCCTCTATATACAAAATAAAGCGAAGCATAGCTCTACTGCTGTGAAGGAAATATTACCCATGGAGCTTTTATTTGTAATTTTTGGTATTCAACTCTTGATTTTTATACTATTTCAGGAAGTGAAAAAGAGTATACTGGTTTTGTACAGTGTTCGTTTTGCTGTCCGTCCGTCTGTTCCATATCATCTTCAGTTTTAACGCTGGGATAAGCGAATTTTGCAATTAAATTACTGTTTATCCTCTCTACAGATAATCAAATAAATTATATAGTCTGCCTATTGGGGGCGGCAAACCCGAAAATGTCAATATTTGACTCAATTTAGCTCTTTTTTAACGGAGAACGAGTATATACATATGCAGTCGGTTGCGCCCGACTCCAATGTTCTTACTTGTTTGAATGGTTTAGCTCTAAAACTGTGGAAGATAAAGATTTACCCGATATGGGCGTGGCTATAAACGAAATATTTGTATTGTTGCGCTTTGGCATATACTTATAAAAGTATCTTGCAGAAAGTAATAACGTTTCTGCCTCAGCATATAAAGCAGTGGCGTAGCGTGGAGAAGGGTCAAGGGGAGCACGAGACCCACGCTGATATATAGTCATTCACGATACCCAACGCCTACAAGAGGCTTATCCTAAAACATTTCATAAGACGATGCTAAACACAACTGTGTTCTAAATGGAAAGTCTCTAGCAAGACAGCAAGACAAAACAAATACAAATATTACAACTGAAGAGTAAGTATAAAGTATAAAGTGAAAAGTTTTTGACTGATTAACTAATCGTAGGCTTTAGGAGCAAACATAATAAAAATGTAACTTATTTTTATATATAATATTAATGCATCGATTGACTAATTGATTGATGATGACCACACAGCTTTTGAGTAAGAAATCAAATTGCTTTGCATAATCCATATGCCTGACCAAATTTGTCTAGATTTTTAGATTCGAAGAGACACGATTCACACTGCTGACAATCTTAGAGTAATTGCTAAGTTTAATATTTGTTTAAATGTAATTTATTTAAACGTTATGCGCACGTTTCTCGATTGCAATCGGCGTGTTCAACCAAAACGTAAGTAAAAGCTTAATCCAGACGCGTTGAATTTGGCTTCGGTTTTCGTTTCGATTTTGGTTTGTTTTTGTATTGATGTTTTTATTTGGAAAGCTATTTTGTTGACTTTTAGCTTAATAGTTGTGGTTTTTGTGTGTGTGTTGTTTTTTTGTTATTAATTGGTTTATTTAATTAATTAATAAGAACTTTAAACAGCTGCCTTCTCCACCAACTTGAACCAATGGCCGCACTCACAACGTTTCTGGTTGCCCTTCTGCAGCCACATCCACTGCACGTAGGTCTGATCCTCCTCGCCTGCAAGTTAACAGAGGGTAGATTAGTTTATCCAACTATCGAGTGATGTCTACTCACAGATGCAGCCGACAATGCGGGCTTCGAAGGCTGATGGAATCAGGTTGGGGTTCTCCTTGGTGCCAGCACCACGCTTAAACACCTTCATATCGAAAGGATTATCGTTGCCGGCCGCCTTCAGCAGCAGTTCACGCTTCTCAATGCCCGTGGCGTGCTCCATGGGATCGTTCATCACTGCAAGAGAAGGAAAAGCAATTAGTTGAATTATTGATAAGCTGATTAGACCGCCTTTTTTGCACTCATATCTATAGGTACTATAAATTTGGCAAGCAATATGAAATACATTGCATATTCTAGTAACAGCCGCCTATGGTCAGTTACCACTGTTGCATTGTGTTGTGGGATATTTTAGTTTCGATCACTCGCAGTTTTCTATTGTATATACGCTATAGCCAGTTATCACTGTAGAATTACCGACTTCCATTAGATTCCTATAATATATTGTTACAGGGTATTTAGGTATCGATCACTCGCAGGCTGTTACTGTATCACTTTTTACACAGATAGTACCATAACAAGCAGTTGCAGGGTATTTCAGCTTAGATCACTCGCAGTTTTCTCTTGTTATGAACCCCTTCACTCCGCCCCTGGTCGCATTAGTCGGTTGCTGAATCAGCTGTCCACGCACATTGATTATATAAAAGCCCACACAGAAAGCCTCAACTCCTTCGACATACTATACACACACACGCTTGCCAATTATCGCTGTATTAGTTAGCCTCCGATAAGCAAGCGAGGTGCGAATTACGCTGTTTGTGTTTGCCTTTGCATAAATTGCATAGAAAAATAACACATTTGCACTGGGCGCAGCTATTACATAACCTCCAGCAGACACTGACACAGTTTTTTGGCAACTACAAATGCGGCTAAAACCTGGATGCAATCACAGCAGGCTTTGCATCGCCTTCAATTTGGATCCCTATTATGTAATATGGATGATGGAGGTAGCGTTTCCTCTGCCACACGGACAAGGCGGACGTGACAGCCGATTAGCGCCTTTTCCTACTTACTTTTGCAGGTGCGCACGGAGTTGTATGTCACATTTTGGCGTGCGGCGGCACGGAGCGCCATGCGTCCACAGATCGATGCCATTATTGTTCGTTAAGCAAAAATTTGTTGGTCTTGGGAAGCGTTGAACAGCCGAATTCTTTCGTAATTTTTCACAGCGAGACTCAGGGCAGGTGTTGGTTCATGAGTGGTGTACACCAGTTCGCAACTGGTTCGATGACTGAGTCAATTTTACTGGACTATCGAACTTATACCGCGCAATTTTGCGCATAGCTGCTCAGCGTTGCCAGATACTTGGATAAAGAAGCGATACCGCCAAACTGGCTGATAATATATAATTAAATGAATAAAGAGAATTTCTAAATTTGCTTGATTGAATTGTGTGTGAAGTCAAGTATTTTCTGTTTTCTGTTGACACTTTAAATTTGTTTAACAAATATGCTGTTCACGGAGCACACAGCTGTGCTGTTTCTTAAAAGTGTTATGCCGGGTGTTGCTTAGTAACCAAAAAGCGAGGAAAAAAGTTAATGAAAATATAATTTATTTAAGAAAAATTAGCAAAATGTCTAACAAGCCTACGATTTGCTTTGATATTTCTAAAAATGAACGTTTTCAAATAACGGACAACTACAAAATGCTGCATCGCAAGCTTAAGGCGAACTGGAATGTTGAGCAGTAAGAGGAATTAATCTTAACTTAATTAATATTAATTAATGTTCTATTCATAGAAGCGATGTAGAGCTGAACAAGGAGTGCTTGGCACGCACCAAGATATTTGTGTTGGCTGGCCCTCAGGATCGGTTCACCGAGGAGGAGTTCGAGGTGCTCAAGGATTATGTGGAAGAATCGGGAGGCAGTTTGTTGGTGCTGCTCGGTGAAGGCGGTGAACAGGAGTTCAATACGAATGTCAACTTCTTTCTGGAACAATACGGCATCTACATCAACAGCGATAATGTCGTGCGTCCGCATTACTACAAGAACTTCCATCCCAAAGAATGCATCATAGGTGGCGGCGTTGTCTGCGAGTCGATGTGGCGACACCTGCTCAAGCGGGACATTGAGAAGGTGGACTACGACTTCAGCGATGAGAAGTACAAGATACACTTTCAATATCCCTATGGAGCGACTCTAAATGTCTCAGATCCGGCGAATGTGCTGCTGACCACGGGACCCGTTGTCTATCCCTTCAATCGTCCTTTGGCTGGTTACTATAGCAATGCCAAGGGTGGCAAGATATTGGCCCTGGGCTCCGGATATATATGGCATGATAAATATCTCCAAGACAAGACGAATGATGCCATGCTGGAGTATATGCTGCAGCTGCTGGGCACGCTGGAGATAAGCTATACGCATTTGGATTTTAATGATGTTGAGGTGCGTGTGCTTAATATACCCTGTATATATCGAAAGGGGTAAGATGAGGCTATGTTAAGCTTGCAAAGGAGAGTTTAACAGGCATATGGCATAAATATATACACATATATATATATATATATAGTATATATATTGATTTTTTACAACAGCTAAGACGATGACTGTGGAAAGTTCTTTAATAATCGATTTTCTATATGATTTCTTGAATACGCGCGAAGAGGGTATGATAAGCTTACGCAGGAATATTTCATAAACAGAAGATAGGATATATATAAATGTATATAATTACTTTTCTATTAATATCAACAGTCAAGTCAATTCCATAAAAATTTCAAACTAATGATTTTTGCATATATCTCGTGAATTATAGAAGTTATATGTTATTTGCGTATATCTTATATACATATACATATATATATGCAGAACATACATGTATATTTTTATAAAATCAACATAAAAAATTTCTAAAAAAAACTGAATTCCAGCTTTTAGTAAAAATCCTGAGCATAATCCTACATATATGAACTTTAAACCATTATACATGATATATACATTGTATGCGTATATCGTATATACTCATTAAAAATACCAAAAAATGGTATGGTATGTACATATATACTATACTTTATACATATACTTACATTTCTATCAGTATCAACAAGCCAATCCATAATCCAATTCCATAAAAATTTCAAGCTTACAATTTTTGCATATATCTTATGGATTATAGAAGGTTTTTTTTTGTTTGTATATATCTTATATATATATATATATATGTATAGGCATAAGATAACATACATTTATATATTTTTAATATCAGCATACGAAATTTTTATAAAAACCGAATTCCAAACTTTAGTCAAAATCCTGAGGAACTTTAGAACTTTAAATGTTGTATGCGTATATCTTATACTCATTAAAAATACCAAGAAGATGGTATGATGAGCTTACGAAATCAGAGGGCATAATTACTCCGCTTTTCAAGCTCAATCGATCTGTAAGTCTATAAAAATCGTTGATTTTGGTATACTATATTCCTAAGATTGTAAAAGCTAAAGGCAAGTTGTATGTATATTCTCTTATAGCAGACTTCTAGATCTTCTTTTTATTTTAAACAAATCTGTCTTCTTCTTCAACAACAGCTAAATGACAACAAACACTTCACGGACTTGGCGTTCCTCGCCGACATGCCCAAGGCCTGTTTGATCGACTCCATTGGCACGGAGATGCCTGCGGACTTCAAGCAGATGTTCGACATGTCACTCTGCTCGCTGAGCAATGGACTGCTGAAGGATGTGATCGATACCTATGCACAGCTGCATGTGAACTATGAGCCTTTGCGGATTATTAAGCCGCAGTTTGAGATACCTTTGCCAGCTTTGCAACTGGCCACATTTCCACCCATTTTCAGTGAGCCGCCTGCGCCGCCGCTCGAGCTGTTCGATCTGGACGAGACCTTCAGTCCGGCCCGCTCGCAGCTGGCGCAGATAGCTGGGCAATGTTTGCAGGCGCTCCGATCCAAGGAGCCGTCTCGGCGAGCGCCCAATCAGCGCGAACTGGAGAACTATGTGAAAGAGTGTGCTCGCATCACGGCCATCATTAGGGAGCAGCAAGAGATGCCTGCTCGTGAAATACTCAACATTGTGGCACGTCAGATCTGCAGCTATGCACCCTATGCGGAGGACTAGAAGCCCCAACAGGTGATCCAATTACTATAATCAGCAAACAATGCGCATTCTGTGCAAACAATTGCTTATATCTCTAATACACTTGAAGAGGGTATTGTAAATCTGTCATGTTATAGGTAACAGCTAGGAGAAAATTTCTTGCATGATATATAAACTGGATCTGCGATCACAAGAGAAGTCATTATAGCCATGCTTGTCTGTCTGAGTTTTCTTGTTGAGAAAACTTGGCATATATTTTGGTTACTTGCAGAGAAAATTGTGAGCTTGTCATTTAATCTAGAGATATAGCATGAATATACACATAATATACAATTGATATATGTTTAGAAAATTAGTCTTTATAGTAATCTCTGTTTTTTTAGGGTTTCTTCTTTAAAAATTAATCTCATCTTTAAACTTCAGATTTATAATCCGTCCGACTACGTTTTCTTCTATTCAACTAAAATTTCTTTGTTTAAGAACTAAATAATTATATATATTTTTGGTATATGTAGTTTATATATGTTTATATTTATAGTTATAGTTTATAGTTTATATGCCATAGTAGCTTGGCTTTGATTACTATAGGATATAGGTCACAAATGAAATAATCGTCGAGTTTCCGAGTTTTAGTATACTAATTTGCTTGCTTTAAAAAATATTCCATTGAAAGTCACCTAAAAATAATATCGGACTAGTTTGTCATATATGCACTTAACTATGTATACTTACATATAGTATACATGTATATACACATATACATATGTATGTATGTATGCTATGCACTTCCATAGGGAAAATCGCTTTAGTTAAGATGAGAATATTTTTTAGTTTTCCAAGACATTCAAGTTTCTTATTACAAGTTTTCTTAGTCATCTATAAAAATTTATCGGATTACTTTATCATGGAGCTACTACATAAATATTTGATGTTAATCGATATGTGCAAGGGTATTAAGACTTCGCATAGTTAAAAATATATTTCCCTTTTTTTTGGTTTTATTAGCGAAATATGAATTTTATTAGGTTTATTTTTTTATTTTGCTTAAAAATATTAATTATTAAATATTCTAAGTATTACTCATTTAGTTACTATTGGAATGCAATATCATATAGTAACTCCCATTGGAGCTACCGCTTCCCATAAGAACAAATTTTTAATTCTTCAAGATGAATACAAAAAGCAGAAACATGCAATATCTGCTTTAGTTTAGAAGAAGATAAAGATAAGATAAGAGTTTAGAAGAATATTACTATAGTAAAAATAAGTCTTTCATGTGGTATTTACCTATATTTCAGGGGGTTTTTAGTCCATTTTGAAACCAATTTTTTCCTATAATTTTTATTATTTGTTTTTTCCTATGGCTCCTTAAAACTCTTTATCTATATATTTGTGTTTATATCTGTAGAGTATTTAATCTTCTGCAATTCGAATACCATCTTTCTTATACTTTATTTAATTTTCTTTTTGTCGAAATCAGCAAAAATTTTGCATTTTGTTTGAGGAGTTTTTTTGAGCAAATTGTAAACCAAGTCCATTTTATGTAAACATGTTGGCGACTCGTATTCAAACATGGCCGGCATTCTCCCTGCACTCTATACTCCGTACCTTATCCCCGGCTCCCTTGCCCTGCCCGCTCCACAGTTTGTTCGAAAAGTTTTGCTTCAATTACGCAGAAGGTGCAAAACATTTTGGTCCGTAATACAAAACCTGTGGGAAGTAAAGCTATATACTTACCAAAAGTGCATAACACATTTATTACCAAAAAATTGTGTTTACTGCAATTAATTATTTTTATTAATATTTCCCACAAATGCGAAGGGGAGGGGAGGATTATCCCTATGGGGCCCTAGTTGTTCAGTTTTTAGGTGTCGATAATTTGTTTTTCATTTTTGAGAGGGGGAGAGGCTAATTGTGTTGTGGGGGATGGCATGTGGGGGTGTGTGAAGTGTGTGAAACCGCTAGTTAATGCTTGTCACAACAAATGCCTGTCATCAATCGCTACTCTCCGATGCTCCAGGGAGATGCAGCATAAAACTAAAGCGCAACTGTTCACTCAGAGAATATCCTGTTATTAAAAAAAACGTTGCAACAACTGACGCTTGTAAATTTCTTTTTCGTTTTTATCACTCGTAAAGGAACCCTCAAAAAAAGAATTCTCTGGAGCTTTCTTGCCTCTACAGCAGCTGCAGCTAAAAAGGAATAACCTTGGCTTCATATCCTTAACTTGGATAAATTCAGAAAATAAAATATTATTTCTTACCAAAAATAGATTAACGTAATATAAAAAGGTATTTTAAAAAATATTAAAAACAAGTAAGAACGTTGCAGTCGGGCGCCACCGACTGCGTCAGACTCTGTTCCTGTTAAAGGTGTGTAGGCTCAATAAATATGTTGACCGTCCGTCCGTCTTTCCGTATGTTTGAATGCGAGATTACTGAGATTCCTTTTTTGAGCATGTCTTTTACATCAATTTAGCTACAGTCATAAAATTTTACATATAGCTTTTTTAAAATAAAATACTATTTTGGTTTTTATTATATATTTTGGATACTGGCTCCACATTTCACAAAATCAATTTAATAAAAGTTCAGTTGCAAATAAAGCCACATTTACATTTTTTTTTAATTTTTTAGGTAAAACCGTATTTTTAATAAAATATAAGGATTTATGCAGAAAGTTTTATCAAAATCCATTAAGTAACATAGAAGTTATAAAAAAAAAAAAAAAACATTTTAATAAATGATAATATCACCCGACAGCGATGGGAATAGAACCTGGGTCACGCGCTTCGCATGCCACCGACTCTACCCACAACACCACGGCGTCTCTTGCGCGACTGTGTGCCAAACTGAGTTTGGAAGTGTTTTGATTTGGTTAAACAGACTTGCATTGTGGTAGCGAAGACCCTGCTTCAATCCCCAGTTAGGTCAACTAGAATTTGTTTTACGAAGGCTTACATTATGATTATTATTATTTTTTTTTTTTCGTAAATTTTAATTTCATGAACAGTAACCCACATGTCAAATTTGGATGCTCTACGTCTAAGACTGTAGGAGATACAGTTTTACCCTATTTGCCACGCCCCAAATGGGCGTAGCTATATATAACATACATTTTTGGGTAGAGGTAGGATACTAGTATATATATTCCAAGTCCCAACTCTCTGACGGAAATATTGCCGAAATTATCACGGTTTTAGTAAAAGATATAGTAATTCCCGATTTGCCACGCCCCCAGAAGACGTGGATACATAACTTTTGACTTATCTTAAGAGGAGGTCAACAGTATCCCACATGCAAAATTTGGACGCTCTAGCTCCAAAACTGTAGGAGATACAGTTTTATCCGATTTGCCACGCCCTTAATGGGCGTAAATATCTATAATATATATTTTTGATTCCGAGTGATCTACTTGCACATGTATTCCAAATTTCAAGTCTCTAGCTCTTAATACGCTCAAAATATTATAAGATTTATTCAAATCGCTATATATATATTCCCGATTTGGTACGCCCCCAGGGGGCGTGGGTATATAACTTTTTGATGTAACTTAAGGGAAGGTCAACAGTAACCCACATGCCAAATTTGGATGCTCTAGCTTCAAAGCTGTAGAAGATATAGTTTTATCCGATTTGCCACGCCCACAATGGGCGTAGATATATAATCTATATCTTAAAACGTCCGCGTGGTGTACACGAACATATATTCTAAATCCCATTTCTTAGACTGCAATATTGACTAAAATAACAGCGTTTTAGTCTTAATAGATATTGCATTTCCCGATTTGCCACGCCCCCTGTGGGCGTATCGGAAAAATACTCAAACTTGATCTGACGCGGATACACACGAGTATATATTCCAAATTACAAGTCTCTAGCTTCTATAGTGTCCAAGTGCTGCGCGTTCATACAGACAGACGGACAGACGGACAGACGGACAGACAGCAAGACGGACATTGCACAAATCCAATAGACTCTTTTTCCCTTTGGGAACAGAGTCTAAAAATAAATAAATTATTAGTTTAAACTTATTCTTGTAGTATATAAATATATTTTCATATTTTTACATAAAGAGTAAAGAAAATGTATAAATTAAATATATAATACAAATAGTAATATTTATAAATATTTCAGCATTAATGATTTTATAACCCGACTAATAACTAAGCTCTATAGATAGTTTTTATATGCTTGTAGTAAGAAAATGATATTTTATGTACTTATATAATTTTTTTTTTTTTCGTTCCTTGCACTTTTCGGTCGGATTGCTATTATAGCGTACCGACTATAACACATCCTCAATCTTGGGCTATTTTCCACCTCGTCTATTATCCAACATTGACCTTTAAGATGGGGCGCTTATATGTACTTTAACTTCGTACCGTCATCTCTGTTCCTGCGTCAAGGTGCTTTTTTTTCCGCCTTTATATTTTTTCTGAAAAATCAGCAGACTTCTGCAAGCAATATTGTCTCTACTCATGATGCCTTCCTCTACTACTTAACCGATAGTTCCTATCAGGTCGGTCATTTCTTCTATCCACCTCTCCCTGTATAAGAAAGAATATAATATATGTATAGAATTGTTACTTTTGCACTTTTGTAGTTATACATATATAAATCTTGTATATATGATTTTTATATTTAAGCTGAATTATTAGGGCAACGCCTGTCTGATTCTTGACGTTTCAATAAGTCTCTTGGGTTTAAATAGGTTTCCGAGATTAATAAGATAATTAAGCAGATATTCTTTGCGTCTTAATGTTAACGCCACTTATATAACAATTTTAAAATGGACTGTTTAGGTCTACTCATCTTATTCAATAATTATATTAGGAATGTTTGGCCCGCAATCTATTTCATATTATAATTATGTGCATGTACTTTATATGGAATTTTATTAAGCATTTTTCACAGCATTATAACTGTAGCATACCTATCAAAAATAAGCGTTACTAAAACTTAGTTTTATAGAAAAGATTTCAGTTCTTTTACATATGATGACATATATCTTATAGCTTTATTAGACTCTGTTCCCAAAGGGAAAAAGAGTCTATTGGATTTGTGCAATGTCCGTCTTGCTGTCTGTCCGTCTGTCCGTCTGTCCGTCTGTCCGTCTGTCTGTATGAACGCGCAGCATTTGGACACTATAGAAGCTAGAGACTTGTAATTTGGAATATATACTCGTGTGTATCCGCGTCAGATCAAGTTTGAGTATTTTTCCGATACGCCCACAGGGGGCGTGGCAAATCGGGAAATGCTATATCTATTAAGACTAAAACGCTGTTATTTTAGTCAATATTGCAGTCTAAGAAATGGGGTTTAGAATATATATTCGTGTACACTACGCGGACGTTTTAAGATATAGATTATATATCTACGCCCATTGTGGGCGTGGCAAATCGGATAAAACTATATCTTCTACAGCTTTGAAGCTAGAGCATCCAAATTTGGCATGTGGGTTACAGTTGACCTTCCCTTAAGTTACATCAAAAAGTTATATACCCACGCCCCCTGGGGGCGTACCAAATCGGGAATATATATATAGCGATTTGTATAAATCTTATAATATTTTGAGCGTATTAAGAGCTAGAGACTTGAAATTTGGAATACATGTGCAAGTAGATCACTCGGAATCAAAAATATATATTATAGATATTTACGCCCATTAAGGGCGTGGCAAATCGGATAAAACTGTATCTCCTACAATTTTGGAGCTAGAGCGTCCAAATTTTGCATGTGGGATACTGTTGACCTCCTCTTAAGATAAGTCAAAAGTTATGTATCCACGTCTTCTGGGGGCGTGGCAAATCGGGAATTACTATATCTTTTACTAAAACCGTGATAATTTCGGCAATATTTCCGTCAGAGAGTTGGGACTTGGAATATATATACTAGTATCCTACCTCTACCCAAAAATGTATGTTATATATAGCTACGCCCATTTGGGGCGTTTCAAATAGGGTAAAACTGTATCTCCTACAGTCTTAGACGTAGAGCATCCAAATTTGACATGTGGGTTACTGTTCATGAAATTAAAATTTACGAAAAAAAAAAAATAATAATAATCATAATGTAAGCCTCCGTAAAACAAATTCTAGTTGACCTAACTGGGGATTGAAGCAGGGTCTTCGCTACCACAACGCAAGTCTGTTTAACCAAATCAAAACACTTCCAAACTCAGTTTGGCACATAGCCACGCAAGAGACGCCGTGGTGTTGTGGGTAGAGTGGTGGCATGCGAAGCGCGAGTCCTAGGTTCGATTCCCAGCGCTGACGCGTGATATTATCATTTAATAAAATTTTTTTTTTTATTTTTTTTATAACTTCTATGTTATTTAATGGATTTGATAAAATTTTCAGCATAAATCCTTATATTTATTAAAACAAATTCTAGTTGACCTAACTGGGGCAAGTCTGTTTAACCAAATCAACACACCAAACTCAATTTGGCACAAGAGACGCCGTGGTGTTGTGGGTAGAGTCGGTGGCATGCGAAGCGCGTGACCCAGGTTCTATTCCCATCGCTGCCGCGTGATATTATCATTTATTAAAATGTTTTTTTTTTTTTTATAACTTCTATGTTACTTAATGGATTTTGATAAAACTTTCTGCATAAATCCTTATATTTTATTAAAAATACGGTTTTACCTTAAAAATTAAAAAAAATTTAAATGTGGCTTTATTTGCAACTGAACTTTTATAAAATTGATTTTGTGAAATGTGGAGCCAGTATCCAAAATATATAATAAAAACCAAAATAGTATTTTATTTTAAAAAAGCAAAATTGTATGACTGTAGCTAAATTGATGTAAAAGACATGCTCAAAAAAGGAATCTCAATAATCTCGCATTCAAACATACGGAAAGACGGACGGACGGTCTACATATTTATTAAGCCTACACACCTTTAACAGGAACAGAGTCTAACGCAGTCGGTGGCGCCCGACTGCAACGTTCTTACTTGTTTTTGAACTGAGTTTTGATATGAACAACTTAAATGTTTATTAAGATATATTAATGTATTATTAGTTGGGATTGGTGGTGGGGGGGGGGGGGGGGGTGGAGGGGGGTGGGGGGGAAGGGGGGGGGGGGGAGGGGTGGGGGGGGAGGGATAGAGGATTGGATAGTGGGGGGAGGGGGGGGGGAAAAAAATAATGGGGATGGGGGGGGGGGGAGGGGGGGGGGGGATTAAGGGGGGGGGGAATGGGGGGGGGGGGGAAAAAAAAAAAAAAAAGGGGGGGGGGATAAGGAGGGGGGGGGGGGGGGGGGGGGGGGGATTTTTTTTTTTTTTTTTTTTTTTTTTTTGTAATTTAAGGGGGGTGGGGGGGGGGGGTTGGGTTTTTTTTTTTTTTTTTTTTTTTTTGTTATTTATGTGAGAGGGAAAAAAAATTGGGGTAATTTTTTCCGACTGCAACGTTCTTACTTGTTGATAAGTATATCAAATATATATCGAATCACACCGGAAATCAAGTAATATTTTTCTGAATTTATTTATTAATATGTTTTGGCTTATTTTAGGTTCCTTAGCCCAATTTAAACTTATATATACTTAAAAGAAATTACGAAGTAGCAATGTTTTGGATCAGAATATTTACAAATAATTTATAACTAAAATCTCATCTTCCTGGAATTTTTCACTTGACCGTTCTTTAGATCCAGTTTTGATATATTATTCTAGGCTGCAATCTGAGCGTATTGATTGCTCCTGGTTTCATAAACAGATTTCGGACACTCTGATGTTGTATTCCATATTTCTTCTTCAAAAATCATAAAATTTCAGATTCTCTATAGGTCTGTAAGGGACTTAACTTAATCTTTGTCACCTTTAAACTAATAGTTTTCTCTATTTTATTTAGTTATAATAATAAGCATTGAATTTGACGGCAGAGCTCTTCAAACTCCACCCCGTGTATACTATAAAACTATAGCGTTTGCCAATCAGTCAATCAATCAATATTGCATATTTCTTCAAGAGTTTGCTTAATTCCATTGTCCTCCCCATTTCCTCTTCCTCCCCATTTGGTGGCCATTTTGTTGACCGCTAAATGTTGTTGTAGACAAGGCTTATGTGTGTGTGTGTGTGTGTGGGAGAGTGGGAGACGAACCGGAGGAAGGGGAACTTTGGTTCGGCATAAGCTGCAAAGTAAAAAAGTATAAAGAGGTTAGGTTGAAATACGATCTGAGCCAAGTAGGAAGTTACCTTGAGTGCATTTCTACATATTGACAGTGACAATGCTGTCCAAGACAACGTTGTTGTTGTTCTTGTTGTTGTTGGCTGTTCATTCATGGTTTCAGTGCAGCAAACAGGTTCACAGGCTCAACAGAAGCCGCACAAGTTTTTCCTACCATTCGCTTCTTTCACTTTAAATAAAACTAAATGAAAGCAAAGACAGAGAAAGAGAAAGAGAGAGAGAGAGGAAAAAATGGGAAATTTAACTACAGACCATTTGCCAATGTCTGAACAGCTGTGTTTGTTGCACTTCCGCTTCGGTTCGGTCTCTGGCTCTGCCCCTGTTTCTGCCTCTGCCCCTTCTCTTCTTGCAAATATCAACGAAAAGTCAAGAGGTTTGTTTGACTTTTAGTCGGCATCCTTTTAGCAGCTGTGATTGCCGACTGTCTCGTCTGTTCCTCTCCCCTTATACAGTTACTAACAAAAGTTATCACACACACACACATTTGTCACCTGTGCGCTGAAAATTCCGGGAAAACCCTCATGAAAAGCGTGCCCTGATGCGGGTCGCGGGCGAACATCATTTTAATTAAATTACACCACCAAAACGTGCGACATCACAATAATTTTCATTGTCAAAAATTGGGCAGCATAAAAAATAACACGTTTGCCTCGTATATCCAACAGATACAACAATAACACCTATCACGGCAAACAACAACAAGCTGCAACATCTATTGTGGGAGCGAAAGAGCTAGAAGAAGACACACACATACACACTCAGACACACACATGGAAAGAGAATGTAACAATCAATTAACAGGTAAGCGGCCTTAAAGCATCCAACATAAATATTTCATTTAACCCTTAAATGTTCACTGTGCTATTAAATACTTTAGGATTAGGCCTAATCTGAAAATAACTTTTGCCTTATAAGCTAAGGGACTGTGTTTGAGTGAACTGCTCATTAAAATGAACTACTGAACTTGTATACGATTCAGTTCAGTTTCGCCTTGTTTACTTGTTCATTAACGATAAGTTATATTGAGTTGTTTAGCTTTTTATGAACCATATGTTCTATTGAGCTAATTCAAAGTTCATCATGAACGACTGAGTAACTCAACAATATGAATTCTAGACATTCTAGACTGACTTCATAAATTTACCCTAAATGCTGAACTAATGTATTTAGAGATAAAGATGAGTGATGAACTATGACTGGAAAATTAAGGATTCATCAAAATTGAACTAGAATTTTAAATTAACTATTACTGAAAAATTAAGGACTCAACAAACTGAACTAGAATTGTTAGTTTAATAAATTGAGACTGTCCAATATCTTAACAGTGAATCATAGGCCAAAACTTAGTTTCCCAAAGCACTTTGTCTCAAAGCTTGGTTTTTAGAGTGACTCGAATAAAATGCCTCTAATAAAAACAAGACATTCGCTGGTTTACTCATAGAAGATACAGTTGACGGGGTCTACGGAACTATACTTTAGTGTCATGAATCATTATAAAGGAATTTTCAAGTATGTGGCAGTTTCTGAATTGTAGTATAAAAATTAAAATAAGTTTCTGCATTGTTTAAATTATAACAGTTAAAATAAATAAGTATAAAATTCAGAAATTTATTTAATTTTTATTAATTTTAAATTTTTTTTATTCAATTTTCTACCATACTCTACTATACTTCTACCATACTTCACTCACACAAGGGTTAAAAATCGAACTGTTGACCCATGTTTTTGTCTCTGCCTCCCTCTTTCTTGGCACGCTTCGTTGACAACTTTGGCCGTTGTTGTTGTTGTATTAGTTAGTTGTCTTGCGAATGGCTTATGGGAACATTGTTAGCCCATTATGGAAATAGAAAGCTTGTCTTATTTTATTGGCTTTTTGGTATTTGCTATTAATTTGTCATAAGGCCACAACACGCTCTAATGATGCATGTAAATGCAAAACAAATGACCAGACCAACCCAATCCTGATGCAGATTCAGCTCCAGCTCCAGCAACCAGACTGAAACCGTTTGAAAAATAAATTTAAAAGCGCGTGTACAATTTAAAATGAAATAAAATCAGAGTGTTGGAGCTTTCGAAATTTTATGAGCATGTTGCGCTTATTAGCTGCACTGCGAGAAATGGCGACAGGCCACAACAGCAACAACAACAACAAACAAAACACGCATTTCCACGGCTAATTTTTCACGCACGCTCCAAAGCCCGTTTGTGCCCCCCACCTACGAGGCGAAACAAACGACAGCGAGCGACAGCTCCTGGCCAGGCTTTAGCTTGGCATACCCTATTAAATAATTGAGAAACGGGGTATATTCAAGGTTTTGTCGAAGTTTATAACTAGCATAAGTTAATATTTGCATGAAAAATATATATATTTATTCATATTGCAAAACTGTAAAACTAAGCTTCAGTGAGTCCTAAGTTAATGGAAATATTTATATCTTAACTGGATTTGTTGTTTTCATTTTGCATTGTATATCTGATCATTATGATATAAAAGTATATTCCAATATATATATCTGCACCTTCAATAAGTCGAATGTCAAAGGTTGTATTTGCTATAGGAAATTTTTAATTGTAATCAAATCTACTTTAAATAGAATATTCAATTTTTCTTAAAATACATACTCCTCTTTTAGTTTTGAAAACCCTATCCATATGTCATATGTTAAATAGAATGTTGTAATATTATTTTGGAGAATTTTACAGTTTAAAACCTTTCTCTGGTCATCTACATTCAAGAGACGCTCTATTCTAAAAATAATTCTCATAATATCATTAAATATTGATAAAAATGTCTTTAAAGGTATACTTTTCTATTCTTTAACTATGAGAAATATTTCTCACTAAAATCATTAAATATTATTAAAATAAATGTAAATAGTGGTCGTATAAAAAATCTAAACTTATAAAATATTAAAGATAAATAATAAATTGGAAAATAATCTTACGTAAAATTGCATATTTATACTTTAATGAGGAAATCTTAAATAATATGTTTTATTCTTTCTCTGCAGCTGTTTTATGGTAGAGATAGCTAGAAAATGTTTAAAATGCAATGGAAATATCTGCTTGAGAAATCATATAGCTTTTTATAAAAATATTATTAGATATATATGCTTCTCTTAGTTTGAGAAAGTGAACCTCCAATAAGTCTAAAAAGAATATTCATACTATATAATTTAATTTTTTTCTTTAGGAGAACTTTTCTTTTCTATTATGTCCCATACACTTGCCTTTAAGCTCATATTCTTTGTTTAACTACCTTAAGACATGTAAATAACAGACAACTTTAATGAATGAGTTCTAAGTTCACTTTAATCTTATCGAACAACTAAAAATAATTGTTATCAGGAGAGTATTTGTGCATTCGTTAAATTCCGATTTAGTTAGTTTGTCGCTTTTGTTGGTGTTGCTTTTGTTTTGTTTGTTTTTTTTTTTTTGGCACAACGACACGCACGAGAAATTCCAAGAGATAAGCATCGTGTACGACAAGGTGTATTATGGACCCCAGTCCGATACGCAGGCGAGTGCCATACTGTTGACTCTGTTAAATTGGCAAAATTTATGGTTTTGGCCGTTGAGCTTGACTTGTTAAATGGGTGTTCCAGCCAGAGACAGGAGGCAGCAGTCCAACAGTCCAGCAGGCAACCAGGAGGCATCCCAAAGCTGGGTAGCTGCTAAAGCGTTTAAATACAAAACGTGTTGGCTCGATAAGCACGCAACCAAGTCGTGTCTGTTTCGTGTCTGTTTCGTGACTTCACGTGTCGTGACATGCCTTCAATCTTTGACATATGCATGTCAAAAGCTTTTCACTAAAGTTGTTCCCTTGAACGGTTCATTGCAATTAACTACTTTTTTGTTTAGTGATCATAATATACTTTGTGATATGTTATTCCATAGTTCATGAACTATTCATTCCATTGAGCTGTTGAGCTGTTCATGGACTATTCGTTCTGTTGAACCATTTAAGTATAGTTCATGATGAATGACTAAATTAAAATGAACTAGTGAATTTTTAGTTTTCAGTGAACCAAATAGCTCAATTGGTCATAGGAGATACTCTGTAATATTTGATTCCATAGTTTTATTAACTATTCGTTCTATTGAGCTGTTGTTCATGAACTTTTCGTTCTATTGAACCATTTCACTATAATTAATGATTAATGACTAAATTAAAATGAACTAATGAATTTTTATTGTTCAGCGAACTAAATAGTTCATCTGTGATATGTTATTCTATTGTTCATAAACGATTCGCTCAAGTAAGCTGTACAACTGTTCATGAACTTTTCGTTCTATTTAGCAATTCATAATTAATGACTAAAGTATAATGAACTAGTGAAAATAATATTATAAATGTACTCTGTTGTTTAGTGAACTAAATAACTCAATTAATCATGAGCGATACTATATAATATTTGATTCATAGTTCATGAATGATGTGTTCTTTTGAGCTGTTCACGAACTATTGAGTCATTTAACTGTCGATCATTACTGATATCCAAAACAAAATTAACTAGTCGAAAAAATTTCGCACATAGCTCATAATTGAGCATCTTCATTAAATTGAACTAGTATTGTTCAACTGTACTTTTAACAGCAGCGACGCCATTTTGTTGTGATTCTCGAGTCGCTATCTCTGTCGCACTGTGTGCAGCAAAGCATTAAAGCAGAAATGCGACATGTCGTCAACGAAGCTATAAAAATGTCATAACATGCTACAAATAAAGCAGAATTATAAAGAAATATAGCGAGAAAAAATAAGAGAAGAATTATTAAAATGATATACATATACATATACAAGATAAAATGCTTTGTTGTGACGCTTTGCAAAACCAGTTCAGCAGTCGACATCGGAGATACTCTGCGAATGAAGAAGGTTCTATGATTTTGAATTTGATTTTGGCCTTTCGCAGTTCGCAGTCTGACTATAGCAAAGCAAAATCGCCTTAAGTACACATATTTAGCTTAAGGCAACTTTCATTTTTTAGAAATATATAAATGTTTATAAAAGAAGAAATGGAAGACAGGGCTTTTGATAATAAATCAGTTTTGAAAATTCATTTTATTAATATGTACATTAATATCTCAATGAAATTTTGTTGTTTTTCTTTAAATCTTTTTTGTGAATTTATTTAAATTTAAAGTACATCTAATTATAATTAAACTTATTTTAATGAAAGCTACAATCGGTAAGCTCAGGCTTTCTGTCCAGTATCTCTAAGTGTGTCTTTCTATTCTTTTTTTTTTAGCTCTCTCTCTCCAGTTTCGAGTTTAGCAACAATCATATTAAATACATTTTTTTTATGTTTAAAAATCATTGCAAATTGACTTTTTTATAATAATAGATCAAAAGGATATACTTAGAAATTCCAGAAATAGTTATTTGAATTCTTTAACTTCTTTAAAAAAGTATATAAAAAGTTTCTCTTAGTGAAATTTGTAATAAAGTTCTTCAATTACCTTTTAGCATCGCTTGGCCATTTTGCAATTAATGCAAATGAATGTTTACTGTTGATAAGATAATAATAAGATAATCAGCTAATACAAGACCTCGAGGCTGCTTACTTAAAAAAACTATGAAACTCTACTACAATACAATGAAACAATTTAGAATCGAACATACATATATGTTTTGCTTATATCAATTTAGTTTCTTATATTACCTATTACTGTATAATATACACTATACGCTATATATCTTCTTGCTTATATAAATTTAGTTTCGTATATTTTAAATATACAATAAAATTAAAAATTCTATTTATAAAATATAATATATTATTATATGTATATCTTCTTAGGGTATTTACTTAGCTGTTATTCCTGATTCTACTGAATTTATTCTATAAAAAACGAGAAAAATTGCTAATTTTTTGTTTTTGCACTAGTTAGCTGCGCATCTTTTATTGTAGATGTTGTTGTTGTTGTGCTTGTAGTTGTTGCCAGGTTGATACGTTTGCTGATCTTGCGGTTTTTATGGTAAATATTTTTTTTGTATTTTTTTTTTATACTTGCCCTTATGAAAAGACATTGCAAATCTGAAGCTTTTCAGCTTTTTCAACATTTTCGAAACGAGATTTGAAATCTTAGATGTGTGAGATGTTTTGAGCCGAAAAATCTGAAGCCCTTATCTCTGGCGGCAGGGAACGTCGTTCGAAATGTCATAAGTCACACCTGATCATTTGTCTGAGCTTTAACGCAGCTAAGCAAACACCCACCGAGTCAGATGAGAGGTGTGGAGGGTCGAGACGGGGGCGGGGGCGGGACAGGTCTAGTTGTGCCATAAATCAAAGCGCTGCACGTTAAATTTGACGCCACATAAAAATGCAAATCGTATGCATATATAATAAAATATAATTTTTATAACTTAATTAAGCGAGCGCCGTTTGGAGCTAGAGTCTAGAGTGGGGCGCAGCACGCTGTGCGCTTTGGCTTGTGGCTCATTTAACTGGCGCCAAGTTTCAAATTGATTTTGGCCAGCTGGCCGACATTTACATGACAAAGACGCGGCCGGGCGGCCAATTGGCCAGTCGATGTGGCCCGTGATAAGAACAACTGCTTATCAAATGACCAGTCAGTCAGTCCGTCAGGCATTCGGCCAAGCTGGGAGAGGTAGCTGCCCAGCTCAGCTCATCTCATCTCACTCATTTCTCGGAAGGCCCATCA
The DNA here is from genome assembly GCA_035045545.1 of Drosophila gaucha. NCBI lineage: Eukaryota > Metazoa > Arthropoda > Insecta > Diptera > Drosophilidae > Drosophila > Drosophila gaucha. Next base: position 836,228 of record JAWNOY010000287.1, read on the forward strand.
GAGATAGAAGCAGCGCGCGTACGTCTGACATGGCATATAATAAAATAATCTGCCTCTAATTTGGGTGTCGTTTACACGTGCCACAGCTCCAAACTCTGACGCTTTGCATCTGGGTGGGGGCAGCTCATTAAGCGGCTGCAATCGCTAAATCTAAAACAAGACTTGGTATGCAATGGTCGAGGCTTTGAAATTCGACTTCGAATTGGAAGTGGCGTTTTTTCATCGACTTTAGTTCAACTTTTAACGGAATTTGAAAGTCTGATATTTTTTTATGAGCAGAAGTTGAGGAATTTTGGACTGATTAGCTTTGTACTTTCTCTCCTACACACAGAATATGTCTGGCATTAATTAACAAGTTTATTTCTGTCTTTTCCTTCAAAAATTTCAACCTAATTACTCTTTACCATGCACCGATCATCAATCAATCAATCATTCAATCGCTACTGTGTGGATGCTGGACTAACTATGTCTTTTTCTCAACAGTTTTTTGCTGCTAAGCTTCCACCCTACTCTTTTAGTTTCGACTATGTGTCAATCATCAATCACTTAATCACTATTTCATACTAAACATTGTTAATCTGTTGTTTTGTCGACCTGCAAAAATTTCAACTTTAGTTTTTCTGTACCCATCATTCATTCTGCTTATCCCTAATCAATCAATCAATCATTCAATCCGTCCTAAATACAAAATATTATTAAGTAAGTGGACCTGAGTTATGGCGGCCTTTTTCTTACCAATTTCCAGTTTCTCACTCTTACAGTTTAAGTTGTGAGTTCATCATCAATCAGTCAATCATATAATCTCTTAAACAAATTAAATATAGTTTAACGAGTGAATCCTGTATTGAGTTGTGTTTGCTCTTAACTTCTATTCTACTGCAAAAATTGTTACCTAATAACCCTTTTAGTTTAGGCTGTGCGTCGATTATCAATCAATCAATCATTCGATCTCTACTTCATACTAAATATAGTTTAGCAAGTGGACTAACTATGTATTTTTCTCATGTATTTTCCTCCAAAAATATCCATCTTTGTCAGTTCCGACTGTGCCGCGATCATCAATCAATCAATCATTTAATACATTATACTCGCAAAACATAGTTTACCAAGTAGAAACTGGATTACTTGGTAGTTTTCTTAAACACCTTTTCTACTGCGAAAACTGTTACCTAAGAGCTCTTTCAGCTCTTTCATCAATCAATCAATCATTCAGTCTCGTCTACTCATAAAACATAGCTTAGCAGTCAAAACTTGGATTAAGTGTGACTTTTTCCCACCTTTCTTTCTAATTCCTACCAAAATTGTAGTTTAGACTATGCAGCGGTAATCAATCATTCAATCATTCAGTAAGTTAGACAATCTCTAAGACAGATCAGGCTTAAATTTGTAGTTTATGAACTCTTTTGACACTCAAGCCTAACTTCCAGTTAATCCAGTTATCATCTAGACATTTATTATTCCAACCCATTCTTAAGTTTTTGAGATTTGTTCTTTTCTAAAGATTTGATACGAACATATTATTTGGGCACATGCCATCAATTAGAGGGTTCTCCCGCTATTCAGTAAATGCCTTGACCCCACAATTTGTCATTGTGTTTCTTTGTGTGGCTGACGTTTCAGACATTTATTTATATTCATGTGTGTAATTTGCTATTTTCTTATATATTTCTCCTCCCTTTTTTTCTTTTTCGAACGACACTTGACCCTATCAAATAATAACGACTTGTGTACACGACTGGCCAGGCGCTGGAATTGGTGACTGTCTCGAAATCTGGCGCCGTTTACACCGCCAACGGCTAAACAAAAAAAAAGTGAAGAAGAGAAAAAAGAAACATCAGCCAAATACATATACAAAAGTCAATAAACTTGAATGTGATAAGCGAACAGCGGGCGGCATTGCTAGAGGGAGGGAACGAAATAAATGTGTGGGACTCCTGTAGGAAAGAGTTGGGAGTGCAATTCGTTAAATTGTTAACTAGTGTCGACTGTTGAAGGATAATTGTGTTTAATTGCAGCTGTATTTAGTCGAAGTCATCTAAGATTTAGGCAGTGTTGTAAAGTAATGAAAGCTACTAAGACTTATATAAGGTATTTTGTTTAAGTATGTTAAATATGTTATAAAAAAGTATATAATTTATAATTAGTTTGTAAGTCGGACGACTTTAAGGTTCTTTAGCAGCAGCATTGTCTTTAGTAGTTCAGTTTAATCTCAGGCTGGAATCCCAGAATGAAATAAGATGTTCGAATAAGGACATTCCTAGCTAACATTCCAGGTTCGGTTTTCTAAATTTAAACTGAAATAAATTTATCTCAACTTGAACAGATTTATTCCTTCAAGAATTATTATGCTCTCTAATCTTATTTATATTATATTATTGAAATAGATTTATTTTGTATCAACATCTACGTAGTCCCTCCTTACTCATTTCTTAAGCAATATTCTTTACATTCAAAATTGTAGCTCTTGAAATTTCTATTTTAATCTATTGACTGTTTTAAAAAAGGACAATTGCTAATTTTAAAGTTATTTCTTTTGACTCACAAATATTTTGAAAAATTTTGAGATTAAAATTAATAAAATGTTGACCTTTGAATTCGCTGATCCCTTACCCTAAACATACATAGCTTTGATTGTTTTCTATACATACATAGATTGTTTTCTATATGCTTTAACCGCCTAAAATGTATCTTAGCTTTATTCACTGTTGACAAATATTTGAGATGCTTTATACTTTGAACAAAACTTTGGACGTTTTTACCAAATTTAACTAAATTTGTAAAAATATTCATGAAGTATATGTATTAAAAGGTATTTAAATTCTATTAAACCTTCATCTTTAATTACCTACATAAACATTTATCGGCAACTCGATTGTTGTCAATCGATAATGTCAATTGATATATTTCCTTTATTAACGAAGCCTCGAAAACTATTGAACTATTGAAAACCTCGACCTACCCTCAAAAATTGGTTTGTTTTGTTTAGTTGAGGCAAGTCATTTTCTAGAGGGTTGCTTGATTAACTGTGTTTCGTTCTTCAACAATATTTGTGATAGGTTACTCTACAAGTACGGACCCTCTTCTTTTCGTGGTTCTCTTTTATTACATTTTAACTAGCTGAACCTTTGCCCCCAGCTGAATCGAAGCGTTGACTCATTTTAGTGTTTACTGTGTGTGAGCCATCGCCAGCTGGGTTTCCTTTTCATTTTCCCCCCTGCCTTACTGTCAACTGGCGCTACAGCAAGCCGTTTGGCATAAATTATAAACGCACGGCGCCCAGCTCGGCCCGGCCAATGTAAGCGGAGTGGCATCCACGGACCCTGTGTCCCCTGTGTCCCAATCCCAACTCCAGTTCCAGTTCCAGCTACAGCTTCAGCATCGACTTCAACTTCTTCCAGCGATTTTTAACGCGCACAGCGGGTGCCCATTGTCCGCGGCAGTTAAACAAGACGCTTTTCAGCTCGTAAAACACGGCACTGGATTTAGCTGGCTGTATTAATGCTCGTTAACGTTGTGAAGTGGGCGTATTGGTTTTGTGTAGTAAGACTCTGACTATAGGTACAATCAGTTTGAGTTTGGAGTAAGCTCTTGTAAAGATCTATCAATTCTTATTGATTTTAGTTAATATTACTTTAAATTAAATATTTGTTTAAATTGTAAGCGAGTATTACGCATCCGGGTTAGACTCCACTGTCCTTTGGATAATAAACATATCGAATAAAAAGCTTGATTTTATATCATTTTGAAACTCTTTTAAAGCTGTGAGCGGGTATTAGGCAATCGCGTACACCTCACAGTAAAGTTCTAGCATGTTATTAGACTGATTCATGAATGGAATAGGGCATATTGGCTTTGTGTAACATATATGCATCTGCCTTTAAATTGAAAAAAATATGAATTTGTTAATTAAATATGAAGACTTCTAAAAGGTATTCTTATCATTGATTAATTTGTTCAAACTGTGAGCGAGTATTACGAAATCGGTTACATTTCTCTGCGAAATCCTTTTCTTTGGAGTCGTCTTTAATAACTTGATTGATCGGAAAACTCCTACCATGTTTTAAATTAAAGCTAACAGTTTCATTAAAGTTCTCATTGAACTTCGAGCGAGTATTTAATCAATCGTCTACACCCCACTGCAAATGTTTATGTGTTTATTTCCAGTTTAGGAAATAGCTCCACAAAATTGGAAGTGCTCTTAAATTTTTCAACTAGCTATTTCGTTGCACTTGTTGAACTCTGAGCGAGTATTAGGCAGTCGGTTACACTCCACTCTACTTGCATGTTTGTTTTCTTTCTTTTGTTATTTGGTTAATAAAGTTATTGATTTGTGTTTAAGTGGCGTGGGTGAAACGCTCGGCCGGCAATGCTGTGGGTCCCCCTTTTGCGTCCTATAAAGAAAGGTGCCCCAGACCCAAAGCCTCGACAACAACAACAACAAGAAATTAATGTGCCACATTTGTGGGCAATCTCTCTCGCATTTATCAGTTTATTTGTTTTATTAAATGCTGAGCTGCAATTTTTCTCTTATTTTTTTTTTTGAGGGCTTAAAGCCGACGCCTGTCAATTGCGACATGAGCAAGTCACGTCGGAAGGCCCCCAGCTTCAGCCACCCAGCCCGACCTCATGGACGGTTATCCGCCCGATTTGGGACGTGGGCGGGCGGCGCGTTTAAGTAGCTTAAACAGACGCGGTGGTCCGAGGCATAACTTTGTCTAATGACTCGGAAATCCGTCACTAATAATAAAAGCCAAGGCTATAAAAGGCAGCGAGCATTTGAGACGCCAGCGCTCGATTCTCGTTGCTCCACTTCTATCTCTCTCTTCCTCTCTCTCTCTCTGTCATATTGGCCAGTTGCAGCAGTTGCTGCTGCATTGGCGAGGAGGCAGACAGGGGCCCGGCTCAGTTCGACATTGAGCACGTGTGTCTCATAATCCTATTACCGCGAGAGCAGTTGTCGATTGTCGTTTCTCGATTTTATGAATGAACAACAACAGTCGCTGCCAGCGCGAAACAGTTTGTGCAAAAAGTGTGCGACTTGTAAGCTTCAATTAATCAATTCTCGACTTTGGGGGTATCGGAAAAATATCCTTCAAGTCGAAAATGTGGCATGAGTGTAAAGTGAATGGTGTTTCAGCTTTTTCTTTAAAAGTCAATTTTGATATACACATATGCTATATATTTTTAATAAATAGATATTACAATTCTATACAGGGCTTTAAAAATATTTTGAAATGTTTTAAAAGTTTGCTAAAAGTTTGTTTCCTTTAATATTTTTTGATTTATTTCAATTGTAGAATAATTGAATTGTTTTTTGGGATCCATCATATATAAAAATTAAAATAACAGAAGGCTCCAAAATGAATCAAATTGTTTTAAAGGAATTGTTTTAGCAAGATTTGTTATTAAAAAAATCATATCGTTTTTGAAGCAACTAACCTATCCAAATATCAATAAGAAGTTAAATGTTAAAAAGCATTCAAATTAAATTATTTAAAAAATTATAAACTTTAAAAATTACTTAGAAATTTCTTTAAAAAGTAGCTTGAACTTAAAAAAAATCTTTAAGTTACATATGATGTTTAAAATAATATTAAATATATTCTACATAAATTAAATTAAGTTTACAATCAAATAGTTTTGTCTATTTGTTAATTTAATCAAACTTTTAAACTTAAATAACCCTTTAATTAAAGCCTTAACTCTACTTAATTTAAGTTGAGTTCAAAAACTAGTTCTCAATTAAATTTTTAAAAAATGAACTATTTTGTTTAAGTTGAACTAGTTCCTAATTGATTTTTAAAGAAATTGACACCAATATAAAAGGTTGATAACTTAAAAACTTTAATGCAAACGTAAATTTAGGTGATTTAAGTGATAATGATAGTTCAAGCACTACTTCCTAACTGCTTTATCAAAAAACTAATTTTAATATAAAAACTTTGATAGCCCTTAACATATAATTGATACTCTTTTCTTAATTTATGTAATAAATATTTATTTTCAAGTGTTCAGGAACTATTTCCTAATTCAAACTCAAAAACTAAGTTACATATTAAATCAAAGCTTTAATTAAACTTGAACTTAATTAAAGTTGGCCCCGGATCTAGTTCTCAATAGTTGTTTAAAGCAGTCCCATTAACTGAATCGTAATGTCAACTTTAAAGTGCTTTCAATTTGATCTTTAAATTCAATTCGATTAACGCCGGCAGGGAGTTGGGCACGCCCACAAAAAAAAACACATTGAGCGCAACTCAATTCGTTTTTTTCTCGCTCGTTATCTCCTTTTTACAGAATTTGTTTCTTTTTTTGGGGGTGACCCCACGCATGCGCTTCGCGTCGCCCGCGCTGCTGCGAGGGTTGCAGGAGTTGTTCTTGTTGTCTTCTTTTTTTCAAAATGGCTGCTCAAATATTTGATTATCGTCTGGGCCGAAGTTGGCGCTGTTGTTAAGCCTAACTGTTACTGTCGCAATTCATTGAATTTGCAGGGCTAATTAAACACGTTAACAACTGTCGCGATGCGTTGAAGCGTGCAGGGATAACTTTTTGCCATTTGGGACGCCAGACGCCAGCAAAAAAAAAAATGAAAAAAAAGGAACACAAAGCTTTGCACAGTCTGTTGCCCTGGTTCCGTATCATCCGTTTGTTCAGGGCTAAAGACCAGCGGCTTGGTAGCTGTCTATATATTGAAACTCCTATCTCCAATATGCCGCATCGTTCGCTTAATCTGAGTAGACAGTTTGCCCGGCGCCCAATCAAGTGTTTTCAAATTGGGTTAAGCGAGTGCCCCAAAAATTTGCTAAAATCTAGAAGAAGAACAGCAGAAGCAGCAGCAGCAGCAGTCTCTGCTGCAAGCACCGTTCGTGGAAGCGAAAGGCGCTTCCTGGAAGCCGCATTGAGTGCTGCCCACTTGCTGCACAATTGCAAATGCCGTTAATGCGACGCCAGCAGCGAGCGCAAGCAGCTGTCCTGGCGCCGCCCTAAAACCAACAACAATACCAACTACTACAACAGCACCGAAATGCGCTCAACACTCAATTCACTCAAATGCTCAAATGCAAGAGCGAGAGCGTGCGCATCAAAGGGCAAGCGAGCGAGACACCAACCACTTTTGAGTGCATTGAAGCTTCTTACATTGTTGTTGCTGCTGTTGGTGTTGTTGGCGTTCTCGTCTGCCTCTCGCTGTTCGCATCGTCATCGTCGTTGTTGGCAGCGCCGCAGCCGATGCTTTCCAATGGGCGATTGGGCAAATTCAGTTGACACTCAGCTTTATGTGACAATTCGTCGGGCGAGCGGACGACAGCTGAAACAATAAAACGGTAAAAGCTTTGCGCCGACGGCTACACAACAAAATAGTTCAAGAAGAAATAAACGCAATAAAAATAATCATAAATTCGCAGCGTTAAAATTAATTTGGCACAAATTAATTTGCCTAACGGAACTGCTCAATTAGCACTGCAAAACAAAATTTATGATTAAGCGACGCGCGTGCAATAAAAGTTATTGAAACAAATTAACGAAAAGAATTAAGCACACAAAATTTGTAACGTTTGTCAACACTTGTTCCTTTTTATATGCATTTAATAACACTCATTAAGTTTTAATTAATTGCCCAATTAAACGATCGTCATGTTTGCGCAACCGCAGCGCGTTTGATAAGCAACAACAGCAACAACAACAAAATCAACAACACTTGGAATATGTTGTATAATGTGCCGTGCTATCAAAACTTTTCAACACTGGATTACTACAAGGTGAGCAGAAGCTTCAAATTCGACTTGGTATTCATAAGGAATTGCTTCTCCTTTGCCTTTTCCCTTTTCCCTTCTCCCTTTTATGCTCGCTTTCGAATGAGCAAGGGATTATGTTTATCTGAGCTCCTCATCTGCTTATGTCACTTATTATAACGATTCACCATTTATAGGGTATATGTATATGTACATACATAAGTCCTTATAGTTGAGCAGAGATTGATTCTTGGAAGTTTGAATATAGTTTAAAGAGTTTTTGTTTGCAAATAAAAAAGTTTAATTTGTTTCCGCTTTAAATTTGTATTAAATATGTTGAATACCGAATTATGTAATTTTTAAAGAAGACGCCTACATAAATTCTCTAGGGAAAGATTTCTTTTATATACATAATACATAACAAACAATATATTTATATTTTTTTTCATTTCAAACTAGTTTCCAAAATTTTCTTATTTTTAACAGACTGTCACTGTTAAACTATACGAAAATATTTAGTCTGGATTAACGAGTGTTTTTTAGGGATTAAATAGTAGAAAAGTTAACTTAAAATGTTCATATGTATATATATCAAATATATTAATTAATAACATACATATGTTTATGGCATATGCATATGTATAAGAATTTGAATTTGCCTTTTTATATATTTTCATTTTTTTTATTCATTTTTAATCATTGATAAAATATCTTTTTTAAAATTTTAAAATTTTTCTTCGCAATCTCTTGCAATTTCTACTCTAGTATTATATTGCTTATGACCACACACATATTGCATAATTTTCAGGAGACCTAGACACAACTCCCTTTTCAACTCTTCAGCTCTTAAGACTTTAACTTTTCAACTTTCCAACTCTTGTTTTAAGCCCTAAGAAAACCTGACTCCGCTGAAAAGAAATTTTTATAAATTTTTCCACATGAACTGAGCGTAATTACAAGCCTTTAAACCAAACCCTAGACTGTGCTCTAGATGCGAGAGATATAGAGATATTCTTCAGTCAGCTGTAAGAAATCAAAAATAAGCAAGAGAAAATTGAAACTGCAAATCTTTGGCTACTGAAAGAACCTACAGAAATGAGCCTTTAAATACTCTGGCCAGACAAAAGGCCAACAGACAGTAGTCAAAAGGGAATTTTCAGCTTAAAAAGGGCACACAACCAAAAAGGAATCCTTCAATCCTGTCGATCGAGTGAATCATTTGACCAGAAATAAAACCACAAAAGGCAATACAATATGAATACGTATATGAATGTGAATGTAAATGTGAATACGTATATGAATACAAATGCCAGAAGGCAGTAGGTCAAAACGGAGTTACAGATAGATCAGATGTAGAAATCTTTGCCGAGTTGTTGATTCTTATTTGATTGACAGTTATTATGTGTGCGCGCTCTCTCTTTTTTTCCCTTGCTCGCTATCCCTCTCACTCGGTTGCCCGGACAGCCAGTCTCATTACTGTTAGCTTGTGCCACACCCCCTCCCAGCCGCCTCTCGCTGGCGTAACTTGAGCGGAGTTGTTGGAGCAAAGCAATTTGCGCTGTTGCTGTTGTTGTTGTTGTTGTCGTTGCCAGGCGAAACGGCGAAATAGCACAAAATACACTGAACAAAATTATGGCCTAACATATTAAATCAGCTTTCGGTTGGTGTTGCTAGAAGTAGATTCATAGCTAAATATTCCTCTTCAAAAAATATAAATTTAGCTGTGAACTTAAAATTCTTTACAATTTCTATTAAATTATGTTACTTAAAGTTTATTTGCTTTAAAACTTAAGCTAAAATTTAGTTTAAAATCGTTTATATTCTTATTTTAATGCTTTGTCTCACTTCATGATATAGCCATCTCACTCTTTCTTAATATTTGTTAGTTAATATTTGATTAGGAAGAGGAGTAGCTGTGTTTTAAGTTACTCGTCTGCCAAGGGAGACTTCCTAGTTCGATTTCAGTTTCAATTCAAGTGACTTCAAAGTTTATTTTCAATACTAAAATTTTTAAAATAAATTACTATAAAAAAATAAATAAAACAAATTTAAGTAAAACCAAACTAGAGTTTAATATTGTTATTTTTCCATCCACTCTATTCAAGTAATGTGCAAAGTTAGTTAAGATATCGACAGCATATCAGATCAGTATTAATAAATGTTCATAAGACCTAGTTGACCCTGTACATCCTCTGACTGATAAGCACGAATTACTTCCGTTCCACATTCTTTATAAATTCATATTGTTAAGTCTTTCTAAATTCCAACTTAAAAAGATTTTTATTTAAATATGTTATGAACATATTTCAATATGCAGCAATACTTAAATTATATACTTTTCCAATAATAAGTAATTTATTTAATTATCGTCGATTTATTTCTAATATTTTTGTGTATCAAATATTTTGCATTGTTTCATATTACACCAAAATCTTTTCACTTTGCACAAACAATTATTTGCCGTGTATATTTGGAGCTGTAACAAAATGGCGGCCGTCGATGTGATTTTTGGGGCGATGCTGACAACGCTGCCGCTGTTGCTGCCTCTGCCGCTGCTTCTGTCGCCGCCATTTTGTTTGTCTATTTGTCAATCTCATAAATGCAAATGCCAGAGCAACGCGAACGACGAGCTCTGCGGGCTGAGAGCTCGTCCAGGCTGCTGCTGTTGAAGCCATTAGCAAATAATTTCAGCGAAATTTTTATTCAGCATTGTTGTGCTCAGACACACACACACACACACACACACAGACAAATGCCGTCAGGATAATTTCATTGAAATTTGAGTCGTCAAAAGGAGCAGCAACGAGGCAAAATGTACAAAAGGACGCCCTGCAGATGCCTTGCGCTTTTCGCTTTTAGTTGTTGTGCGCTACGGGCGCGCCATTATAACAGCAAACAATGCAAACAGCAGCAGGAGCAGGAGCAGGAGCAGGAGCAGGGGTCAGAGGAGGGAATGTAGGAGGGAGGTGGGGGGCAGGCAAGCAGTATAGCTATAGTATAGCTATATCTATAGCTGTAGTTGTAGCTGTAGCTGTTGTTGCCCCCGCAGTACTTGAACGCTGCGGGTTTTTTAATTATACCCTACAACCATTAAAATTTATTTAAAAATGGGTATATTGTGGTTGTGCAAGTGTGTGAAGTGGGTTGAAGTTGGTATATACGAATTTAAGAAGTATATATAACTTGGGTTGATATACATGCATGTATATCATAGAGACAAAGATCTTAAGTTTGAACTTAAAGTTTATGCCCTTATAAATCATAGGCAGCGCAAGTTTCGATTACTATCTGACATTAAAATATCGATAAGCATCGATATACAGCAGATACTAAGAAGTAGTTTTAATTTGAAGACTAATCTGGCAAATCATATGCAGATAAAGTTTTATTAACTTTTCTTTAACAGTCGAATCCTGATAATTCGAATTGGCAAGGGGATCACATTTTTTACGAATTACACAGCAATTCGATTTATCGAATAGGAAATCCAACTAATTTTTTGTCAAGTGGACATCATTTTTTATTTATTGTTGAGGTTTTCGATTTAGCAGTGGACGAATTATCGATATTCGACTGTATATCGATCTAGAGTCTCCAGTTTTTCAACACTTTTTGCAGGTAATAGAGCTGACATCAAGAAATTTATAGATGTATTCATGTTTGTCTGCATAAACACAAAGATTTCATACACTAAGAGCTAAAGACTTAGCTTAAAACAAACGTTCCTGTAAATCATAAGTAGCACAAGTTGTTCGATAAATATCATTCGCTCAATATCGATAAATATTGGTCTACAGTTTTTGTTTCTCTAAACTTATTTCACTTTCTGCCATTATAAGAGCTATAGATTTAGTTTAAAACAAACTTTCTTGTAAAGTAGCACAAGTTGTTAAATAAATGACTTTCGCTGTATATCGATAAATATCGATATACAGTCTTTGTTTCTCTGAACTTATTTCTCTTTCTCCCAATTTAGTACGAGATATTGGGCTCATTTTGGGTATATATAAAATATAAATAGATTCCAAAGGAAATATTACAGTTTATCTTATAGTTAAGTGTCATTTGGTAAACTATACAGGGTATCTGCTAGTTGAAATAAAATATAAATTAGATCACTCACGCTTGTTAATTTCACATGCGTTTGCTCCTTTCTCTGGCCGCATCTCTCCATTACAGCCACGCCCCTTTCGCACAGCATTTAAATGTTTGTTTTTTTTTTCTGTTGAGAGGTGATTGGGGGTGGTTAGGGGAAGGAGAGCGCAATTATGGCAGGCTCGGCTTAATGTCCTGCGACATTTTTACAGCATAATCTGCAATCTTTGCGATCTTAAGCCGCTTTTTGTGCCTCGCTAGGGTCAAGGGTCGGCTTAAATGGCAAATGGTTTTTATATTCTCTCATGTATTTGCTGGGCGTGGCACAGGAAGTGCAGCCAGAGGCACGAGATGGCATCTGCACTTTGTGTTACCTGTACCCAACAGAGATAGAGATAGCGGGAGTAAGAGAGACAGAGAGAACGTCTCTCAAATGAACTTGTTTGTTTGTTTACACGGCTCTAAATTTGTTTGTTTTTCCGCATTGAAACTGAATTTCAGCAGTAGCAATAACAAAATGCTTGAATAAATAAATAGTATGTGGGGGCAAAAGCTTGGAGAAGACAGCGATATAGGCACGGGCTGCCACTGCGAAATGTCTGAGGATCAGGTTTATTTTCAATGTCATTTGACGGACTTGAGATTGTTTTGAAGCGCTGCATTCTGCAGACTTAGGTGAAAACCCAAGTGGAGACTTGCTCACTTAGCAAAAGTATCTCTTAGATATGCCTTAGAGAATCTATAAGATTGCTTTATTGATACCCTATTAAGATATTTGCTAATATATTGCAGAATCTTTATAGTTTCTTACAAAATATCTTTCTTAGAGTAAATTTAAGGGTTTTATTAAAGCGTTCACTTGTTATGACAAGGCTTTTCCTATAGAGAAAGGAAATACTTTCAATCATAATTTTTGACTATTTAAAATATTGCAAAATTTGATTTAATTATTTACTTAGCAGAAAACTTGTTTAAATCAATTATACAAATTTTTATAAAAAAAGGAATTATTTTCTTATGGTACAAAATATTATTGTTGCATTAAATTAACTACACGTCTTCCCAGCTCTAACCATTTAGGACGTAGCTTAAGGTAAAATCAGGAAGTTGAAGCAATCATTATTGTATATTCATAGATAAAACGTTCTTTAGTACAAAGGCCAAAGTTAATTTCAATATAAACGGTTTTTGATCATTTTATCCATTGTAAGTCCTTGTATATCTGGCATTTTTTTTGTAATTAAACTACAAAAAAATACAAATTTTTTCCATCGCTCTAAATTTATCATTGACAGACTGTTTTATGTATAAATATGTATACTTTATTAAAATATTATATTATATTATATTATGCTTGTAACTATGTAGAATCTGTCATTCCTTGCAAATTTTCTTTTTTATCCAAAATTTTATTTATAGTCGTAAGTCGTGTTCTTATCAATCCATAATAACTGTTTTACTTGATAGAAAATTTTATTAATAATTCTTTTTTATACGCTTAGCTTAGAATTAACTAAATATCTGATATATATCAACATATTAATATGTTCATATTACTAGTAAACAATTTTATATACTAAATCATTTGTGGAATATCTTTTTCTTATCAGTTAATAAATTCAAGCTATAAGTCAACTAGATTGACTGTTATATAGTACATATAAAGCTAAGCTATTCATATAGAGATAATCTATTATTGAAAACACTTAATAATGTTCAGTTCGGCTAGTTTTATCTGTCAAGAATTCTTGTTTTCCTTTTATATTCTTTTATTATGCAACAATTTTATACTAAGTGATATGAAGAAACTTTTCAATTTTCTCATCAGTCTATAAATATTGTTTTACTTGCTAAAGCATATGTGGAATATCTTTAATATATTTCTTTAGTTTTTAAAAATCTTATATAAATTTATAAATTAAGTTTAGTACTCCAAAATATATTCAAAATCTTTATGAAATATTGTTCCCCTTTCGGTTGCGTGTGGTCTGCTTATCGCATCCCCTACTTGCGACATTATCCGGCTTATCAGACTTGAGCTGACGTCATGTTTGCTTTTTTAGAGAATGAGACAGAGAGAGAGAGAGAGAGAGGAGAAAAAACCACAAAATATATGTAATAAATTAGCATGCGAGTTACTTGGATTACATAAAATGCAACGTGGCAGCCACTCAAATGCCACTCAGTCGTTGTCAGGGAGAGTAGAGGACCTCATACCTTATACTGTAAAGCCCTTCCGCCAGGAGGCATTTGCTTTGTTCCTTTCATTGTCCTGTTGCTTTGGCACATAATCCGGTCTAGCTTAGCCCATTTATCCTGTTTTATGTCGCCTGTCAGGCGTGCCCGGCAGTAAAAATTAGAGCAACCTGCCTGGATGCTGGTTTGTTTTCGTTGGATTTTACGCCTAATGCCCACTAATGACTGCAAATATTTGGCCGAGGCAGTCGAGGATTTGCGTAGCTCTGACTCATCCGGCAGTGCTCTAAATTTAAAAGACAGCACCGAAAATAGATCAAATCGAAAAAAGGAATAGACCATTAGACAACTTGTGCCGGGGGTCTGCACAAAATCAATTGTCACATTCGACAGCATATTTTGAGCTGTGCCTATATGGTCTATAGATAGCTACAATGGCCGCTATTTATATATATTTGCCGAATTCACAACCAAACTATTCAAAATAGATCTGGCTGAAAGTGTCAATTGACGCAATAGCTGGACGAAACACTAATGGCTATTTCATTGATGAAACTTAGTTGAGTGCTAGCTGATAAGAGAGCTCTGAAATTTGATAGTGGATAGCTGGATATGGAAAAATATAGAAGAGAAGTTTTTAATTTGTGAATTTCTTTGATGAAACTAAGAAGAGAATGAGCATTTGATAGAGATTAGCTGAAAATAACAGATAGATTATTATAGATACTGGTAATATGAAAAATGGGAAGGAAAAAACTTCCTTAGCTGAATACGCAAGCTTTCCAGTGGGATCACTATTGAACCTCTTTATAAACAGACTTTTAAATTGTATGGCCTGCCCATATTAATATCTATTTATTTTAAACAAGTAAGAAAGCTCTAGTCGGGTCTGCCCGACTACGAGATCCCCTGAACCAAGTCCGAGGCAGTGTTTTAAACAATCTAGCTTATATCTTTTACCGGTACATATTACCCTCTGCGTGCACACACACACGCACACATATACATACACAAGCACGCGCGCCGCTTATTGCGTAGATGATTTAGCGGCTACGCTTGGGCTGCATTCTGGGCAGCATTATGAGAAATTCATTGTTAAATAACTTCGGTTCTAGATCTACTTTCTTAATGAAATTTTCAGGACATAATATTGACATCTAGAGGTGTATATATACGAAATCCCAACTCCCTAGTATTTGAAATACGTTTTTTCCACTTATATGGCTAATGGGGGGAGGTATCCAAAATTTAAAAAGTTTATTATCTGTATTTACATCACAGCAACCTACATAGTCAATTTGGTGTTTCTAGGTATTATGGTCTAAAAGTTATAGCTTAAAAACAAAGTCAAAATATCGATTGTTATCGATAATAAGGAAATAGGATGAGTTATCGAAAAAAAAAATAAACTTGTACTGCGTATGGTATACAAGAATATATATCTAAAATCTCAAATCTCTAGCTTTTGTGGTTTACGAGATCACTGCGTTCATACGGACGGACAGACGGACAGACGGACAGACGGACGGACGGACGGACGGACAGACGGACATGGCTAGATCGACTCAGCTCGTCGTCCTGATCAAGAATATATATACTTTATGGGGTCTGCCACGCCTCCTTCTGCCTGTTCCATACATTGTCACAAAACCAGTATACCCTAAATTCCCATTTTCAATGGGTTCAGGGTATAAAAATCTTAGGTAGTATATATACCTATACTTAATATATATATCTTTCTATAGTCTATATGGTAAAAGTTATCCATAAAGAAGGCATCTATAGTTTTTGATCGACACGCTGCGATACGCAACTGTCACATCAAAAGCGCGCACATTTACAACGCACCGATAATTGGTGCTGGTTAAGCGAAGGGGCTAAGGAATACAAGGAGAGGGGGTAGGGCATATTGGGGCAGGGGTTGCCTCTCCGCTTACAGCAGTTCTCGTTAAAGCGGAACAACAAAAAACGTATGTAAAATGGGAACTAAATAAATGAGCGAAAGTACGACGAAATGAACTTGTCATAATTATTTGACAGTTGCGCTGATGATGATGATAATAATGATGATGGGGCTGATGATGATAATGATGGGGCTGATGATGAGGATGTTGGGGATATAATTCCAGTTGCATTCTTGGAAAACATTGCGCGGCACTTTGCTCGCAATTGATGTAAAACATTTTGTTGCCAAGTCGAGAATTTGACATGCGCATGCCACCCGGCCAAGGGGTATATCTACCCCATTTACCCCCATACATACCCCGTATAATGGTTTCTCTGCGGTTCGGTACTTTGATTTTGCTCGACAGTGTCGCGGCGCAGGGCAACGGGGTCAAGTGGAGAGCAGCCTGTGAAAACAAAACGCGTTCGACATTTGTGCCTCATTTCCGGTTCAATCAGGTAGAGTTGCAGTGCTTTGTTCAATGAACTAGTTCAGTATCTTGTTTTGTATTAAAGGAACTGAATATTTGAATATTGTTATCTGTTATTAGAACACAAGAGCAACGGAACGATGCAAGTCAAATGAACTACTTAAAGTAATGGAAATTAACAGTTTCTATTGAGACTTAAATGAACGAATCATATAAATCAGAGTTAGAGTCTTATGAAATGTACAGCGAGTACTAAGCTTATAAGTTCAGGAACTACTAAAATTCTGAGATTAAGACAAGTTCGCATGATATATTCAGATTGATTGAGCAATGTTCCTACACAATTTAACTAATGATAGAAGATAGAGCTTACGAACTACTGAGGATGATAGACTAGTTAGCTATAGTTGAGACTGATAATTAACTGTATAATGATCTCATGAAACTTGGAACGACTGATTGTGTCGTTTAGTTCAGTCTCTCCATATTAAACATAAGTCCAATTGAACTAAAGTCGGAACTATTTCTTATAGCTCCACA
The DNA here is from genome assembly GCA_035045545.1 of Drosophila gaucha. Classification (NCBI taxonomy): domain Eukaryota; kingdom Metazoa; phylum Arthropoda; class Insecta; order Diptera; family Drosophilidae; genus Drosophila; species Drosophila gaucha. Next base: position 853,161 of record JAWNOY010000287.1, read on the forward strand.
ACCAGTGAAGCACTAAGAAGTTGAGCTATCTCTGGGTTTACTTAGGTGTGGCTGTTGTCAGTCAAAGGCGCAGACAGGCTGTCAGGCCAGCTGCTGTTCGAGTGGAGCGGCATGCAACCCTTTCTACCTTCCTCCCTACCTCCCTTTCTCGTTTCTTACTCCCCTCCTCTTCTGCTGCTTGCAATTAAGCGGCTCGCAAGTTTTTCGAGACAAATTTGTCGGCAATCAGCGTGCGACCTCTGACTTCTCTGCCGATCGCATTGCTCGTTAGCCGTCGTGACAGTTTATCTTAAATTCTATTTCTTTTTTTTTCCTATTTTTCATAATAATTTTTACCACGAAATGGCCAACTGCCTGCCCCTAACAGCATTTTTCGGGACACTCCGCATAAAATATCAAATTTCGTGCTGCACATTTTTCCTTCGAGGCTTTGCCCTGGGAAAACGGAAAAACTGCATCGCGAGCCGCACAATTGGCAGCCAAAATGCCAACAACAACAACAAATCATTCACAGCATTCACATTTCGCTGCCCATTGATTGGTGCGGAGGTTGAAAAGGCGAAATTCGATAGTTCTTCGATCGCTCCCTAAACATCTAAAAAAAAAAGTATTTATATATATAAAGTCTGCTCACCTGTTCACGCGGCAAAAACTTAGTCTGGTAAACTTATACTTGCCATCAATAGTTAGGTTATGGTTGATGAACATCCTGTATAATATTGTAACGGGGTATAACTCTGCAATAATGAGGTTGTAGAAATCTTAAGAGCATATCTTACTCCAAAGGTATATAAATTTAAATATTATAGTATTGATAATTTCTATCGAAATGTCAAAGATATGATATATTTGCTCTTTGCAATTACTAAATTTTCCTATAAAATAAGTAAATGTCGAATTCTATTACTTAAACAAATATAAATAAATATATATATAGTCAATGTAAAGACATGAAATCTATTTCTATATATATAAATTTTATAAAATCGATAAATATCGAAGAAATCTTCTAATACTTCCTTATATACATACATATATATATATAATTACTATCTTAAAAATTTTACAATATTTTATTATATTCCTAATTAGACCGTTGACAAGTCGAAAAATCAATATTATATTTTCGATAACTGTCCTTATGTTCTTCAAATCGATAAATATCGATAAGTCACTCTACTTTTAGACATATTTGCTGTTTGGCAATTACTGAATTTTCCGATAAAGTAAATATCGAAAAAAACATGTCTTACTATTTAAAAAATAAGCATGTTTAAATAAATAAAATGTAAATTCAGAAAAACTACTTTTAATTTAATATTAATATTGATGAATATCGAAGAAAGCTTCTCCTACTTCCTTATATATACGCATATAATTATTATCATACGAATATACTAATATATTATGTAATAACTGTCTTTATTTTCTGCAAAATCGAAAAGCCACTATACTTCTACATATGTCTGATTTAACAGAAAAAATCATAACGATTAGCTCTGGCTTAAAGATATTCTAACATCTTATTTTCAGAGCTATATTCAGTTTCAATTTTTGATCTACAATATCACAATTTAAGATTTTTCTGCACAAAGCATATCTCCTAGTCGAGCACTTCCATTTGTTTTCTGCTCTTCTCCTTTTTTTTTGGCATACTTGTAATGGGATACGCGATGGCTCAACATCGGCCTTGCGATTTAAGTAATTAAGTCTAACGGAAATAATCAACTATTTCTATTTCTATTTTTATTTTATACCCATTTATATATATTTTTTCTATATATATATTGTATTCTTGCTGCACAGCCCGAGTTAATGTGGCCAAGGTCTGTGCTGAAACTGATCCATCGGAGCGTTAGGGTTGCCTCGAGAGTCGCGTAATTGATAGCGACGACGACGACCATTTGTGGTATTGGATTGCCATTTCGCGCTGGCACAGTTTATGCTACAGTTTGGTTTCACTAAAAAGAATCAGATGTTACAAATTGATCCAACTTGCGTTGTTCAAATCTGGCTACAAACGAAGTAAACAATTATATTATTATATTCAATTTGCTAGGTATATCTAAGTACTTGGAATGGTATAAGATGAGCGTTTACAGTATCGCTTTAAAGTTCTAAGCTCTATGTACAGTGAGCTCTCGCTAAGAGGATTGCCATTAGTTTCTCTGATTTGCAAAAATTTTGCATGAAAAATAAGATTGGAATAGTATTATAAATATTATTATAAACTAGAACTATAACTATAAAGTTATGAGTTATCTTCTAATTTTAGAAGCTTGTAACCTTTTTCCACTCAACCAACTTTTTGCCCCTAATGAATAATTTTAAAAAACTACCTAGCTTAGTTTCTAATTAATGTAGCGGGGTTTGAAAATTCATGCTCATTGTTTAGTTCATTACAGAACTGCACGACTGCAATTTCTTATACTCATATAACAAGCAGTTTTTCCTTTTTTTTTAATTTTCAAGAAAAATAATCAAAAATTTCCTTGATCCAGTGCTTCCTTCCAATAAAGGGTTAAGATTTGCGTGCGAAATGTTAAAATTGTGCTAAGAATTATATCCGAGGGTTGTTCCTTATCATGCCAATAATATTTTTAATTAGCAAACAAAGAATCCGATTTCGTGTAATAATTTATGGCAAACATAGATTTTTGTAATGAAAATTTTTAGCGCGTTGAACCTTGACGGTGACATCTTGAGAATAGGTCAACATTGTTGTTTAATTAGAGGACAATAGCTGTCAATGGCTTGTCGCTGGAACAGGCGGGCGCTCAAGAGGGGTTGAAGGCAGAGTTTGGCCAGATTTCGATTGAGTGCCAGCTGTGTGTGTGGCTATAAAAAATAAAGAGAGTTGGGAAGTTCACTTTGTTAAATACGTTCAATAGTTAATTTTTAGACTCGCCATAACGCTCGTAATCCCTATTGAAAGTAGGACTCATTAACAGATCAGTCGATCTAGCCATGTCCGTATGTATATACGCGTCAAAAACGTAAATCCTATAGCTAGTGTTGATTGCATTTGTTTCAAATAATCGATAACGATAAAAAATGTTAATGAAACCGATCAAAAATAATATCGAGCTTCCGTTTTTTCAGGAAATTTTTTACATTTTATGAGGTAAAGTCACCAAAGTTTGTATATACATAAATGGTCCTGAAATATACATGAAAATCGATATCTCTCCAAAAACACCAAAAATCTGAAAGAATATTATTAAAGACAGAAAATTATTGACTGATTTCTAGCGCTCCAGAATTTACCACAAAAATCGGAAGAAATAATTTAAAACATAGAAAATTAATCACTTCTAAGGCTCCTGAACGATTCGTATTGAGCAGTTTATCTGTTGAGCATTATAGAAGAGTAGCTCATTAAAATAATTACTTCGTAATCAGTTGGGCAACTCAAAAGATTCATGAACTGCTGAAGAAAACGAATCATTTATAACTTGTTCACTTACTAAGCAAAAAGATTCGTTCATGAACGACTAAGCTATTTCCTTTACTGATCACTAAAAAAGTTCACAAGTTCATTTTCAAGACCGGTTCAAATGAATTTATTCTCAACAATACAACAAATATCTTTGTATACAAATCTTATCTCAGTCAATCTTAATGACTACTTAAAGCTACCCCCCTTGAGGGCACGCCCCTGCAACGGGGCTGAAGTGCGATTGAAGCAGCTGTTGGCACTTGGACTTTAATTGAGGCCCAGGGGTGCCATCTATATAAAAACCTCAACATTAATAAGTGTTAATAATTGTGTGTGTTGAGTGTTGACTGTTGTTGAAAGTGTGTTTTTGTTGTAGCCTGACACGCCCCACCGCCCCTCTCTCCATCTCCCGCTCCAGCCAATGTTCGGCTACAATTTCACTTTACTTTCGCGAAAGTCAGAGCGTAACATGGCTAGGATTACCACACAGCATCCGCAAATACCCCCTGGGATGATGGACCCTGGACTCTGGGACCCTTCCTCACTGGTTCCAAAAAATGATTTGTTGTTGTAACTGGGCAACTTTACAAATTCAATTTGTCAGCGATGCGTCGAGTCGAGGGGTTGTTTTCTCTTCCACTTTTTTTTCGAGTTCGCGTTGGCAAATTACATTTCATAGGCCTGGCAACAGCTTAACAACAACAACAACAACAACAACAACAGCGTCAGCAGCAGCGAGTGAAAGCATATGCTGCCTACTTGCGGGCGGTGGCGCCTGTGCCTGGTGTTCACTGTACAGTGCACACGCTTAGGGCTGCATTTGATTAGAGCCGCTCGCCCAGGCGTGACTATTTAATTTGCTGCTGTTGTTGGTGTTGTTGTTGCGGCGTGTTTGACACGCGCAAGTCGAGAGCGCATAATTAAATTAATTAGAGAGTCGTTCCCACAGGTAAAACAAGCCACGCACTCAATGTGCCATGGATATGTGGGCAGACATGGCGAATACCCTGTAAAGAAGCTGTCAATATTATTACACTATGTTTGTTGGCAAATCAAAAATAGTATCAGACATGTGAGATACTCTGTGTGTATTATCAGGCTTTAAGCTACAGTACTTCACAGATATGCTCAGTATAAGACTTGTAAAATACCCTGTGTTAAATTGATCAGGCTTTAAGCGACAGTACTCATCAGATATGCTTTAAGCTTAAGATACCCTGTATTTGGTTGATCAGGCTTTAAGCTACATTACCTCACATACATATATGCTTAGTATAAGATTTGTCGGATACCCTGTATTATCGTTTAACCTGCAGTACTCCACAGATATGCTATAGTACAGGGCTTTTAACATACCCTGTACTTGTACTTGATTAGGCCCTAAGCTTCAGTACTCCATAGATATCAGAAGTTATTTAATATTGAGTATATGATCAAATGGAAGTTCTGTCTTCGAACCAATGTAACATGACTCCATTTCCGTTTGCTAAATAGTGTTACATACACATATACTAAAGTACAGAGTATGCCAACAGTCAAACCTTCCTTCTTCTTACTTATATCTAACTCAATAGAGCTTCTACATTGCAATTGCCGATCTATTTCTTAGTTATTTCCACATTCTTATCATTTTCTATTTAACAAACTTTAGTGCCAATCTAGCCGCTTTACAAACTTATAGAGTATATCAACCTGCTTGGCTCATCTTCCCCTTTGTGGGCTTTGGCATTATGAGGCGGGCGTGTTCATCGGTTTTGATGCCTATGCCAAGTGACAGCTGACACACTTCGCTGGCGAGCTCTCCAGCTCTCTACCTCTATGGCTCTACGTGGGTGGCAGGTTGTCCGGGCAACTGGGCAGCCGGGTGGCTGCTCTGTCCGTGCCGGCTTTTAATGAAAATTCCTGACCAATGTTTGTGTTTTGCTGAGGTCACCATGGCAATGCGATGGTCTTTCCCCGCTCTTCCGACCCCCGCAGCAGTTGCATTTGCCACTTGGCGCGTGCCTCAAACACAAACACGGGTTCCGCATAATTTTCAGCGGAATGAAAGCATAAACGAGGCGTTCCAAAGGCTCCCCCGGTGGCCAACCATTCGACAGAGAGACTCACAAGTGAGCATCTCCTCGCCCGCTTAGCTCCCCTCTAGGGGCCAGGCCTCTCTGATAAAGCGTAAAATGCAATTTCTGGCACGGTTTATTTTCGGTACGTCTCAGAGGGTCCGCGCAAATAGACCAAGTCATTGTTTCATTCGCGTTTGATTCGTAAAACAAAAACTGGCACTTAAAGAATCATTTTTTATGGAGTTCCAAGTTTAACAGCCAAAAGATCCCAAAAAGCATTTGCTTTTATAGCATATTAGGTTATATGAGTTTATATGCTTTGAAATCGTAAAAGAAAAATCGTTTTATTTTTCTTAAATATATCCAAGACGCAACAGAAGCTCAATAAAACTTGTAAATACTACGAGTAAATGGAACAGTTAAAGAAAACTCTCTTCATTTTTATGCCCACAATATGTTTATGAACATTACGAATAGCTAAGTAATTTTTATTAGATTTTCATTTATAATAAAACTCAGTTTTGACTATATATGCTAGAATCAGATGAATCGGAGCACTATATCACATATGATTTAACACTTGAAATTTTAGTTGTTTTTTTTACTTTTGAAGATATTTGCATTAATCTTGGTATTTCTGATCTTTCTGATCTTAGACTTTACTTTAGTAATCGTAACCTACTTTATAAAAATGTCTTTGAATATAATACTTAGATTAGTTTTTGTAAGCTAATTTCTTAATCTGTAATCTAGCTACTAATTCGTATTACTTCTATGCTGATTATCATTTACCAATCGTTTTTTTAAGCAAGAGTCAATTTATAACTAATCAAATTTATAACTAATAAGGTTTAATTTTCTATCAAATTGTATCTTAAGTAAAAATACATACAATCGAATCCCGATAATTCGTCCCCCGCTAAATCAAAAACCTCAATAATTCGTAAAAAATGCTGTCCCCTTAAAACAGATTCGTTTCCAGTTCGTTAAATCGAATTTCTGTGTAATTATCGGGATTCGACTGTATTAATATATAGAACTATATTTTTTTATCTTTTTAACAGAATCTGAGTAAATTTATTTTGGTTTTTTGTTCTATAGCTAAACTTCTATATCTGTAGCTTCATAGATAGAATGAAGTCAAGATATTATTTGTCCTGCTTTCAGGGAAATATTTTAATTACTTTATAGCAATAGTCATTCGAGATGTGAGTTTACTTGAGAGAATTATAATTTGTTCATATATTTTCATCAAAATCTTTTCACTATATCATATCATTTGTATAGAACGTAATTCGAAGAAATCTTTAGGAAATCGTGTTTGCATACGAAACACCCCATTATCTTATATATATCTGATATGTAAAAGTATTTGATCTACCAAAAATGTTCTATGCAATATGTTAAAGTATTTAAATCAAACTGAATCTCACTTTGTTGAATTTAAATGGAAAATTAGTTTATTTATAAAATGATTTTCTTGAAAAATATAAAGGCAAACATATTTCCATTTCATTTAATGAAATTTATTTTGGTTTTTGTCCGAAATTGGCCAATTAGGAAATTGCAGTTAACAAATGCCATTTCCATGTGAAATTGTGCAAACAAAATATCGCAATTTGCTGTTGTTGTTGTTGTTGTTGCTGTTGCTGGCGGAAGTGCATGACACACTTCGTAGTAGCGCACTTTTAACCCAACGATGAACCGCTGGGTTTACTTAGAGCTTGATTGCTGACTCGACTCGAGTCGACTCGATTCGAATCGAGTCGGGGCATTAAATACGCCTTAATCGGTTTAGCACGATCGTGAGACAACATGTCGTCAATTATATCTACGCGCGATCATCAGCCAGCGAGAGGCTTCGAACCAAGTGCTTTCTGGCTGTCTGTAAACAAATCTGCGCACAATTTACAATTTCGCTGCATTTGCAGATATTTTTGCTGCTTCCTTTTTATTTTCTTTTTTTTGCGAAGCTGCCCCTCTGGCATGTTTGCTGAGTCGCGCACATTTGTTTGGAGCTGGAGTTGGGGACCACTCGTTCGTCGTCCGTTGTGAACGTGCTGATCGTGCGCTCGAGCGCAGGCAAGGCAGAGGCAGGGCAGCACAAAGTGTTTAAGATTTACGTTCAGTTTTGATCGGGCTGGACCTCCCCGGTGCTGTATTAATTTAATGCAGCCAGACAGAGGTGCCTGGGCGCCATTTTGCAGCATTCAACCGGGTTCAACACCTGAGCTGCATACCACCTATCTCTCTCTCTCTCGATCCCACTCTCTCTCTCTCTCTCTCTCAATGCGCATTTTTACAACTTGATCTGAAGTTTTGGCTTGGGCTCCAGCATCTAGATAAGCTCTCGGACGGAGAAAAACACAGCCAATTGCTCGTTGGTTGTTGTTGTCCGTTGTCATTTGTCGCTGTTTGTTTGTTGCTTGTCGTGTTAGCTCGACACTCGGGAAGAACACTGCCGATGCGTCATGGCCAGGCCAAGCTTTTGGCCTACAATTGGGTCAAGTCTTATTTTGCTGATACCCGATTATCGAGGGACGCGCAGGGGCTTTCTTCAAATGTCGCTGTCAGCGCATGCCAAAGGTCTGATTCGCAAATGGCATTTTTAAAGCTGATATAGCCATCGTGCCACACGATCTGCTCCCCTTCGCCCCGCCACTCACACAGACTTCAAATACACTATTCTATGCTAATTTCAGAGGAAAAACCCGCTGAGGCATGCGCTTCACAAACTACAAACAAATTGCACTAACCACAGAATACACATAAAATAGAATAGCTATGCGGCTCATAGCCCAAAAGGAGCTCTGTGGAATTCAACATGTCTGCACGAAGTGTAAAGTTTGCTATATTCTAGCCGTTAACAAATTTTAAATACTGCATAAATTACGAAACATGCCAGACAAGCAAATGCAATTCATTCAAAAAATATATACAGAAATGTAGTTAAGAGAGTGAGAAGCACAGAAAGAAAGAGAGAGAGAGAATGAGAGAAATACATATCAATAAACAGCTGATTAAAACAATTTGTAAGACAAATTGCAATTATATTAAGAATTATTTCTGAACTTAAGATGATCTATAGATCCGTAAATAACTATTTGATCAAGAATTCTGTGAGGTTCTGTCTCTCTCTTTACTGCTTGTAAAATGATGAAACTGAGGCTTAGCAACTGCTAAGATATACAGGTAGATAATTATTATTATATGTATACTTGAGTAATAGTATAGAACATATATACTATAATTATAGTATAGAAAATAAAATAAAAATGTATTATGAAAAACTTAACTAAATCAGCTAAGTCAGGATAGTTACTATGAAACCCATATATAATAAATATGCATAGTATATGATGAGTAGTATATATGATCTATATATAGTATACAGTGGCATAGTGTGGTTGTTGGCTGTCTGGGGCGGAAGTCAATTTTGCCGCCCTCTTCTTCAGGGTATTTCAATTTAATGTCAATTTACTAAATTAATGTTAGTACGAGAGAACTTTTCGATAAGATGAGTGATGGCATTATTATATTACCGAATAGAATATAAAATTCAAATCCATTTTTTATTAGAACTAGAACGATACTATGCATTTTTATTATTTATTTATTGTGATATTTTAACGTCTGCTAAAAAGTGTCTACTACCTATAGCATATGTATATATATATACATATATCCATGATCAAAATCTATCATAACTTTCTTTTTAGCAAATAAATCTTAAATTATGAAAACATTTTTTCTGTAAAAGTGTTTTCTATGTAAACTTTGTAACATCAAATTTTTATATACCTTTTACTATCTGCTATTATTTTATTAGTAATGCGTATTTCTATATAACAACTTTTACTCAACTTGCAATGTTTTATATGTGAAGAAGCTTAGATATTCTATATTAATTTTATTTTAATATATTATTTATCTATATTATTTATATACATATATAATATAGTATTATTTAATTATATTATGTATATAGTATATATAGTAGAAAATTATTTATTTATATACATACATATGCATACACATATATAATATAATATAATTTATCTATATACTTTATCTACATACTATTGCGAATGATATATTATAATTAATCTGTATAGAAGTAGTTCTATATACTATTTCCCATGAAATTCTTGACAAGTACAAGTCTAGAAATCCTTTTTAAAAGAATTCAAACTCCGTAAAGCGTATGTATGCTTTGTAACCTGCCACAATCCTGCGTACTTTAAACTCTTTTATCTTCCCTTTGTCTATTTTGTGGAATTTTATTAAAAATTCTATTCAAGTTGTTTATTTAAAAATAATCAACAATTACGCAAGAAATATAGTTTGTTAGTTTTGTGTGCCCGATTGTATTTCTTTATAGGCAATACACACTCACACTCACACACACTCACTCACACACACTCGTTGTGATGTCTTTTGTTTTGGCAGGTGGCGACTGGCGCCTGTGTGGGTGGGGGAGAGCAGAGAGGCAGAAGCGGGGATTATTAGTTAGAATTCCAGGGCATATGAATCGATTCGGTCAGTCAGAGAGTGTGAGTGCGTTTGTGTTCTCTGATTTTATTTATTGTCTCGTGTGGTTGTTGTTGTTGCTATTATTTTTATGAGCCTGCTTTGTTTACGTGTAACTCCATATGGCCGATAAGACAGAGACCGGCCTAACACTCGAAAGTTTACTTAGACGTTTTCACAAAATTAAGCGTTAAATAAATAACATGGTTTACAAAATGGTTATGAGTGTTTGCTTTTAGAAGCACTTTCCATCAGCTGTTCCAAACAGATTGCAAAAAAATAAGAAAAACTGTGCTTATAGAGCGAGTACATAGCCAGTAATATAGCAAAGGGAATTCAGTTTAAGGGAAAAGCGCGTATGCAATTACAACACCTGGCCAATTAACAGGAATTGTGAATCTATAAACTCGATTTGTTTATAAACCGATTATTAAATTACATTGAATTTGTAAACGTGTGTAAATAAAATATTGTTTAAGAAAGTATTTGGTGTTTACTTCTGGTAGATTATGGTATATATACACTGACGTATGTATGTATATGTATATATACATTTTTTATATTAATAACTTTAAAAATTAATGGATATTTGATTTATTCCTAGATTTATAAAGATTTATTTGATATTCTATAGTAGAAATATTTTATTCGTATACTCAAAGTCTGTTTGGTTAGAATTTTATAAATGTTGCTATAATCTTTTCAAAAATTTTCTTAAATTAAACCAATTTTTGTTGTCATGTGTCAATTCAATTTTAGAAAAACCATAAATTTAGTAGGTTTGTTAGAAAAATAAATATTTTTCATATTAATTGATGTCATTATTTTTTTTTATATATATTTACATATATCTTAAATATTCTTATAAGCAACAGGAGTTAAAAGAAAATAATATAAAATCAGTAATAAAATGCATGTTAAATATGAAATCCATGATCATATTCTAAAGTAAATATTTCTTAAATATAGAGTTAATTACATTATTAAGTTTTAAATAAAATAATAATAATAGAAAGCTTAAGCTAAAAATGGAAACGTAAATCGAAAACCTTAATAATTCGTAAAAAAATGTGATCCCTTGCCATTTCGAATTATAGGGATTCGACTGTATATAAATTTAGATTTGTAATTAGAAATATAGAGATACGCAAGTTAAATTAAAATTAAAGTCATTCTTCGAAATTTTCTCAGTTACAGTAAAAATACATTATTAATATAGTTTGAAGAACTGACTTGAACTGAATTTAGTCTGCCAAATATTAACTCAAATTTACATCAAATTAATTTTCGCAATAATTGTAAAAGTTGAAAACTTATTTAAATTATGTATTCAATTAATATTCAAAAACCTTATAAACAAAGCATATCAGAGACAAAAATTTTCTTTATATGTCTGCCATTTTTCTTTAGCTTTACTTTTTCGTAGCTCATTAAATCAACTAGTCTTATACTACATTTAAATTAATTGGAATCACGTGTTTGATTGCTAATAAAATTAGCAAATTTTAACAATTTAAAAATGTGAAATTGTTAAAGTGGAATACTTAAGCACCCGCATACAAGTATTTGAACTGATTCATCAAATAAACAATGTAATTTAGATGCAGATTTCTATTGTGATGTGGTTTAAAAATATGCTGGATGGATTTGATAGTTACACTATGATCCAATTACGTTAATCAGCTTGTTTATAAGCAAAATATAATATATGCCATATTTTATAGATCCGTTTAATACAGTGAAAATTGTGCAGACTTTACAGCTTTTATTTTAAATTATTTGATTAATTAATGCGCATTAATTATATTTTTGTAATATGTAAAAAAAAAATTTGATTGACATACGCATTTGTTTAGCACTCTCTTTCCGTTTTTGTGTTTTTCGGGCAACAATATATTTGAATAGAAAGAAAATAGATAGATGGTGCGAACCACCCCGTTTGTGTGGCTGGGCGGGGCCCAAAGGTGCGCGCACCATTGCAAAGCGTGTGAGTGAGATGGCAGCGTGGTAGTGTGGTGTGCCGCACCGCTCTCTCGCACACGCTCACAAACTCGTTTCGAGCGTTGTGCGCTCGCGTTCTCTCTTACTCTTTCCCTCTTTCGCACACACACACCCAATGCCGAGATTTTCACTCAGAATCGAAAAAACGAACTCTTGAAGTTCACTCGAACAGCGGCCGAGCCGTCGCTTAGTTCAGTTCACTCGAGCTACTCAAGGCGTACGCAATAAGGCACGTCGAACGGAAGAATATATATTGCATATATATCTTACATATACTTCGCGCGTGTGTCTGTGTGTGTGTGTGTGAGTGTGTGATATAGCTTATCAAATGACAACGCATTAAATTTCAAAACAGACTAACACAAAATAAAGTAATAAAAGTTCAGCACTTGCCAAAAAGTTGTGTGCAGAAATCCTCGCAAAATGGTCACCCTAATGCCATATAACTATGCAGCGCCCCGCTGCGGATTAATTGATAAAATGATCGAGCCAAAGGTAATGGAAAATAATAATAATCTAAAGCAAATCAAGCGAAATCCAAGCGAAGCTTTAAAAGTGAAGCGGTTTACGGTTAGTTTCTTCAACTCTAACTCTCAGCGCTTTAAAAATCTGCCAAGTTTTTTGTTGTTGTCGAGTCTGCGGCTTTTCCGTCGGTTAACTTTGTTGTTGTTGTTGTTGTTATTGTGGTTTATTTGTGGGGCTTCCTCCATATTTGGAGACAGTGTGACAAACTCTGCTTAATGTTTGGTTAAGTTTACAGGAAGATACTTGTTTTATATGATTTTAACTAAGGTTAAAAATGTATAGAGTTTAAGTAACCTAAAAAAAGCTTTGATAAAAATGCAGTGAAACAGAAGAAGCATAGTCAAACTAGAGATTAGATTAGATAATAATTAGAGAAATGGAATCATATTATTATACTTCTTTTTTTTTCTATTCTATACTTCTATTTATACTTCTTATATGATTCTATCTCCCAAAGTTTTCTCCTTTAGTAAGACTCGTTGACAGAACACGAAAGAGCTTTGCTTAAAAAGGCAACGAATCGATTTGAAAAACGATTTGAACGCTTTGAATATTCTAAAACCTTTGATATTTATAAACTGAACCCATTGAAAATGGGAAATCGAGGTATAATGGAATATCTCACACTTTTTAGTGCTTAATAAAAGAAAACCCTGAAATAGCTCTCTTCAAGCATGTAAGCAAGGAACTATCCATCTTTCGTGGCCTCAAGAATCCAAAGTAGGGGTTGCTACTGAAAGGTTCTTAACTATTCCTACCTTAGCAATGAAATTGTCTGGGGTTTTCTGATTATATAATAATTTACATATAAATATATGTGAATACAGTCTAGTCCCGATAATTCGAAATGGCAAGGGGATCACATATTTTACGAAATACACAGGAATTCCAGTTATGGAACAGGAAAAACAAATTTTTTTCAAGGTGACATCATTTTTTACGAATTATTGAGGTTTTTCATTTAGCGGGAGACGAATAATCGGGATTCGACTGTGTATATATGAATATTTAAAGCAAAGTCAAAATCACAACCTGCGATTCAACCTGTCGCATAGTTTTTTTTATGATCATGTACTTTTTCCATGGAGTTCCATTATGTGTAGTAGTAGATAGTAAAACCTGGCAGTTCCATTTTAATGAACGCTTGCTATAAGAATTATCTAAAAGTTATAATCTAACAAGATAGTAGTTAATAGCGCCTCAGTGTGTATGCTGTTAATGTAGTTAGTTATTCACAAAACTAAACAAAAATGTTTCGAACTCGATCTTTAGACAAATGTAGTAGAAATGTATTTTGCTCGGAAACGAAGTACATAGTAAAGTAATATAGTAAGTAAATTGGCATGCATTCAAGTCTTTCACAAAAAGGTTTCGGTTTGGAACTTTAAACTAATGCATAATTGTACTTCTATTAATTGCTAAGCGAAAAGTCTCTTCTAAACAGGAAAAGTGTAGGTTCCAGACTAGGAAATTTTACAAAATTTGAAAGTAACCCAGTCATAACTGAACAAGAACTTTTGGGTTCAAACAAATCTTAACTTATTAATGTGTTCTACAAAATGAATAATTATTAGTTTTATGTAAATATAACATAGACATTTTTGGGGATTAATATTCTATGCTTCAAGTAATATAACATCCATAATTTCCAATGAATATTCCATACTTCAATTATAATTATGATTCCCTTTAATTAGATTTTCAAATTGTATTTAATCCTTCATTTAATACCTACAATTATTTTGTTTATTGAATCAATTAGTCTCAAAAGTTTGTTTTCAAAGAACATGATCAAATGCAGTTAAAAAGAAATTGTAGTCTCCGCACCACTTGCCCACTGGGCCATAGTCTTAGCTGCAGCTGGTCGTCTCCTCGACTTGTTTAATGGAGCCACAGACTAGTCGCAAAAGTCGACAAGTTCTTTTTTTTATGGTTGACTCTGCGCACTTGGCTAAGAACAAAGTCGGGGGCAGAGGCAAGCGAGACATTGGGCTCAAGCATTTTTGTGTCGCAGCGTCACGAACCGCTTGGGCCAATGAGTGGGGCAAACGGGCTTTAAGGCGAAATATTAATAGAGCATAAATTACGGCAATGAGGGAGTTGAACAGTTCGAGCTGAACAGTTTTGACCAATCGCCCAGATGCTGCATGGAGGAGCTGGTGCCTTTTTCTTCTTTCTGGGTTTATGACAATTTAAGGAGCTTGGCCCACACAACAAAAACAAAAGACGAAGAGGGGACGCAGAAAAAGGCCAAAACGTGTTTGGCGACATTAATCACATTTTAATTAAGTTTAAGCCGTAATCGTAAAAATTAACACGCCATAATTCAACTGCGACAATGCGCTGCATGTAATTTATGTGCCACCAGCAAGAAAGAAAGAAAGCAAGAATCCCCCCTCGCCCTTCTGATCCATCTGAGCCACTCAACCACTCAACCACTGAGCAAGCAGTCAAAATATTGATTATGGCCGCAGCGATTGACACTTGGCGATTGTCGATTGTCCCACGTAATTAACGTGCCAAAGTGTTAAGGCGCATAGGTCGTGGCCCCACAGCCACAACCAAACGAACAACAACAGCAATAAAAACAAGTAAGAGCTGCTGTAAGTGCCAAGAAGGGACGACTTACGAATACCCTGGACAGTTGAAAAGCAAAACAGCTTGAGACTCAATTTATTAATATTTTATTTTAATGGCATTTTTCTATATGACTGATTTTAGTCAAATTTTTAGGGATTACAGAAAATTTGAAAATTAGGAAAATATCTCTTTTACTATATAAGAAAGATTTTTGATCAAACAAATTTTCAATTTATTAAGAAAAACTCTAAATGTCATATCAAATTAGATAATAAAACTGTACTACAAATAAATCGATATATATCGATTTTTATCGATTGTAAATCAATTATGTCTATCTGATTATATAATCTTCATAAAATCTTTCATTATATCATAATTTATTTGAAACATAACTGTTAATAGATACCAAATGTTAATCGATATAAAATACGCAAAATTAGTCTATTAGTTCTATTTCACCTGTCACATTTGCCCCTCACGTAAATTTACTAAGGAAAACTCTAATTGCCATATCATATTAGGCGATAAAACTCTACTACATATAAGTCGATATATATCGATAGAAATAAGCTAAACGATTATGTCTATCTGATTATATAAACTTCATATAATCTTTCATTACTTCAGGTTTTATTTTATTCATAACTGTTAATCGATATTTATCGATACCAAATGCATTCATGTTATCGATAAAAAATACGTCAAATTAGCCTATTAGTTCTATTCCACCTGTTACATTTGTAATTGAAGTAAATTTATTAAGGGAGACTCTAATTGCCATATCCTATTAGCCGATAAAACTCTACAACATATAAGTCGATATATATCGATATAAATAAGAAAAACAATTATGTCTATCTCATTATATAATCTTCATAAAATCTTTCATTATATCAGAATTGATTTAAAACATAACTGTTAATCGATATTAATTGATACCAAATGCATATCATATGTTATCGATAAAAATACTTAAAATTAGTCTATAAGTTCTATTCCACCTGTCAAATTTGCACCTCAAGTTTAAATGCCCTCTCGGTTCCTAGTTAGTACAGGGTGTATCAAGAACAACAACAATCAAAATACAAATGACAACAACGCGAGGGAGCTACAAATTTTTGTTGTTTATTTCGATGTTTATCGGTTAGGGGCTTAGTAGGGTCCGAGCCACAGAGCCAGAGCCAGAGCTCGGGTCGAAGCGAGCGTAGCAGGCGGGCAAGTTAATAAAAAATTTGTCGCCGTCTTCGTTGTCTTTTGTGTGTGAGTGTATCTCAGTGTATGCGTGTGTGTGTGTGTGTGTGGTTTGTCTGTTTTAATCTTCTTCTAAAGCAGCAGAGAGACAAAAGATTACGATCACAGGAATTTCGTTAAAGATGCTCAAAACAGGTCTTTATATAGTAACTGCCTCCCTCTCTCTATCTGTCTCTCTCTCTCCCTCACTTCTCTCTCTGTCTCGTGATGATCAGGCAGCCTCCTTGTCTCTGTGTTAATGTTTACGTTGTCAGCTTGTGCCATAAATTAGTTTAGTAAAAGGTTGCGTTGCATTTTGTTTTGCATTCGTGTCTCTCGGTTTCAGTTGCTGCCTGCCCCCAAAAACCAAAACACAGCATCGTGCAACACGCAAGCTCAGCTCAGCTCAGGTCCTACCCCTCCCTGCTGCCACCCTCAACCCTCAAGAAATATGCAGCTGTGCCGCATCGCAACGCGTCATTAAACGCTACCGTTGAAAGTCCGTTGAAAATAAATTTGCCAAAATGCGAAAAGTAAACCTCCAAAATATGATGGACCCTGCGTGCGTGCGTGCATGTGTGGCCCCTGATGGAAGCTGCTCCCAAAAAAATGAAACGCAAGCGGCTCACGAATGCCCCTTCAAAGTCAAAATTCCAGCAGCTTTGCCTGCTGTAGGTAAACACTCATCAGCGCAGAGCTTGTGATGCCCCTCATCCGGCTTCCGTTTACTTAATAACTTCCCTCGATAGAATCTTTGATGGAATTCCATGGGATTTCCCTTTACTTTTATCAGTGAAGAAAAGTGTCCCTCTACCATCCATTTTAAATGTTTAGTTTTTGTTTAAAAACCTAGTTACTTAACCTCCTTTTATTTTTCATCCGGCTTCCGTTTACTTAATAACTTCCTTCGATAGAATCTTTTATGGAATTCCATGGGATTTCCCTTTACTTTTATCAGTGAAGAAAAGTGTCCCTCTACCATCCATTTTAAATTTTTAGTTCTTGTTTAAAAACCTAGTTACTTAACCTCCTTTTATTTTTCATCCGGCTTCCGTTTACTTAAGAACTTCCCTCGATTGAATCTTTTATGGAATTCCATGGGATTTCCCTTTACTTTTATCAGGAAAGAGAGCTTTCGCTTTACCATCTATTTTGAATTCTAAGTTTCACTTAATAATAACTTAATTTGATTAAATCTTCTCTGGAATTCCTATGGATTTTTCTTAGCTATTATCAGTGAAGAAAGCTCCATTTTAAATTTTTAGTTCTTGTTTATATAATCTAGTTTCGTTACGTCCATCTATATTTCAGCCGCCTGCAGTTTCATTCGATAACTTTTTTCGTGTAAGTCTTCTATGAAATTCCTTTTGGTTTTCCCCCAGCTTTTTTTTCGCTTTAGCTCCATCTGGCTTCCGTTTCACGCAAGCCCTTTCTTTGATAAAGCCTTCTATAGATTTAATTCGGATTTCCCTTGGCTTTTATCACTGAAGGAAAATTCCCGGTTCATATTATGTCATTATACAGACCTATTACAATAGATATTTAATTTGGCTTCCGGCTTATTCTAAAATGTACTTCCTATTGATTTCCGTCAGCTTTTCATATTTCCGAAAAAATGCTCCTCTTTTTGTGCTCCTCTTTCTAGTTCTAGTTTATGTAAACTAATTCGCTACGACAGTCTCTATAGATTTTTTGATTGGTAACGAACTATCAAACCAGACTTTTTGGAGGTCCTTTAGGATTTCCGGTATCTTTATTTTTTTCAAAGCTTTTCTTACTGCAAAATTCTCCCTCTCTCTCTCTCTCTCCATCTCCTACATATATGTATACTTATATTTGCTTGATTAGGGGTTATGACCTCATAATACTCTTAGATAATTGCACTTTTCTCAAGCCTTTGCTTTGTCTTAGGTCATTGCTTAAAGATCATGCTTTTTCCTAACTCTACTTGGATATTTTTCTTAAAATTCTTTATGGCGATAGACCTTGGCTCTCTAGCTCAAACCCCTTTAAACTCTCTGAGTAGTTCCATAACTCCAACTGTAGCATGTCCTTAGTGATAACTATTACTTAAAGGTGACAAGTATTCATTGGCTTTGAGCCTTTTATTAGTTAAAATCAAGCTATTGATAAAAACACTTAGCTGTGCCTAGCTACTTCTAGGCCTTACGTCTTTAGATCACTCTCCTTATCTGTAATATTAATTATTTCTAGTTCTTATACTTACCATCTATAGGATCTTGGCTTTCATCCTTCTGCTTTCAACCTATTTCTAATCCTATTAATACCTATTCGATTTCTTTCTGACTCTTTTTTTAGGGATAAGTTCTTTTGATTCTAATGTCTGTTTTGGTTGTTTTGGTTATCTTGGAAGTTTCTGTTCTGTTTTCTGCATCTTGAGGCTAATATTATTCCTGGTCTGTCTCAATTAGTTGGCATTTCCTTCATCGGCTTAGCTTGACTTCTGCCGCTTCTATCGTTAGCTGTTTCTCGAGTCCCCGAGTCGAACCATTTGGGGCCACCTGCTGGGCGCACCCTCCGTGGCAATTTGTTCGCCATTCGTCACATGGCCCCCCAATTTGGCAATTGGGCAATGGCGCCGAGATTGGGAGCGCTGTCAACCCATCGAAAACCCGGTCAAAAATATTCCCACGCACGTTAAATTCGCTGGCGCAGCGAATGCTGAATGCAAATTATGTAAAATGTGCTGTTTTTTTTCCCCCTCTTTTATTTGTATTATTTTTGTGTTTTATTTTCTTTAAATGTTTTTTATTGTTGCTGTTGCCTTGCTTGCATTGCGTCGCCAAAGTGAGTTTCAGGCGATAAAAATGCCTACCTCAGCGGAACCACAACGGCGAGGTGTTGGAACAAACGGCATTGTTTATAAACAACAGCAAAATCGTCGAGTCTCTTGTATAATATCATAAAGCCAAGTACAAATAATCCTTCTCTCTTTTGTATATAAAAAAAAATATATATACATATATCTTATATATATTTATTTTAATTTGAATTGTTCTCTTGCTCTTTTTGCAGGTTAAACGTCCCAAAACAGAGCATACGGATACACATGAACGAAATCGGTAAGTTTATATAAATATAAAGAAAAACATGCTGATTGAATCAATCAGTGATTGAATGATTGATAATATAGGCAGAGCTTAAGCTGTAAGAGCTCCGCAATGAATTCTTAGGCAGTTAGTTATTTGTGTTTATGTAGAATTCTACCTGTTTGTGTGGAATATGGATGGAAAACGGTTGTGTTTTATATATTTTAAGTCATTCAGGATCAAAGCTCAGCTACCTTTTTAATAATCATATGACTTGAATTGAATTTACTATAGACTTTTAAAAATATTATGATACTCACATCATATGAAAAGTCCATAGATGAGCAAGTTGCCTATTGCCTCATATTTAAATCCACAGATGATAAGCTTATATAGTAGCATATAAAAGCTGGAGAACAAAATGCTTTCTGCCATTATTATTTCCAAAATTTTAGGGAATATTTTTTATTGCGATTCTAATGTATATTTATAAGATATTACATTTGAAGAAGGGAGAACACTCACAATAACTGTGACATTTTTAAAATGAAAGATTCTGAATCAAAACTTGGAGAAATATTTGCAAATTCTAAGGACTATTTTAAATGCGATTCTCTTTTAAGTGGAAATTCTTTTGGTTTCCATTTCAAGATATATTTATAAAATATTACATTTGAAGAAATGAACCTCTATAAGATTTCTTAAACTAAAGTTTTTTAACTTTACTTATAATATATTTATATTGAACTTCCTGGGAAGTCCTAACGCCTTTCATATTTAATAACTCTATATAGATAAGAAAGAATAGTCTTTCATAGTCTTTCTTTTTTTTAAGGAACTGTTATTCTAATTGAATTAATAATATTGTTATATTTTCTGATATTTCTGGACTGAATCGGGCTTAAGCCCTAGTGCCATATCAAAATTTTCAAAGATTATCAATCTAATTTTAGAAATTCCTAAAAGCATACCCATTTAGTACCTGCTCGTCTAGCATATGTCAAGGACTTTTGTTGCAGCTGTAAGCATAGACAATTTGTTACAGTTATCTGCCATATTTTCTTGAAGAGTTCTCTTCACACTTGCCGCTCAACAAGTGTTCACAAAATGCGACAAATTTCAATTGCTTTGCATTTTGCATGTGACCCTAAAGATCCTAAAGATCGCCCTCAAAACACATGCCCCGTTCGAAAAGTGGGCAACAATTCAAGGAATTTCTCGCATGCCTGAATTGAGAAATACATAAGTATATATATGTATATATGTATGTATATATGTGAAAGAGTGTCAGAGCACTTAACACTTGGCTGGCAGAAAAAAGGGGGCGAGGGCGAGCGGACCATGCCCAACTACTTAAGGGGCTTAGGGCGGCTTAGCTGGCCGGTTTTAGGGCCTATTAAATGCAGCTCCTTTTGTTGAAAGTGCTCGGTGGCAACTGCTTAACCACATTTTCCATTTGCTCATTTTTTCCAAAAAAATAAAAAAGAAAAGAATGAAACAAGAAATCTTTAAATACAAATTATTTTGTATAAATATTTTGTATTGCCGGCTGCAGCGCACGCGACGTTGTTCTCCTTTCTCATCTTGAATCCCCCTTTTTGAATGTTCCAAGTTTTTGGGTGTCAAATTCTCGAGGAAATTGGGCACTTCATTTTACCTATCTACTTGGGGAAAATTATTGAAAAACTACGACAAATTTGATTGGAGCACATAAAAAATGAAAAATGACGAGGAGAAAAAAAATATTTCCTTTAAAAGGGGAAAAATATAAATTATACTTCAAGCAACTGTAATGTAATACAATGCCTTTTCAAGAAGAAGAGGCATATTATAATGGGTTTACAAATAGAAGAGCTGCTTGTCAGATATTATAATAAGGATTGGGAAATTCTAAGTTTGGAAATTGCTTGAAGTGAATAGTTTTTCTGGCAAAAATCGGAGATAGAATCTACGGAGTTGCCAAAAAGTATTTGGAGAGACTGGATTCTCTGCCTAATAGCCTAAAGAACTGCTACCACGTCTCGTACCTCAGCAGCTTCAAGGACCTTCTGCACCAGGTCTTGACTTAAGCCTGTTCTAATATAAATACCAAGTATTTTAGCTTACCTTACGCCTTACAATCTTCACATCACCTCAATTATATACTCTTTGTTATTTTTCATAGACTAAAAAAAAACTCAAATTCTGATTATATTAAGTTGCCCTAAAGGTAACAGGATACTACGTTTATTCATTATAAATGTAATTATATATCAAAAGATAAAAAAAAGTTTTTCTACTACACAATTTCAATTAGATCAATATTTGAATTAAGAAACTCTTAAACTATTAAGTTTTTCTATTGTACAAATATATTTCAATAATCAGGTTTCGATATTTTAGAAGAATATAGTACAATTTACGGGTATGCGTTGGCTCACAAGTCAACAGAAATAGGGTTCGAATCCTACTAAGTTCGTTAATAATAAAATGATTTCTATCAACAAACAAACAAGAGCAAAATGATTTTAAAATAAAAACAATATTAATAAGATAAATATTTGAAAAATTTAAATTGAACTAAAAACCTAATCTCTTAAACTTTCTATTGGAAATATATTTCATAAGATTTATAATTGAGAATTCATTAAAATCAAGTCCCAAACGTCGCATAATCTTACTACTTTTCCTCACAAAAAGAATCTCTTCTAAATTAAAGAGCAATAAAATTTGATTTTACTTAACGTAGGCGCTTCGAACAACTTGATTTAATTGCAGGCGAGAGAAGGATTGAATTACCGAACCAAAGAAATTGGTTGAATATTTAAATTGAGTGCACATTTTTCATTGCTTTGGATTTGATTTATTTGTTTTGCTATTGGAGTTTCGTTTTTATTGAGCTGCTCTTTTCCAAATTAGTCTACTTAATTTGTTTTGGCAATTGTTGCTGCAGTTGAAGAAGAAGAAGAAGACGAGGAAGAAGCAGAAGTAGGGGCAACATTTGTGGCACACATGCTAACGCCTAAACGGGACTTTTGCTGCACGCACATGCTGCCATTGGAATGGGTTCGGGAAAGGGAATCGGAATTGGATTTGGGCATTATTTGTATGACGAGCCACTCAAGTGGCTACGAGAAGGCCTCTAAATGATTTCCTTTTTTTTTGGATTCTTTCTGTTTAGCGTAGAAAAATATTTATAACACTTGACAAGATTTTTTTGAAGAGCGCGCAGGCGACACACTTGACTTTTTTTTCTTTTTGGTTTTGGTTTTGGTGTCGGGGGTCTTCCAAGCAGACGACGACGACGACGACGACGACGACAAAACAACGACAACGTGCCGTTAATTTTATGGCTGTTCAAAGATTATTGGAAATTATTTTATGAGTTTACTTAACGAGCAAAACGTTTATGTTTCGCCCTCGCTCTTTCGGAGTCTATGTTTTGCTTTCAAGTGAGCTCTAGTCGATGGTTGGGTTAAGGATTAGGAAGAGGAGTACATTAATGAAACATGGTAACGTTTATTCTTAACCAAAATGATAAATATTAAAGGCAAGCATTTTTGAAATTTCTCGCTCTAAATTTGAGCCTCCTAATTTTTGCTCCTTAACAAAACAATATATATAAGACAGAGCTGTAGGTTTTCTTAAATATGCTAAAAGATATCTCTGGACATTTTTATTTGAGTTTTCGAAATAAATTACAAGAGTTTAAAAAAATTTAATTAAAAATTGGCAGCGCAAAAGTCAACTGCTGTGAAAATCTGAGCTTTCTATTTCTTACTGATTAAGCAATGCTTCAGTCTTCAATCAGTCAATCATTGAGTTTGCCTTGCTTAGATTTGGGCTTTATGACTTTCAATGGTTATATACAGTCATTAATCAATCAATGTGTCAATCATTAAGGTAATCTTATCTTTTATGACTTTCAATGATTATCTAGAGCTGATTTTAAAAGGAATCGAGGTCTGTTATTCAGTATTCAATCAATCAATCAGTCAATCTTTAGGTTATAATTATCTTTTAAGACTTGCCAAGATTCTCTAGAGCAGTTTTTAATAAAAATTGAGCTCTGTGATTTTGTAATCAATCAATCAGTCAATCAATTCTTAAGCTAATTTTATATTTTACGATTTCCAATGATTACCAAGAACAGTCTTCTAAAAGAATTGAGCTTAAAGGTCTTACGGTTTGGGATATGCTTCAGTCTTCAGTCAATCAATCAGTCAATCTTTAAGTTATAATTATATATCAAGACTTGCAATGATTATCTATAACAGTTTTCAAAAAGAGTTGAGCTCTGTGATTCAGTCTTCAATCAATCAATCAGTCAATCCATAAGCTAATATTATCATTTATGACTTTCAATAATTAGCAAAAATAGTCTTCAAATATTACTGAGCTCATAGCTCTGAAGTTTTGGTCTGTACTTCAGTTTTCAATCAATCAATTCTTAAGCTAATCTTATCTTTTATGACTTCCCATGATTATATAGAGCAGCTTTCAAAAAGATTTGAGCTTAAAGGTCTTACGGTTCGCGATATGCTTCAGTCTTCAATCAGTCAGTCAGTCAATCATTAAGTTAACTTCATATTTTACGACTTGCAATGATTGTCTGGAGCAGTCTTTAAAAATAACTGAATTAATATATTTTACTTTTGTTATGGCAATCAGTCAGTCAATCAATCATTGCTGCTCATAGCTTTTTAAGGGTTTCAATATTCTTTTAAACAAATTTCAACAAATTGAGTATATTACTTTTATGATTTCGACTGAGCTTGACTCATCAATCATTCTGTCAATCAATCAGTCATAATCAATCTATGTCTTTCAATGTTTGCTTATATAACTTTTGCTAACTTCCCTATCCCTATTTCTACATTTTTCAGTCTCTGCCAAAGCCAACAACAACAACAACAACAGCAACAACAGCAGCAGCAACAACATCAGCAACAACAGCAACAGCAACAGCAACAACAAAGCCACTCAAACGCCGTGTTGGCCACCAGCAATGGGCCCAGCAGTGCCGGCGCCAGCGTGGGCGTTGGCATTGGCGTGGGCGTGGCCGGTCAATGCAGTCCCTTAGGCATTTTGCCGCCTCAAATCCAGCCGCTGCAGCCAACAATCGGCCACTACGCCAGCAGCAACAACAACAACAACAGCAACAGCAACAATAACAGCAACAACAATCCAAATTCAAATCCAAATCCAAATCCGAGCAGCTGCAGCCTGGCCTCCAGCTTCGCCCAATCGGCGAGCAGCAGCTTCTCCACATATCAGCAGCCCAGCAGCGAGGAGGTGGGCGTGGTGGGGATGTCCCACTGGACGCACGACCCGGCCGCCGTCAAGTCCGAATCGCGCAGTCCCAATCACTTGCACTCGCTGGACAATGGCCAGTCGGCGTCTGGCGCCGCCGCCGCCGCCGCAGCTGCCGCCGCTGCCAACATCTATGGCTGTGCCGAGAGCAGCGCAGCAGCAGCAGCGGCAGCTGTGAACAGCTCAGCAGCAGCCGCCGCCGCAGCCGCCGTCTACGACAGCAAACACGACTACTACTACTACAACAGCATGCAGCAGTACACGCCGCCGCCGTTCTACTCCGGCTACGGGACGCCGTATGCGGCGGCCACGACGGCGGCGGCGGCTGCGCGCAGCGCCAAAATGGAGCCGAGCGCAGCGGCGGCAGCGGCAGCAGCGGCCTATCTGACGCCCAGCTATGCGAGCGCAGGCAACGGCAGCGGCCAGGTCAACAACAATGCCCAGCTCTACAGCAATCCGTATGCGGGCTACAATAACTTCGGGCAGCAGGACTACGGGGGGTATTACAATGAGCAGTATGGCAACTATTACAATCCGGCTAACTATTCGCCGTATGCCGTTAGTTCGCCCAGTTCGAGTGCCAGCCATGGCTTTCATGTGGCCACGGCCTCCTCGAATCTCTCCGAGAGCCCGACCGACACGCACTCGACGACGCCTGTGCATGTGGCCAATCAGTCGCCGCACTCCCCGCTGCCCATCTCGATGTCGCCCAATGCGGGCGTGGGTGTGGGCGTGGGCGTGGGCGTGGTCAGTGCAGCGTCGGTTGCTGCTGCAGCTGGAACGCTCAACTCGAGCGGCAGCAGCAGCGTGGGCTCCACATCGGCGCCCAAGTCCACGCCCACGGGCAAGACGGGGCGGGCGCGCGGCCGACGCCACCAGCAGCCCAGTCCGACGCGCAGCACCGCCTCGGACACGGGCAACAGCGAGGCAGTGAAGCCGCCCGAGCGCGTCTTCATTTGGGATCTGGATGAAACGCTGATCATCTTCCACACCCTGCTCTCGGGCAGCTATGCGAATCGCTACACCAAAGATCATAGCACGCTGATGACCATCGCGTTCCGCATGGAGGAGATGGTCTTCAACATGGCCGACACGCACTTCTTCTTCAACGAGATCGAGGAGTGCGATCAGGTGCACATCGACGATGTGAGCTCGGACGACAATGGCCAGGACTTGAGTAGCTACAACTTTGCCACAGACGGCTTTCACACTGGCACACCGCCGGGTGCTCCGCCCAATCTCTGCCTGCCCACGGGCGTCCGCGGAGGCGTCGACTGGATGCGCAAGCTCGCCTTTCGCTACCGCAAGATCAAAGACATCTACAACAACTACAGGGGAAAGTAAGTATCAGGAAACTTCTCAAAGTGACCTTTTGAAGTGACCTCATATTATCCCTTCTCCGCTCTTTCAGTGTGGGCACCCTCTTGGGTCCGGGTAAACGCGAAGCCTGGCTGCAGATACGCTCGGAGATCGAGGTGGCCACCGATAACTGGGCCACGCTTTCGCTCAAGTGTCTCAGCATGATTGCCCAGCGAGAGAACTGTGTCAATGTGCTGGTCACCTCCACGCAGCTGGCGCCGGCGCTGGCCAAGGTTTTGCTGTTCAACCTGGGCAGCATCTTCAACATCGAGAACATCTACAGTGCCCACAAGATCGGTAAGTGATCCCACGAACTAAGATCCCAGAGAGCATCCAAATCTAATTTCAATTCACTTTTAGGCCAAGAGACCTGCTATGAGCGCATTGTTACTCGTTTTGGCAGGAAGAGCACCTACGTGGTCATTGGGGATGGCGCCGAGGAGGAGTCCGCTGCCAAGGCCATGAACTTTCCCTTCTGGCGCATCTCCGCTCACAGCGATATTCGTGCTCTTTACACGGCCCTTGATATGGGCTTCTTATGAAAGGCTTATGGCGTTTGGAAACGCGCCCAAGTCGCTAGCGTTTTGCGTGCGTTTCTCGTTTAGTTTTGAGTACAAAAAAATGGAGAAAAGATAAAGAAAGGATGGCAAAGGAAAAGTACTTTTTATTTAGCGCGTTCAGAAACGCGGCCGAATCGCTAGCGTTTTGAGTACAAACAAAAAAACGAAAAGGTGGCGCATAGAAACGCGCCCAAATCGCTAGCGTTTCGCGTGCGTTTCTCGTGCAGTTTTGAGTACAAACAAAAAATGGAAAAGAAAAGAAAAAGAAAGTACTTTAATTTATTTATGTGTATGTGTGTGAGACAAAACTGTAAACCAGCGCAAAATAATTTAATTATTTTGTTAACAAACCAATTATTCATTAATGCCAAGACTTTTTATTGTATTATATAGATTTTTTTAAACTTAATCAACACAACAATTTTTCAAGCAGCAAAATGGGAAATTGTTTAATTTTATAATTAAATGTATTGTAAATTAATGACTAACTTTGTCCAGACGACAAAATACCCTATAAATAACTATATATACATATATATAAATATATACGTATCTAGCACATTAGCTTAGACAAACAATAGAATGGCAGATGGAGAGGAGAAGCGAGAGTGGAGAGAGTAAAGAGAAAAGGGGAGATCAAAAACCGGAGCAAACACAACAAAAATAAAAAAGTAGTCTAACGGTTTTTTAGTTTAAAAATCAAAGAAAAAACTTAAAATTAAACAATGTAGTATTCAAATTTTAAATAATTATTATAGCTGCATATATTAAAACTATATTTAAAATATAAAAACAAATAAAAACCACAACGCACTGTATTAAAAACAACAAAACATAAATCTCATTAATTTAAATTTAATTACCTTCATATATGCGCGCTCAAAGAAGCAGTTGTTGCACCAGTCAGCTTTTGTCAGTATGAATTGTGCACTGCTTGGCTTGCATGTTGGTTCGAAAACCAGCTGGCAGCTCCATACAGGCGCACCCAACTTCAAATCATTTCAAAATAGCGGTAAGCGAAGCGAGTTGGTGTAGGTGATGGGTTGAAAATAACTGTTAACTGCAATCGCTGAGTTTTTAAGTTTGAGAAGGTAAGCAAATGACTGTGTTTTATTATATAACTCACAAATGCTTTAACAAAATACGAATTTTGTCCAAAATTGGGCATTTTTTAATTAAGGCAATTTTGTGTATGGATTTCATTGAAAATATATACATATAAATATGATTGCAATTAAAATATATGAATGTATACGAATAAAATTCGAAAATAAAATATATAGTGGGTTTTGATTAGACAAACTCCAATGTTGATCTATTTGCTGTTTGTTGAACATTTTATTATATTGATTAAAAGTTTTGCTTATTTATAAACATAATTCAATATATTTTTCCTGCCGTCAAGATTGCTGAATTTGAGCTAATTATTGACTGCTGAGTGTGAGCGTATACCTTTATTTTGTAAAATTCTAAAAATACCAACTAGTATTTTGTGCGAACATCTGGCAACCGTTAGTTATCCAATTCGAAAAAAAGGAGACTTGTACTTAGTTGAAAAAAATACCAACAACATTAAATACCCTTCAAATTTCAATTGCATGGCATTTTTTAATACTCTGCCCCGCCCAATTCCTAATTGGAACTTCACAGCTCAATTAGTTAGCCTCACATGCAGTCGAGGAACTTGTTGCAAGGTGTGAAAAACAACATCGAAAGAGTTTAATTGAAAATCGTTGCTGCCCCAACGCCTGCAACTTTTATCTATAGGCTTCTACCTGACGAAATCTTATGCAGAGTCGTGCGTCCAGACGGAGAAGTCGTTAACTATGATTTGTAATCTGCGCAACAGGCACATCCATTGGCGTAGGGAGTTTGTAGCTATAAATGAGGATGCGCTCGTGGTGGATAATGATAAATTTCGCATGACGCGTTCTGTTGTAAAATTTTATCGCCATCGCTCAAATCAATTTTTATTATTTTATCGTCGACGCCTGCTGAAAGCAGCATTAAAGGAAAAGAAGACAACAGCATGTTGCAAAACCCATTGAATCTCAGCTCATAACTAAGCCCCACTGACGAGGCAATCCAGGGGCCAAGCAGCCCCAATTCTTGTGCTCATTCGCATTCCACAGAGAGGCCCTTCATAGTTCTTCCCCTCGAACCACAGAACAATAGACCTCAACGTTAACAATGCACAAATCATTATCAGTAATTATGGATTGTTCGCGGTGCAGGAGGCAGGATTGGGCCGAATCGGTTGGTATATTGCATAAAGGGTTAAAGGCAAACCTCGACTGGCCTGAATTTTGATTGATTGCATGATTGCAGTTGGCCTTGAACTTCTCTCAATCTATATATGTCTATATCTATTTATGGGATACAAGTTACCTTCAGCTAAACAGCATTTGAATTGCGACACGAATAGAGACTCAATTTATTTTCATTTTCTTTCTCAAGCAAACACTTGAGGACATCCTTGAAATTTCTTACTTTATGCAATCAGCTCTTATTTGAATTGTTGCTAATGCAATTTGCAGATATAAATTAAGCTGAAAATCTGTGCTAATTTTATTGTAAGATGGAAATGAACTGCATTTTCGCACTATTTGCCAGGAAATTTACAAATTAACTTTTGAGAAAACAACTACAAAGTTAAGGCAAATCATGATTAAATCACTTAAACTTGTTGAACGGCAACAAAATAACCAGGAATTCGAATAGAAGCTGGGAGGACGGTGGGAGGCGTGCATGCGAACAGCTTTTGCATTTTATAGAAATATTTTATCGCGGAACGACCAGGTAACTAAGGTATGAAATGTCAAATATCCACTGAAAACGGAATTAGAAAAAACAAATTAAACTCGGTGCAAATTTGAAGAGAAAGTGATATTGAGTGAAATACTATCTCATTGCAAACTGAGAAAGATAAAAAACATAACTACAGGAGTGGGCTTACTGCGGCCATGCCTAAGTTTGGTAATACTCTTGCAATTGTAAAGGATTTATAAGATATATAAGATTGACGTATTTGAAATTTTTTGAATCTCTAGGTGTAATTTGTAGAAGATACAGATTTTACCGATATGCCATGCCCCCAAGAGATGGATACAAAACAATTTTGGTCAACCTATTGAGCAGGGCAACAGTAAGCTATGTTACAAATTTTGGGGCTGTAACTGTAAATCTTTGTAAGATATAGCTTTCTACAATTAACCACGCTGAGCCGGATATATGTATATTTTTTAAATTTTTGTAGAAACAGTCGAATTTAATGAATTTGTCAAGTTTTGGGTCTTTTGGTGCAAAATTGTAGAATATACAGATTTTACCGTTTTGCCACGTCCCTAATGGGCGTACGTATATATTCTAAATCTTTTTTTAGGAGTGTTAGAGTATTTATGTTTATTTATGTTAAGCACAATATAGACTTTCGCTACCCCAAAGGGCTTAGCTATATATACTATATATTTTTATATGAGGCATAAGTATATATTCTAAATTTTAAGTTTTAGACCTTAAAAGCGCTTATGTTTTCCTACTAAAATAATTTTTATGACGATTCTATTCTATGGGAGCTATAGGATAGCTATAGGATAAAATGCCTTCAGCAGATTGGAGCCTATGTGCAAAATTTCAGCTCTGTAGCTCTAACAGTCTCGCAGGAGATTGCGTTGATCCAGACAGGAAGACAGACGGAAGTACAGACAGACAGACGAACAGACGGATGGCTATATCAACACAGCTCGTCTTGCTGATCAAGAATACATATACTTTATATTGTCGGAGATGCTTTCTTTTGGGTGTTGCAAACTTCTGACCAAAATTAATATACCCATACGCTTGCAAGTATAAATATATACAATATATAATGAAACATAAGTAAGAGTTGAGCACTCAGAAGTCAGAAGCAACAGACTAAGCGTAGCCTGAATTCATTTTTAGCCAGTCAACTGAAATATAACTGAAATAAAATAAAAGGCGGGTGAATAAGTAAAACTTAATAGAATACAAATAAAAGTTTAAGTTAAGAAAATGGAAATTGAATTATATTATTAGATCATTTATGGACATTTTCCAACAAATTGATTTCCTAGGCATTGTATATCTCAGAATCATCCGGATCGGACGACTATATCCTATAGCTCCCATAGGACAGATCGGTTTTATGAAATGTTGTATTATGGAAAAAATCGACGCTATTTGGATTTGAATTGGGATTTGCACCATATACTCGAGAATGCCACCCCCATCAAAAAACATATAGTTTTTATAGTTTATCCAATTGAGAGCGTGGCAAATCGGGTAAAAGCTTTATCTTCTAAAATTTTACACCTTGAGACTCAAAAATTAAGAAAAACGTTAAGCTCGAAAGCTTATGCTTAATTATGGAAAATTATATATATCCGCCTCTTTAAGGCGTGGAGTATCAGAGGAAATTATATCTTCTAAAGTTTTATAGCTAGATCACAAAAATTGTGCACATCGGTTACTGTTCGTCTTCTTTAACAATGTTACGCCTAAAGACCAAAAAATTGGCAAATCAGCTAAAACTATATCTATATCCTTTACAATTGCAAGGGTATTACCATACTTCGACATGATCTAGTTGTGATTAATTTATTCATTCGATTCTATAGAATCGTTTGAAGCTTTTGAAGATCGGACTGCATATGACCGAGCTGCAGCCATTGCATATTCCGAGAGATTGAAAAGTCCATCCATATTTCTGAAATTTGTTTTGATATCCTGAGAAACTTCAATTTTTTCTTAAACTGAACTTAATTTAAGTGTTTCGCAGACAATTTAAGTTTTTACAACATCTTGAACACCCCTCGCTTTGGGGCATTGCAATGCTCTCACAGCGCAAGTTGTTGGCGTTGGGTCATAAATTAAACTGCATTTGGCTATTTTTGTGGTCATTAGGCGCGGCTGCAGTTTGTCTGGTTGCTGTGTTCTTTGTAGCCAGCCTGTCAGTTGGTCAGCCTCCTCTGCTGACTTGGTCCTGTTTCCTTTTGGCCAAATAAAACAAAATGCAACACTAGTTTTAATGAAGTCTAGCTTTAAGTTCTACTTGAGTTATGTCTGGCCTGACTTGAGAGTTCATACGGAAATGGCATTATGAATTATGTCTTTTGCCTGTTGCTTTGCTAGAGGATATCTACCCACTCTCACTTCCTCTCTATCTTTCTCTCTCTCTCGCTCAGAACTTGTGCTACAGTTCAATTAACATAATTAATGTGCGTGTCTTTCTCGCTAAGAGCGCTTTGATGCCGCTGCTCTTGCTGGCCAAGTCTTTCTTCCTTTTAGGGCCTGCTGTCAACATGTTGCGCGTGGCATTTCAATATACACTGTAAAAAAAATAATGTTGACTGCTGAATTAGTTACTCAAACTTTATTTATATTTACAGTTTATAAAATAAAATATTTTTTAAATCAATATTCAAATATTTTAGAGCTTAAGCAATAATTTCTTATGATCGAACTTAACTTAAATAGATAATTTCATAAAAAATATCATAAAAGTATATTTTACGCTGTTAGCTAAAATTTCTTACAATTCAATAACAATTCCATAATTTGAATAATTTATATTTGATTTTAAGTTAATTTTCTTATAGTGCTTAGAATTCCCAGTTTAAAAAAATATATTTAAAGTGTAAACCACAATTTGTTATGATTAAATTTAATTCATATTTATAATTTAATTGATATTAAATAATACAAGTATTTCCAATTCTTAAAGTATTTTGCGTTGTTACCTAAATTTCTTAAATAGCTAATTTTATTTTAAAAACGCTTCGTCTTAATTTTTGTTGATAAATCTATAATTTGCTTAAAATATTTAAAGGAAATTTGATCTAAAGTTAATTTACCTACAGTTCTTAGAATTCCTAGCATAAAAAAAGTATTTTTAAAGTGTAAACAACAATTTGTTATGGCTTAGCCTAATTCAAATTTATAATTTAATTGTTTAATATCATTTCTTAAAAATCGACTGAATATCATTATATTATATTAAGCTGTTAGGTAAAATTTCTTGTGATGCAATTTTTGTTTAAATAACGCTTCATCTTAATTATTGTTGACAATTTTATAATTTGCTTAAAATATATAAACAGAATTTGATTAAAAGTTAGTTTACCTACAGTTCTTAGAATTCTCTGCTTAAAAAACAGTATTTTCTGACTTTAATCACAAATTTCTTTCAGTGCACTTTTCGCTTTTCATTATTACAATTTGAGTAGGCTTGTTGAGGTCTCGTTGAGGCCTCAGTTCTAGTGCTTCAGTTTTGCACCTTTACACTACTCACTTTATGGACAATTAACCAACACTGCACTCTATGTAAAATGTATTTATATGGATGAGTGTAGCATCTTCAGCTTCAGCAGAGAGTCTGTAACTCTTTAGCTCATTTAACAACCAGTCTAATTGCTTGCGTGCCTAATGATTTGGCCCCAATTACAGGCCGATTGTCTGTCCAATACTCGGGATGGAGCTCTTCTGTGTTCTTGGGAAAGCTCCATTTGCACCAATTATGCTGGTTATGACTTCATTTCAAGGCCAAGCTAGTTGTACTTGGCCTAATCGCACATGACACAACTGTTGCGTAACTCATGTGATGCGTTTCGAGGTTACTTTTAATATACTTCTCATGCGGTAAGTTTTATTTTAGTACGAAGTACTTATTTTGTTGATGAACTAGTCTGCATAGACTAGAAAATGTAATTTAAGTTTGCTGGAAAGGTAGTATATATATGGAACAGAATATATATTGAAAGATTGAAGAAAATCTGGAAGAAAATGGAACAAAATATTAAATATAATACTGATTAATGATAAACTTGCTTACTTAATACTCTAGAATATTTAGTTCAATTAAATATTATATTTATTCTAACTTTTGTTAACTTCAGTACATCATCCTATAATTTAGGTATTTTACAAGCTCCTTTTCAAATACTTCCCATTTATTACTTGTAAAACCTAATCTAAACTATCATCTTCATTGTAAACCATTTGAGATATATGCAAGTGCCTTGTAAGTTAACTTTTACCATTCATTTAACTTTTTATTTTGCGCTTGTCCACATCTACATTCAAGTACTTACTTTTTTCAAGAAGTTTTGTATATACCCTGTAATAAATAGAATTTCTTGCCACCTACTTAAACAAGTGCTTGTGCCACATTGAAAACTTTTCTCGCTGAGAGTTTGCCGCAACTTTTGATTGAGACAGTTTATCGTTTATTTACTTAGTATAGGATGACTCTGTTGCATGCAAGCTAAAGTTTTGGTATGAGTTGTGCACTAGAAGCTGCACTCGAGTGCTCGAAGGCGACAATGGCTGTGGCTGAGGTGTTGACAGCATAAAGAGCGGGCCAGACGTGTGTGTGAAATATGATATGCTCATTAAGGGCTGCCCTCAACAAATGATCCAGGCCCCCCTTTGAAATTGCCCTGGGGGGTGGTATGGGGGCGCGGTTCGCAAGTCAAGTGCATAAATAAATGGCTGGCGCTCTTGCTCGCTCTCTTTTCTTTTATGAGAAAGATGATGATGATTACGGCATTGCAGCGTTAAGCGGCTCGAAAACTGGCGCACAGCTGCGTCCCCGCCATCTGTGATATATCATTTTAAGGCACGGCGTTTCATATACCTGCGCCCAGGCAAGGACGCAGATAGCAAGCGAAGAGTCGAGGGGGCAGGGGGTCGTAGTTGGTGTCGCCTTGCCGCCCACCCAGTAGCAATCAAAAGGCCACAAACCGAGCGAGAAATTAAAGCACTGGGGCAGAGTAAGGCAGCTCAAAGCGAAACAAGTTAAAATGTCGCATATTTAACTGGTTTCGTTTTCGTTTTATGCAGGCCTCGTATCATTTTATGCAGCATATACGACACACACACAATACTTAATATACACTGCCAAGAGGCAGTCAGTTGCATGTTAAAATTTGCAGCGAACTTGAAAATGTAAGTCATAATATATTAAACTGCCTTTACAGCTATGTTAATTAAGGTTCATATATAGTTTGAATATAAATAATTTCAGCTTATCCTAATTATGCTGCATATAAATGCATGTTAAGTTTGCAACCACGCTGTAAACTTAACTATAAAGCTGGGCATATAGCTACATCAATTGTAGTTATATTTATGTCTAGATCTGAAGCTGTTTACCCACTGCAAAGAGCTACTCAACTTTTGCAACCAAGTTGCAAATGAAAACAGTATTATTTTATGTTAAGCTAAGGTATTTTAAGCTAATACTTATACTATGCTCTTTAAAAACTGACAAAGAGCTGCGCATGTAATAAATTTTGCCATGACGTTGCAAATATAACAAGTCAACTATTAGAAATACTATCAAATTCATGATTTTTTGAGAATATTACGAATGGAAATTTATTGAATTAATAAATTATACAAAAATGTTTTTTAAATTAAAAGAATTGAATTAACTTTCTAAGCAAGCGCTTTATTGTATCAAAATATTTATAAAATATATATAATATTATGAAGATGTTATTCTGATATCTGCATAAATTGACTTTATTTGTAGATATGTAGCATAAACTTGTATGTTTTCTTGTTTAATAGTGTTAAGATTTTTTGGCAGTGGCGAATCTGGAGTTTTCATTTACTGTTTAGTGAACACCCTATAACATTTAGAGCTCTATCAGAAACAGAGACTTGAATCTTGAAACATGTATACGTATAGACCATCTCTAGATAAAAATATAAATTTAAAAAAAAAATATAAAAATATAAATAAAAAGTTTATCTTCTGCAGCTAGAATTCCAAAATTATTTGATAATCAAGTGACTCTTGATGGATTTGTCAAATATTACATACATATGTATACTATTATACATATACTATATATATACACCCCTATTCCACAATTGTAGCACTAGTAGCAGTGTTGATCTCTACAAATATACCTATAACTTATAAGCAGTCTAAGGGGCGTGGCAAATTCGAAAAATTTTAATTTGATAAAATTACGATCTTTTTGCTTCACTTAAAATGGTGTAAATTTCTTGAATATCTTTTAGCTGCATTTTAGTTAGTTTAGTTAAATAAAGAAAAGAATAAATTATTCAGATAAATAAATTGAAATATATTTTTTTTTATATGTCTGAATATATATATGTCTGAAATAGAATTGGGTACTTTTAATATTTAGAATAATGCGTCTAGTTTTTGAGGCGAATTGATGACAGTTACGTAATGCATAATCTGAGTGATGTTGTACAACACTAAAAGAGTGCAACGAGAGTATGTGCTGTGTTCGAGTGTGAAGTCGGGTGAGAGAGACAACAGTCAGGATCAATGAGGTTGTTGTAGATGAGTGTCTATGAAAAAGTAAAAGTAAACAGAGACACGCTGTGATTTGCATCACAAATATTATTGTCACTAATATAAGATTAAAGAAGAATATAGAACATTTGAGCTTTTCCAACCAGAAAGCCTCAATAACTTGCTGATATGTATATATATATGTATACAACACAAGACTTAAAATCTATTAATATTTTTTTATTAGTTATATCTTCAATGTAAATTACAGGGAATTTATTGTAAATTTTCCCTAAGTGATTCTTGAATTAAGAGTATATATATTTCTTAGAGTATTTGCAATTCGTTGCAACGTAGATCTCTTATGATTTCTGATTTGTTTTCTTATTTTGTTGAGCCAGTCCGCTTTTATAGTGCGTGTCCAAGCGGCATAATAAATCACTATAACGCCCACCTATGCGAAACTCTGATCAGCGATTAAGTCATCATCATCAACTGCAGTCGAGACTGAGAGAAGAAACGAGATAGAAGGTGAGAGAGAGAGAGAGTTAGAGAGAGACCTGGACACGAGCCAGTGTTGGAAACAATGCGTCGTTGTCGTTGATGTTAATATTGTTGTTGTTGTTGTTGTTGTTGTTGCTGATGCTGTTGTTGTTGCTTAAAGCTGCCTCGAGGTCAGGTTTGAGTTTGGGTTCGAGTTTGGGTTTTGGTCTTAGGCGCCAAGCGCCAAGCGCCATTGGCGCAGCTCATTTAAAATCCAATAAAGATGTTATCCGCCAGACCAAGCAATGAAGTCATTTACAATGTAAGTATTTATAATTTTAGGAACAGTGACTTAGGTTCTTCGGGCTTTGAGTGTATAAAAAACTCATAGAAAATTTAAAAAAAAAACTATACGGATGGGCCATGCCGAAGTTTGGTAATAGCCTTGCAATTGTAAAGGATATAGATATAGTTTATTCTGATTTGCCAAGAAGTGATCAGTATTGACGCATTTGGTCATTTGTGGGTGCAAAATTGTAAAATATACAGTTTTTAGCGATTAGCCACGACCCCAAAAATATATAATTTCTATAATTTTTTCAATGCGGTAAAGCCTGATTACATTTACAGTTGCAGAGGCCGACAGAGACGAAAAGCTGAAGTCAAAGTTGAGAAAGCTGGAAGCCGAGATTTTAATTACCAAACGGATACATAATAACTATCCCACATATATTCCAAATTTCAAGTCTTAGA
This sequence comes from Drosophila gaucha, assembly GCA_035045545.1. Classification (NCBI taxonomy): domain Eukaryota; kingdom Metazoa; phylum Arthropoda; class Insecta; order Diptera; family Drosophilidae; genus Drosophila; species Drosophila gaucha. Next base: position 890,321 of record JAWNOY010000287.1, read on the forward strand.
TATGTAGAAATACTGCCAAATTATCCCTACTTAAAAATTTCTTAAGACCGAGCTATCCAATGTGAGCTATGAGATATAGTCGTCCGATGCGTATAATTCCGAGATATACAATGCCTGCAGTAGATTACAGCCTATACTCTAGATTACGTTGATCCAGACAGACATATGTACATACAGACAGACGAACATGACTATATCAACTCAGCTCGTCTTGCTGACCAAGAATATATATACTTCATATGGTCGGAGATGCTTTCTTCTGTGCGTTGCAAACTGCTGACCAAAATTAATATACCCTTTTTGCAATAGTATGAAAATAAGTAAGAGTGTTCAAGTTTTTAAAATCAGTGCAGCATTGACTTAAACTTCTAGTTTAGTTGATCAAATATGCAGTTAGTTAATTTTACGTTAGTGAAACATAAACAGTCCACTCTCAAAACAAAATTAACCAAAAGCAAAAATCTTAACAAAAATGGATGACGATGACGATGTGGATTATTTGCCACCGGCGAATACGAACACTTTTGCCATACCCCAGGAGCCGGAGCTGCTGGTTGAATATGCATTGTACAACGCTTCGGTAGGCACCCGGAAGCTGTATAGCGAGCGGAACCGTGAGATCTATTCGGAGGCATTCATCGAGAACGAGCGTCTGGGCACACTGTCCGATCTGTGTGTGCGAGCGCTGGCCAAATTGGGGAGTCGCTATATTCCCCATGAAGTGAGCCGGGATCCGTTAAAGATGCGCATCTACTACGATGCATTGGATGTTAATATGCCGCTGCAGGATTGTTATTTCGTGGACGATTTGCGATTCTGGCGCCGCGTGGTGCTCGCCAAAAGCTCGAACAAGTCGCTGTCGCTGAAGAAGCTCGAGGAGTATGACTGGAAGGGCAAGGGTATCAGCCTGAAGTATGTGGAACTAGTCGAAGCCTGTCCGGCAGCCTATTGGCCGGAAGCGAAGATGGCGAATCTGGGGTATTTGGTGCGCAATTATGTGCGAACGCTTCACATAAAACATCTGCAGTCGCTCACAGACGACGCCTTCTCGCAGTACGTGGAAAGCGAATCGGAGCTGGATGTGACATCCGAGGACTCTAATTTATCCGAAATATCCAGCGATGAGAGGTAAGTCGAAGCATAACCAATGTAGGGCAATGAGTTATTCGATATTCGATGTAGGGACACAGTGGAGGAGGGCGAGGAGGAGGGTGAGGAGGAGGAGCAGCCTGAGCAGCACGAGGAGGAGCCAAAAAAGAAAAAGAAAGACGAGCCACCAGTGCGCTTCTTGGCGGTAGTTGGCTCAGAAGACAGGGTCAGAAAATCCTTTGTTTCGGAATTGGATGAAAAGCGTCGCAAAGCGCGCGCTGCTCGCAACGCAGCGCGACAGCAGCTACGCGAGTTGCGAGCGGAGAAAAGAGCCGAGCACGAACGGCGCAAACGGCAACGTGCACTTTTACGCAAGAGGCCTGAGCCGGAGCCAAAGCCTAAGAAGAAAAAGAAGAAGAAGGCGAGCGCACCCATTGAAGATGTCTTTAATATGGTTGTGCCACCAGAGCCCGAAGACGGCGAGGACAAGAAGGCAGATGGACGCAACAAGGAAAAGCTGATGCGACGTCATAAGCGCTACGATTATCCCGCCAAGCATTGCCATCACGTGGATCTCAGCTTTGTGCGCTACTTCGATCTGCTGGTCTCGCTGACCATCGAGTTCCTCGGTCCCGAGATGGAGCGCAACTATCACAAGCGGCACATGAACTTCTCCTACGATGACATGACCCATCTGGCAAAGGGACTGCAGACGTTGCACCAACTAAAAGTATTTCGATTGCGCAACAGTCGAATGGATCACATTAAGCTGTTGATATTGGCGCGTGTCCTTAAGCAGCTGGCCTTGCTGGAGATTGTGGACTTCGGGTACAACCAGCTCAATGATAATTGTAATGTGGCACTCGAAATGCTGCTGGAACGGACGCACATGCTCAAAGCGTTGGAGCTGGAGTACAACAAGTTAGAGCGTACTGCTCTAGAGGCTATTGGAAATTCGCTCAAATACCATGCCATTCAGAATCCCACTGGAAGTCCTTTGGAATATTTGGGTCTGAGTCACAATCCTCTCAGCGAAAATGGCTTGTTCTCGCTCATCTACGACATCGTGGGCACCAACCATGTGCAGGAGCTGAACATCAATGGTGCGGAAACTCCTGCCTCTCGTATCGTACCTCTCCTTAGCCATCTGCTGCGCAATCACAAGCCCTTGCGCAGCTTAGATATGGCGGCAGTTGTCCTTAACTCGTTTGTGGGACACAGTTTGATATGCGCCCTGCAGACGAACCACAAGATCACCCATTTCGATTGTCGCGCCTGCGACCTGACAGAGGATCAGGAGTTCGAGGCGGATATTATAGTGCGTCGCAATAACTTTGAGCTCCAGCACACGTACTTGGGTGATGAGACGCAAACGGAGGAGAGCATGATGAAGTTCTTAAGTGGTCTTCGGCATCCCATTTTGACGAAGATACAATACGAAATGGCGAAACGTGATGAGTGCATTTTGAATCGACCCTCCGAATCGTCCAGTGAGGAGATTGTCGCCGAGGAGCAGGGCGAAGTGCTGGAGGAGGAATTCGATATTTGGACTCTGTTCGGTGTCAACAAATCAAACATTAAGGCGGAGACCGAGCATCCATCTGTGGCATCCTCGCACCCCAGCGCTCACACATTCGTTTACAACTCGAATACATTCAGTTTGCAGCAGTTCCGCGAACATCTCTATTTGCCGGGTCCAGAGAATCGACACTATTATTTTCAGAAGCAAAAGGAAATGTAAAACAGTACATAAAGTATATAGATTATATGTACATTAAAAGGATATCTATAGTATTAAGAGAAAATATGGAGAAAATATAGAGAATGAAGAGAATCTTGAAAATAGAGAGAATTTAGAGAATAAAGGAAATGAAAGAATTTAAAGAGTATTGAGAATGTTGACTATATAGAACCGTTACGATTCCTATCATTTTGTTTCTGTAATCCTGAAAATATCTCGAATGTGTTATTGAAATGAAGTTCTTTTGCTAACAAAATTGTTCACAGGCCGTGTAAATTGACTATTTTCCAAAAAAAATATAATAATCGATTATTGAATCATGTAAATAACTTAAGCTGTGCGATTATTAATCGAAGAATAGAAAGGATATATTGATTATTCGATAATCGGATCTACGTATAAAAACTTTAAATTATCCATAACAATCATTTCAGAAATAGACTTTGTTATCTGATTATGCTTGGAGCAACCTAATGAAAAGCTACACAACTTTCAAAATTATGCTCCAGCAACAGCTGGATTTGTATGTTGGCTTTGGCTAGCCACTTCCATTCTCTTCACGTTCAGAGTTCTTAAAATAGTAAATTTAAAATTTAATCACTCTATTGATATGTGAACTATCGAATATGACTATGAATGTAAAGCATGAATCAATTAATCGAAGCAAATAATCGATTAACGCAATTAGTCGAACACTTTATTGTGATACAATTAAATCATCAATTGAAACAAAATAATAGATTATTGTGAATCACATGATTAATCGTATTATCACTACCTACAGCCCACAAGAATATAGCTTATTTACTTTTCAAACAATAATCAGCATTCCAAATGAATAATTGGCAAATTGAATGTCAATAAAAATGCATGAAAAATCGTGCTTTCTAAGTAAAGATATCCGCTTAACGGAGCTGGTCTTTATTAAACTCAACGACAACTCAGCTTCAGTTAATATTTCAGTTTCTGAGACTCAGACTTTAGTTGAAAATAATTCTAAATTAATAAACTCTACGCTAAATAGTTTGGTCATTTGCCATTTGTGCATATTTATGCAACAGAGAGAAAGGGACACTCTCTTTCTCTCTATCTCCCAACTCATTACAACTTAATCCAAGCACTCGACAGTGCTAAGCAGCTATGACTAGGCGTTTTCTGCTGGACACACCTGTTGTCGCCAACAATCTAAACGTGCAATGACCCAACATATTTGCTATGTAGATTTACCTTTGAGGTATGTTTGTCGCACTATTTCTGAAGAGCTTCCGCTTTCGCTCAACTACGAAATCAATTGAAAATACAAATACACACACATAGGCATAATAATAAATAATAAACGATAAATAATAATAATAGTAGTAGTAGTAGTCAAGCCTTAACCGTTAACAAACACCCACAAGCGACGCTTGCCCAAGATCGTGTGAATTTATTGCTTAATCATGCGCCTTTTTAGCCACACTATTCGAAATGTAAATAAATGCAAATGCTGCTGCAGCTTTAAGTCTCTGGTCTCTAGGTTCCAGGTTCAGGGCTCCAGCCAAGGCGTGTGCTGTGATTTTACCTAACTGGACACACTCACTCGTGTGTGTGGGGGTTTTTTCGCCAGGTAGGCGTTCTTCAACTAAAACAGCAACTGCATCTCCAAATAGCTGCTGGGCAAGTGGGTCGAAAACACGGTAAAAAATGGGGAATAACATTTAGTTTATTTTCAAAATTCTTAAAATTTCATGTATTGTGACTTTCAACATTTTAACGTTAACTTAACGTATGGCTTTTAGTTGTCTTTATTCTTAAACGAATTAAAAAGAACCCTTTGAAATTTTGTAGGTTATTTTATGAAATTTTAATTTTTTGTTAAATATTGTGTCTGCTAAATTAATATTTAAAAATCTGCACCTATTTTATTTATTTAACTAAAACTGTTTTTATTTTGATGATTATTAGAAGTAAAAGTATAAATGTTTTTTTATATTTTATAATATATACCAAACTAAAACTCGAATTCTTTAAAGAAGCTAAATTTTGCTAAAATTTTTAATTGCCTGTATTTAATTTTTTGATCTTCAATACAATACCCAGTTGAAAAATTGCTGTCCAAATTTCTAATGTAGAGTAAAGATTTTATTGAAATAAATTATATTTTTCATTTTACTAAAGTAAAGAAAAAACTTTCCTCTTTGCTTGAACTTGAATTTTTTATTGGTATAAATTTATTTATTTTAATTTTAATAAGTATTGCCTTTGGTTTTTTACCTTTTTTTCCATATTTGTTTTAACTGTCAAAGGGAAAAATTTATTAAAATATAAAATAGCATTTTATAGTAAACTTTTTTTACTGTGAACTGATGAAACTTTTGCTGTTTGTTTTATTTGCTGCGTGGGCGACTTTACTAGTGAAGCACTGCAATTAATATGAGGCACATGCAACAGCAGCAACAGCAACAGCAGCAACAGCTTGCTGCCACCCACACGCTGGCAATAAAACCCGTTGGCAGGCTTAAATTAATCCCCATTTTGCTTGCCAGACGTTTCTCAATTTTGTATTTTCATTTTGTAAATACAGAAAAGTGTTTTTGTTTTTGTATCTTCAACTTAAGTCCATAATGTTATTATTTTTTAATAAAATAATTCGTATGAAACAGAACTCTTGAACATTTAGTATTCTAGCTGATGCAACTCAACAATCACCAATGCAACATGTTTGAAGCTTAACAGTGGCTGTGTTAGCGTAGGCAACTGTTATTGTAACAGACGAGAATGTAAGCTGAGAGTAGTTTGAAAAATGTTTACTAGAGTAATATGTTAAACTGCTGTTTTAAATTTTTATAAATGTATTTTTGCTTGATACTAATTTTGAAAAATATTTTTGAAGGAAAATCTTTTTTTTTTAAGACACAAATTTTCTTTTGTTTTTGTACCTATTTAAAAAAAAATAATTTGTAGTTTTTAAAATGTTTATTAGTGTTATATAGTAGTTAGCTTTTTTTTTAAAGAAAGTAAAAATTCTTATAAATTTATTTTTGATTGATGCAAATTTTGAAACATTTTTTTTTAAGGAAACTCTTTTTTTTTAGCAATAAATTTGCTTTTGTTTTTTATATTTTTTTTCTAAAAACAATTTTAATCTTTGACTCTGCTCAGAGAATTTGTATTTAAATTATTTTGAGAAAATTATACAATTTATTAATATATAATCTAATATGTTTTTATTTAATTTTTCAATGTAAATTCGAAGTAAAATATAAATATTAATATTATATATATTTTTTAAAAACTTTACATTTTATTGTCTGTATTATTTATTTCTATTTAATATTTCTCGTTGTTATCATATATACATATTTAAGTTTGACATATTTTCACATTCTTCATATTTCTCAACGAAATCTACAAAATTAATAATATTTTATTTGTATGTTTTGCTAAGAACTCAATTACCCAATTTGACTTTACTTTCAACGAAAGCTGTTTCGCAGCCACCCCCGCGTTTTGCAGCTGTATTGTTAACTTGTTTTGTTGTTGTTTTTAAGTCGAGCCGTTCGGTATGGTCGGTTCGGGCAGCAGCTGGCTGGGCGTTCGAGCAGGTTCGCAGCGTGTTCGTCAGTCAACAAACGAGTCTCGACGCGCGCGGTTCACGAATCGCTCGCTCTCAACTTGGCCTAAACCGAGCTGACAAAATTTGGTTCTCATTCGTGGACTGCATTAAACAATTATTCAAAAATTATGTAAAAGTTACAAACTAATTGTTTGCAGAAAAAAAATAAAATAAAAAATAGTATTTTTATCACTGAAAATATTTGTGTGGAATAAATATATAAATATATTTGATGGTCTTATATACTGAGATCAAGTGTAAGCTTGAAGTGCAGTGCTGAGTGAAGTCGAAGTCGGGTGCGCTCTAAATCGTTTATAGAACGTGCAAAGCATTAACAGTTCAACAAATTCATTTGCCATAGGCCCCAAAAACAACATGAATTTTCAGCTGTTCAGCATGCTAATGGAGTTGTAAATAGAGAAATGTATGTATTAATCGAATAAGAAAGTAACTGACTGTCAAATACTCTGTTGTAATTGCAAAGAAATGTTTTTCAAGCTACTCAATTTGGCTAAATACATTCCTATATATAGAGAAGAGATAAAGAAAAATGGGTTTATTTATATATGCTAATAATTAATTTAAACATACAACTAATATACTCTATTTTACTTAGTATGCAGTGTATTTAAAAACCATTGCAAAATGTCTTAGGTTTGATATTTAAAGTCTCGACTCAGGGCTAAAAATTTAACTTTAAACAGATTAAAATTTCACTTGTGGCAAGAGGTGTTAAAAATCTTGTGGCTGCACACTCGAATGCATTTATATATATATGTATATATATGTAAATATATATGTGCTTATATATAGTAGTGTTCTACTTGAAGTGCATGAATGAATAATTCATGGATGCTAATTAATCGATTAAATAGTAGCTAAATATGCATAAGTGGGTCAGAAAATAATTTGCTGCAATCTGAATGAATTCAATTTGATTTCCAGTTGCATTTTACGAGTAACAGCTGTTGCAAAAGTTGTTCAAGTTGTACTCTTCACTTAGCATTTTTAAATAGTTTTTCCAATTTTTCAGCACTTTAGGTAAACACTTGAATGTTTACGACTTTAGATTATTTTTTGCATTTTAAAAACTGGCAATTTCAAATTGATTTATGTGCATTTGCGGGAATGTTTTGTTTTGTTAGCCAAATGTGTAACGATTCGAGATACGCTATGAGCTGTAGAGGAATATTTATCTTTAAATTTATAGTTACTAAATGATTGACTGACTGACTCATTGATGATTAATGCCTAAGAGTTAGGAAAGTGCATTCTTTACAATTGGTATTAATTGTTATTTAAATGAATTACCTAAAGAGCTTCGAAAACTTCTTATGCAATTAGTAGAAATTTAGTTGAAAACAGCTGCTTGGAATTTCAACTTATTGTGAAGATAAAAGATGATAAAAACTTAGAAAAATAAAAATGTAATAATTTAATATAATATACTTATTCTTATGCCTTGTTGGTTCAATATTATTTCTGACTACTCTCGTAAGTTTTTCGATTCTATGCTCTCATCCTCGATATGGCCTTCCATATTGATTTAATTTTCTATTATTTTGTGCTCCTACTGCTTTGTAAGCTTCAACGTGTCCTGTTGACTTTGTAATTTGATATTTACAATTTTTGCCTGTTGCTTTCCTTGGAACATTTTAGGTATTCTTGTGAGCTGGCATAGATTTGTGATTTTTGTTTATAATCAAAAGCTTTGCTAGCTGCAAATGCAACAAGCTCGTTTGCTGTTCTCTAACATCAGTCAAAAGTAGTTATTACCCGCAGTGGGGCCATAAAGTTGAGTACCTTATGGAGGAAGCTTAGCTGGTTGGAGGTGTTGGCTACACAGTAAACAAACATTCAAATTTGTGGGAAAAAATAATAAAAAAATATAAGTAATAAAAGTGTTTTTTGATTGCAGTTTATGTTTTAATAGTTTTAACAGATATTAAATATTTTTACAATCTTTCTGGGTTTCCTTTTGTCAGCTGCCATCTGTTGGGTGAGACTCTCATCCTGGAAGTTTTTTTCAAAGAATAACGGGAAGAGGCACAGATTGCATTAATTACTACATAAAAACAAATCCTTAAAATTTCAAGTTCTTTTAATTTTCAAGTATTCAAATTAATAGATAATTTGTTCACTGTGAAGTAGAGATGGGATCGGGAAAAAAAATGATTCCCGACTCATCCCGTTCTCGGAAATTTTTTGTCTAACATTTGGAACTCTTATGATAGATTAACATTCTTATTTAAGAATCATATTTTCTCAAAATCTTCTGCTACAAGACATGATCTGTTTTCTTCCAAAATTCTACTAGTCCTAGAATAGATGAAGTACTTACCTAGCATTTGTTCATTGCACTAGTTTCATAATAATAATGTATTTGAACTTATCTTAAATTTAACATGATTTATAAAATAGCTTATTTCCTCATCAATATCATTCTTCTGTTCCGTGATAAATTTTTTTTTTATTTTTTTTTATTAAATACAGCTTTACTATTATTTAATTCCCCAACTTAATTTCGAAACAACTTTATTTTGCCATGTATTTTAAATAATTATTTATTAATTTTAAAAAAGATTCTTAACACTATAAACTGTATCTAACAATCGTTCAACCCTATCGAAAACTCCATTTTTGTTTACGGTATCTAAGACTTTAGGTTTATGCAAAAATTGGTTACTGTGTAGTTTTGCTGAATTATTCATGGAACCACTGCACATTTCACACCTTTGGCTGTCTAATGCGCTCTGCGGTGAGGTTGTCAACGGTGCACAGCTCAAATTAGCCATGCAATTTGTACTTAACAATTTGCCACATTGCTGCAACTGTTGCAATAGCTAGAGCAGGCGAGGCGGAAAGCTTCTAGCTAGACTCTGGTGTGTGCAGAGGCGTTTTGCACGTCCGGAGCTAATAATAAAATGGACAAGGACTTAAACCCACAACACGCAGACACAGACAGAGGCAGAGACACAGACACCGACACAGCCGCAGACGCAGACTCAGCTGACGACAAGCGACAAGTTTATCACTTGTTAAGCCAGAGTTGCAGACACGCAGCCAAAAGCTATACCAAGACCGAGACATTGGCCAAAGCCAAGACTCCGTCTTCGTCTTCGTCTTCGTCTTGGATGCAGTCCGACGTGCTGGCAGGCGCAGATGGGCGCGGTAGATAACGCAGACAGCGCTGCCACAATTTGCATGGCAGCAGAGTTCAACTCCAGCCATCCCAGCCATCAGCTATCAACAGCAGCTAGCCACATTAACCCTTTAAGGCCCACTGTGCCAGGTGGCACAGAATCCAAATAGAGAACAGGGAAAAACATGGGCGCAGAATAGGCGCCCACACACATCGTCTCTTAAATAATGGCAGCCAATTGTGGGAATGACAATAACGAAACGATATGAGTGTGATAGACGTGCATAGTAGATACCCTGTAAATAGCAGTATGCGAGTGAAAAGTACTAAGGAGTCTATATCAGTGTAGGAGATACCCTGTAAACTGCTAGTCCTGCTATTAAAAGAAAATACTCGACGACCGTAGTAGATACCCTGCAAATAGTTATATGTGACTAGAAATTATTAAGAAGTCTATATCAGTGTAGGAGATACCCTGTAAACTGCTAGTCCTGCTATTAAAAGAAAATACTCGATGACCGTAGTAGATACCCTGTAAATAGCTGCATGTGACTGAAAACTATCAATGTAGGAGATACCCTGTAAGCTGATACTCCTGCTTTTAAACGAAAATATTCGACGAGCGTAGTAAATACCCTTCAAATAGCTGTATGTAACTGAAAACTATTGAGGAGTCTATGTCAATGTAGGAGATACCCCGTGAACTGCTAGTCCTGCTTTTGTGCTTTTGCTTTTGCTCGACGAGCGTAGTAGATACCCTGTAATCTGTTATTCTACTGAAAATTATGAAGACGTCTGTATCAACGAAGCTCATGTTGTTGCGAAATTGGTCGACAATCGTACGAGATACCCTGTAAACTGCAATTTTACTGTCTATGCTATAATACACATAATAACTGAAAATTATTAAGAACTCTGTATGAACCAAGCTCTTTTTGCTGATTAACTGAAAATACTTTACGAGCGTAGGAGATACCCTGTTATTGCTTTGAAAATTCTTAAGACGTCTGTATGAACCAAGCTCATGTTGTGAGTTACCTAAGGTAGCTAAAACACATCTAATAACTATATAATTAGCTATATACATATATCAATCAAGTTCTATCCTTATTTAAAGCATCTTCAATTAGTTAGAGGGAACAGTTCAAAACAAATCAGCTTTTGATGCTAATGCAAAATGTGAAGGTTGGAGCTATTTATTCTTTTGCCTCTTTATATAGTATATACCCCACTTGAAGTCTTCTCAACAATCTTAAGATACATTAAAATTCAAAGCCTGCCAATGGGCTAAAAATACTGTTGGCACGGGGCAGGAAACAAATGTCAGACTGATTGTCAACACAACAAATATTACGTATACGCAGCGTGATGTTCATTGATACAAGAGAGTTCGATTTGCTTTCGCTTCCGCATCATTTCAACTTGTCTGCTCAATTGTTGTCTTCGATTTCGCGGTGGCTCATTCAATTTTAATATGTTGCTTCAGCTGCTGTTGCCGCTGCGACAGCTGCTGGCAGCTTCAAACGTCATTTCATTCGTTTTACATTTTATGACTTTAATGGCCGATGACAATTTCAATTACATAAGTGCCGACTGCAGGCACTGCACAGTATGCACATCTGTTGCCGAGCCCCCATTTTTTGTCTGCCTTCTCCCCTTTGGGTATTTCAATATTATTTTTTGCTGCGTCTTTTTTTGACAGAACTCAGTTAATTGACTCAATCTATAGTCGATCTTTAATGTCAGATTCAACAAGCTTCTGGCTTTCGGTTAATACATTGGCGAAATTAATGGGGAAATTATCTCCACAGCTAATAGGATTTATTTGCAACTTAATTGGGGATTATGTGGGGAAATTGGCTGTTGATTGTGTGGTCAATAGAGCGTGTATAGGCAGGTGTTTGATAGAGTTAGCAATTATTTGGTAATCAATGAGGTCAATAAAATTATAGATTTGAATGTTGTCAACTCTCAACAATTCAGTTACAGGGTACTTAAACCTTTATATTTTGTTCTTCTGCTGGCATACCCCGTTTAGCAATTTAATTACAGGGTATACAAATAATTATTTAAGCTGCCTCCTCTCCAATGTTTCCAAATAATCTACTTCACACAACTTAACACACATATCTTGATAGCTAAGCACACAAAGCAAAAGGAAAATATATAAAGTTAGTTGTGCAAACAAATCAGGCAACACTCCATTACTTCCACTCAAATAACACAGAGAGAGAGAGAGAGAGAGAGAGACAGAGAGAGAGAGAGGGATTTACCTGCTGTAATAAACATGTGTGTAACCAAATGCCAAGCATCAGCTAATTGGTTGCAAAGGTCGCAAGAAAAAAAAAACAAAATAGTAGAATAAGATGCTGCGTACATCAATTAGTTGCTCCAATTAGCCTGGGCCCGAGGCTAAGACACAAAAGTTAGCAGCCAAATAGTAATTAACATTATTAAAGCACAACAAATTGTCGAATATATACAACCCGCTGCCACACCTGCTGGACACTTTGATTTGCAGAAAGTATCTGCCAGATACAAATACAAAAGGCTCTGCTTTTAACGTAACTTTAATTAGCAAGACAAACAGTTAACCCGCCCCCTCCCCCCGTTGCCCCTTTTCGAATAATGACAACTGTCGCCGTTCGCACTGCTGGACAGCAGAATCAACAACATAAAGGCAAGAGTGATCTTGGCGAGAGGGAATGACAAACAGATACCCTGTACACATGTGTAAATTCTTGAATTAATATAAATTCAATTGTAATATTATACCCTGTATCGGAATGTCTGACTGCCAAAGACAATATCAAACTTTAAGAGAAACAGACACGAATAAACGAACGTAGTCTGAAAAGCTTAAGAAACTATCATTATCATTATATTACATTATATATATTATCAAAATAAATTACAACATATTATATTATATTATATTATATTAAATTATATTATATTATACTATATTATATATACAGTGGAATTCCAATAATTCGTTCCCCGCTTAATCGAAAACCTCAACAATTCGTAAAATGAACTGTCCCCTGTTCGACAAATCGAATTCATGTGTAATTCGTGAAACATGTGATCCCCTTGCCATGTCGAATTATCAGGATTTGAGTGTATTATAAAATATATTATATTATACTAATTAAAATATTTGTTTTCTATTTCTTATATACTTTTATCTTCAGTGTAGTGTTTCAGACTATCCTTGAATTTACTTATAAAGTATAGAGAAATTTTATTACATTTCTTACATTTGCAAAATTGAAATATACCCAAACTTCATCATTTTGTTTACACGGTATATTCTGCTGTGTTTGACAGTGACAGAGGCAAAAAAATTAACAAAATTATAAAAATAAATGCCAAGCATGGAATTTAATTAAAATTTATATTGCTTGGCATTTCTACGAGGCCTCAAGGCTCAGGCTCAAAAATCATTTAATCGATACGATAAACAAAATATTAATTTTCGCCTCCTTCGGGATACGCTGCGTATGCGCAATTTTTGCAATAGACAGCAGTCCTTGTGTGTGTGTGCTTAATTTGAGGAAAAGATTTCGAGCAGCTGCTAATTGAATCTGTTATGCTTGAGCCGCCCTCGAGGCCTTCATCTGCCCTATCGGCAACATTGTTTGCCCCCGTCCTGCCCTGCCCTGCCCTAAGGACCTTCTGCTGCTGACATTCTGTTGCTGCGCCTTTTTGCACGTGTCCCGCAAATTGATAAGCCATAAATTTTCGTTATGGCCGAAGCAACAGTTGCGTCGCTTCAAGCCACATAAAAGGGCTGCGGTTCGGCTGGCCATTCAACCGCGCGCTCTCTCTCTCTCTCTGTCTCTATCTCTGTCTGTTTGCCACCCCCATCTCTCTGTCTCTCTCTGTCTGTGGTGTATCTGTATCTGCAACTCAAACAAAGTAGCCGAAAGTTGTCTGCTTGTACAATTCCTTGTTATGCTTCATTAATTTAATTTGGTTTCCACTTGGTTCTCTCAGGTTTTTTTTTGTGTGCTTCGACAAACAAAAGAACTTTTGGACACGCTTATGCTAATCCAAGGTTTTGCATTTTTCATAAATCTAGAGTTTTTCGGCTTGCTTTAAATGCCAAAAATATTTGCGTTAGATAACTTTGGCTTTACAGAGAGTGGGAATTGTTCATGCATTAAAAATATTATTTATTTTATTTGAAAGTGAATAATATGCATGTGATGAATAAAACCTTTATAAATGTGATATAATGAGTAAGTGCTTAAAGCTCCACAAATACATAAATATATTTACATATATTTATATATATTTGAAACAAACAAAAAGTTGCTAGAAGTTTGGTTTTCGCTTCGAATTACTTCAGACCTATTAACAAATCTGCTTAACTGGCATTTACTCGTAGGAACTCTGCATTATAGCATTTTAAATACTTTCACTTTAGCTGAGCTCCTGCTGAGCCTGTCATTTGCAATAGCAGCCCCCTGCACTCGGTGGCAAAATAAATGAAATGTGTTGGGTTAAACGACGTTGTCAAAGAAAACAAACATTGAGCACGTTACGCTAAGCTGCTTAAAAATTTATCGAATGTACGAGTGAAAGAGTATTCATGAGCACACACATATAAATACATACACATTCTTACACACATACATATGTATATACAATACAGTCTTATTGACATAGGGCCGTGAGGTCAAGCAAAGTTCTCATAGCCCAAGCAGGAGTCACGCTTTGATTGCCTGTCTGTCCATCCACTGGCTGACTGTTTGTGACTGCCTCCTCGGCGCGCATTGAAGATGTTGAGGGTACCAAACGATCTATCAATTTTGTTACTGAGCCAAGCCACCTGACAGCTATAAGAGAAATAATATTTGTCCAGCAGATACTCTATAAAATAAAGTGGGGGTAAATTGCGAAAAATATAAATTTGATCAAGTATATACTCAGAGCAATATTATACTTATATATGTTAAGAAATTGTAATGATTGAAAGGGTAATTCATGAATTGGCTGTGTGATTGCTGAAATAACTAAGTGATTGACTGACTGCTTAACAAATTGATTAATGACGTGATTGATTGACGGACTGATTGATGGCTTTAGTGACGGACTGAGTCACTGGCAGATTACTTGACTGATCGATTAACTTTGTGAATGATTGACAAAGTGACTTATTGTCTAAGTGATTTACTGACTGAGTGATTGACTGCCGGAGTAACAGTGAGTAGTACGATTTAATTGACAGATGTAAGAAGCGATAGAATGAAGAACGTTATTGGTTGACTGACAGACTGAGCACTTTCGTGACAGGCTGATTGATTGACTGAGACATTCACTGACCGAATAACTTAGTGTCTGATTGACCAAGAGACTGATTAACTAAATGATTGACTGAGTAACAGTGATTATTGACTAAGAGAAATAATTGACTGACTGATGTACGAGGAGATTGACTGATATAAGAAGTGATAGAATGAAGTTAGTGATTGGGTGAGTGACAAACTGATTGCTTTAGTTAGGGACTGAATGATTGACTGAGTCATTGATTGCTTGAGTGACCGAAAATTTTAATGAGTGATTGACGAAGTGACTGATTGATAAGTGATTGACAGACTGAGTGATTGAATGATGGAGCAACAGTGATTGATTGACTAAGACAAAAAGTTGATTGACTCACGTACGAAGTGATAAGCTAAGTGATTGATTGACTGATAGACAAGTTGATTGATTGATTGATAAAACTTAAATTATAAGTTCTTTTTTGGCGGCATACTTGCTAGCAATGTTTGCAGTATGTCTAGCTTTTCCTCATAGTTAAGCAACTCGTTCAAGAGCCAATCATTCTTTATAGAGTACATTGGCAACTCGTGAGCCAGCGCTAACAAAGTTGAGTGCTTGCACTTGCAGTTCATTTGGCCAAAAGTTGCGATTGCTGCCGATGCTGTCGCTGCTGCTGCTGCTGCTGGTGCTTGTTGGCAACGTCCAAACAATTACCCAGCAACAACAACAGCAGCAACAGTCAAAACTCAAACACAAAACATTGTTGGTCTGTTGTTGCTGTATTTGTAGTTGTTGGCCAAGAACCTTTCTCCCGTAGCCCATTTGGCAGATAAAAGTGCAGTCGTGCCCGTTGCCGCTCACACGTCTCGTTTAAGCCCTGGGACTGTCTGAATTACCAACGGGCAACGGGCAACTGGTATCTGGCAATGGGCCTGGGCCTGGGCACTCTAGCGGAACTTTGTGTCGCATTATGCCGTGTTGGTTGTCGTGGCTACATGGCCTACACATGTTGTTAACAATTGCTTTTCCAACATTTGTCTCGTTTTTTTTTTGTTTTTTTTTTGTATGTATGCATAGATGCAAAACTACACTAAAAAATGACTCTAGAATATTCCATACTAGACACAAAAAAATTTTAAATTTAAAAAAATATATATGTTATAAAAAGAAACAATTGATACAAGCTATAAAGTGTTAGATATTCACAAATATAAAAATAATTTTAAGATTTAATATAAGTTTATAATAAACTAAATGCAGCTTATGAATGAAATCTTTAAATTTACACAAGCGCTAGAAAAACTTACTTAATTTTCAGCTTAAGAATTTGGCTACACGAACTGCTTATATAATTTGTATGTGAAAACCACTTGTTAATTTCTCTGAGTGTATTGGCAACTGTGCAGCGGGTGCAGCGGGCTAAGCTCAATGTTCTATATGGCAATGGCTCTCATTATGTTTTGTTTGCGCTTGGCTGCAGTCGCAGCTACCCCCTGCTGCCTCTGCTACCCTGCTGTGCCTTTACCTGGCTGGCAACCCCTGCTTCTGCTGCTGGCTTTAATTATTTGCATGCCTTTTGTGCATTTTATCAATAATATACATATATATGTATGTTTCAATTGCGATTAACATGTTTAATTTTTAATAAATATAAATTGCGAGCCATAAGAACACAAATTCCTGCATTGATCTACTGGGAATATGCAATGTGCTTAAGTAATTGACTAGATTAAATGGATTATGACAGGCCTTTTGCTTTTATAAATGTGTATTTTATGCAGCTAACTAAGTGCTTTTTGAAAGTTATGCACAATTTCTTTGAGGGCAAGTTGTCTTGTGGTAACTAATCTACGCTTGATTAAGTTAGGCTTAAGCATATATAAAACTTTGCCCAGGATGAGCAGGCAGAGAGGCAGGCAACTGGACAAAGTTTGAGTCGAGTCACGAAAGTACTCAAAAAGTGCGAGGGCTTGCATGTGAGTTGAGCTCCACTTAATGTTTATAGAGAAAATAATAACAGTTAATAGTGTATAAGAATGGAAGTCGTTAGCTTTATATCATGAGATAATTTCAGAGCTCACATTAAAACTATTATTGTGAGCAAGGTCTCTCGCCTTGGGCAATTAAATGCCAAACGAAGGCATAATCAGTGCTCATTACAATAATCCGAATTTTGATTTATTAATTACAGCTAAAAGACAGAAAAGTTTATCTTCAGCTACCATCAAGTTCAAGGCCTCGACACACACACACATACGATTATCTTCTAGACCACGATATAAAGAAAGAGCATTGTTTATGGTTCATAAAAAGAAACATAAATTACTCGCCTTTGCGCGGCCATGATTTTGTTTTTTCTTTAAAGAAAAATATTTGAACGTGATTGCGTAAATATTGATCAACTGATTGAGAAGTACCATATATCAATCAGTCAATCAGTATTGTCAAATAGCTGGATGGTATATTCAGTGATCTGGGTCTTTCGTCTTAATATTAACGTTGATTTGAAATCAGTTAATTTATTGATCATTCAATTAATCAATCAATCAATCAGATTAACTTACTAATCTTTTATTGGGAGAAATATATATGATTTGTAGCAAAATGTAGCATTCTATCTATTTCAATTTTATTTCTACATTGATCCTCAATCAATCAATCAATCACTCAATCAGTATTGTGAAATAGCTGGATGTTATAATTGACGATCTAGCTGTTTCGCATAAACATATCCGTTGACTTTCAATCAGTCAATTTATTGATCATTCAATCAATCAGTCAGAAAAATACAAATCGGGCTTGGATAAACACTTAGTATTCTATCTATTTCTTTTTTTTCCCTAACCATGCAATCCGTCAATCAATCAGTCAATCAATCATTATTGTGAAAGAGCTAAAGGTGACAAATTAAACGATCTAACTGTTTTTCTTTAACATTAACATTTCAATCAATCAATTTATTGATCAATCAATTTAGCAATCAATCAATCTGAATAAAGACTTTTGTTAGGACTTAATATACATTTAGTATTCTATCTCTTTCACCATTTGATCATCAATCAATCAATCAATCAATCAATCAGTCAGTCAGTATTGTGAAATAGCTGGACGTTATATTTAGCGATCTAGCTCATTGCATAAACATATACTTTGATTTTCCATCAGTTAAAGTATTGATCTTTCAATCAATCTATCAATCAGAATGCAAAGATTTGCTAAGGGAAACCTCTCTGATTTTCACATACATTAAGCACTCTTTTTCGGTTTTATCTGTACGTTGATCCTCAATCAATCAGTCGGTTTTTTTTATAGCTGTCTGTCCTTGACTATGGTCATCCAGGAGAGCTGTAAGTGCTAATGCCCATGGCAAACATTAAAAAACTTTATCGTGGATTTTTCATGAAAAGCTCGAAAATAAAATAACTTTATCGTATGACGGCGGGGGCGTTCAGTTAAATGAGGGCGGGGCAGACGAAAAGAAAATAACAGCAAAAAAAAAACAAGAGACAGACAATCATAAATTGATGAATGAAACGTGGCTGACGGCAGGTGCCATCAGCTGGTTGTGTGTGGCATTAAAACCGGCCCAGCTTTTATTTGGGTTAATCAAATTTGGTCGCTGCTGCCGCTGCCGTCGCCATCGCCGTTGCGGTCGTTATCTTTAGCGTCATAAAACTCATGTCATGTCCATGTCGTGGGGAGGGGCGCAGTGAGGGGGAGAGAGAGAGGGAGGGAGCCCAAACCATTAGCCAGGCACTCAGGCAGGCAGTCAGGCACCTGTGTATGCTTCTGCCTTGTATCTTGTATCTTATGGATACATTTCACATGTGTCGCGCGTAATGCTCATTAAGAGCTGGGGCTAAGCAGCGCTCGCTGTTGGCCACTGCTGCACGCGGCTCTAACAGCAACTGTATTGTGTATGCCTGTGTGTGTGTGTATCTGTAAGATACGCGTTTCATGTTAATTACATGTCGCCGCAATGTCAGCTTTGTAATTATTTTGACAGCGCATTTTCTGTTGTTTCAGCATTTGGAAATCAACAAAGGCAACACAGTTACATTCGCCAGATTTGCGTTGATATTTTTTGCATAATGATGTGTCGATCCTGTTGCAGTAGAGACAGACTCCCCCTCCCCTTCCGAACTCAGTCTGTCAGTCAGTTTTTCAGTCAGTCAACGGCAACGTTTTGTGTAATGAGCTTTTTACGAGCGTCGCGCACTGTGATATGAGCTACTGCCAGCCGGCTATTGAGTTGTGTGCTCGTCCTCGTCCTCGTTCACGTCCTCGCTTATCGCGACGAAAAACAGTTAGCTAGTGTAGAGGCCCCGCGGCTATGCGAGAGTTGTCTTACCGGTTGAGAGGCAATTACAATTGATTTAATGAGAAATAAACAAACGAATGAAATTTAACAATGGCATTTGGGCTCACATTTGAACAGCTGTCAGAAAATCACAAAGGAATTAAGAGAATTCCGAATTTGATGACAATTGTAACTGCTTGAAGGTAACAAAAGTTATCATGCAATATAAATACTAAATTCATATTTTTAGATTTCCTTGAAATCTGTCTAGCAGTTAACATAAGTGAGAGTTTTATAAGTTTTCCTGCTTGTAAGTGAAGAAAGTATTCATAAATTCAATCAACATTTGATTATGTTTTATATATGTTATGTTTTATTCAAATAAACTTTAAGAGCAACTCTCGTTGGCAACTCACATACATAAACATTATTGCCTGCAGCGTGTCAATCAAACAGTTGCATCGATTTCGAGGTTTCCGGTATGATTTTGGGTTAGCTGCGATCCGGTTGACCGCCGAACAGATATGCCCCAAACAAGAACCGCAAACAAGGCAGCAACTGCTCCGGGTGGTGCGACTGCTGTTGATGACAACTGCATGTTGATGCTGGCCATACTTGATTGACTGTTCGACTAACTTTTCAGGCAATGTAATTCACCCTCTTTCAATCCACTCGGCAGTTGCATCAATTGGAAAATATATTTTCGCTTTCGGCAGAAGAGTTTGGTTCGCAGTTGCTCCGTCGCATAAATACATAAAACGAGTCGAGTTATTCGAATATTTGTAAACGATTTGCATAAGCAAAGGCAACAAACCAGCTTTATACTATTGGCAGCGGCTGTACACTTAACGAAAAAAGGGAGCAGAATGCATTAGTAGAATAGAAATAAAAATTGTTTTTGTTAACAAATAAATCATTATTTGCATTCATTAAATACGAATTGAAAATACCTGCAACTTGCATTTTATTATTTTAAAAGTTTTCGAAAATAGTTTGACAGTGTTATATTTTGTATAAAATTTAAGTAAAAAGTTCTAGTTGTCCTTTTTTCTTTCTTAAAGTGCAACTGTCAGATACTTTCAGCTTTTGTATTTATGCATGAGTCTGCACAGTAGGAAAATATAGTATACTATATACAATATGTATGTATGTGTATATGTAGATGGCTGTGTAGCTGTATATTTTACTCTTTGTGTCATTGTACTTTGAGGTTGTTGGCATTGCTTGGAGCTGTTATGATTACTCTTAACGCTTCGCTTCGTCTAACATATCAATGCTATCATAACCAGGCAGCAATGGATATGTATGCAATTGCAGACATTGATACGGCGGTTAAAGATGTGCATAAAGAAAATAGATAAACATATACAGGTATATTCACATGCACAGATGCAGTGAAAAATGTATAGGTATAAACACAAATATTCATAGAGTCAAATAAAATGTTATAGGGATATATTTAAATAGATACAAAAAAAAGATTGATATGGATACCTTTCAAAAACATATATTTGACTGGAAGAATAAAAGGTTTATTTAATTTATTTATATATGAAAATATTATATGAAAATATGCACATATGTAGCGACAAATGCACTTTCCTATAAAAAGATGTAGATATAAATGCAAAGATATAAAACCTCAGATACAAAGGATTATATAAAGATACAATTATGGACACAAATAGTAAAATCTCTCTCTCAGTGTTTCTAGGGCATTCTTTCTCTGATTTTATCTCTCACCCCTCTCTCTCTCTCTCTCTCTCTGTTGTCTCAACTTTTCATCCACACCTCGCTCATCTATGCCGCTTTTTTCGCTGGCAGAGCTCGTGCTTGCTGTGTTTCAGCATTAAATATGAAAAATCAATTTCAGATTCCCTACAACATCTAACCGCAGAATCATCGCCTCATAGCTACACACACTCACACACACATACACACATACACACATAGAAACACGCTTAAGGGACCAGCACATGGCAGTTAGCATATCAAGTGTACTTGCAGATTGCAATTGCAATGCAACCCTCGCCACATAACAGTTTATTGTCGGTGGGCAATGCATACATACATACATACATACATATACATATGCATATGCATATGCAGCGCAAATCGGTAGCTGGAGCAAAGGCTAGAGCTTGGGTCGGCACGCCCCTCTCTTTGCACATGTCTCTATTAACGCTTTGGGCAGCAGCAGCGAGTTTTCCTTTGCTGGACTTTCGGGCCGTTTGCATAACATGTTCTTGCGCTTCCTTAGCTTCACTGCTCGCTTTGTATTCGAATATGTATTCAATCTATCTGATGGACTGATTGATTGCAATACTTTAAAAAAATTAAATAAACCTAACTTAACTTAGCAAAGCCGCGTAATAATTGTCCAGCATCAATAGAAATGAAAATTCAGATGTAAATTTATTAATCTACCTAAATTAGAGTTTATATAAAAGTTTAAAATTAAAAAAAAAAAAAAATTAACTTAACTTGACTGGGCAAAGCCGGATGATAATTGTCTACAATCGATAGACATTGTAATTCTAATCTAAATCATTTTATTTAATAAAATTATGATCTATAACAAAAAATAAATAATTTAAAAAAATATTAAATATATACTTAACTTGACCGGATAAACCGGGTCATAATTGTCCAGTATCGATAGAAATCGTAACTTCTATTTAAATTAATTAATTTAATTAAATTATAGTCTATAATAAAAGTTAAAAAATTAAAAGAAAAGTATAATAAAAGAAATTATAATTCTGCTCTAAATCAATTAATTTAATTAAATTATAGTCAATAATAAAAGTTAATTTCTGCTAATTTTATGTTAGTTTCCAATCAATTCTGCTGAATTAGCTTGTCCATATATCTGACTACTTAGTTTATATAGGATAAATATGCGTGAGATTATTTTGATATTTATGACCCGTTTTTTGTACCCTTTCGCAGGCATTTTTAATGGGTTTTTACTTTTACGGCGGGGGCCAATGTCGAAGTCAAGTGCTGAAAGTTGGCAGCAAATTAATGAAGTTTTTCTCTGGCATATGATTAAAACTTTGCTCTCAGCTGCATATGGATTTTTTACGGCATGCATGGTGGGTGGGTGTGTAAATGGGGACGTGGCAGTTATGCTTAACACATTCTCTAAAGTTGGCCGCAAAACTTTTTACCCGCTACATTTCCATTTGCATTTGCATTTCGCTGTGCTCTTGCGGCTGCTGATGTCCATTACAATAATATCTTTTGGTTACATTTTCTGCTCTTTTCGTGCCGTTCCATTCTCTGGCATCAAACACAGATTTGACCCAGTTATAAAGCCCAGATCACGATTCTTTTTTATTTCATTTTTTTCATTTTACTTAGCCCCAAGCTCTGGGCTCTTACTTTATTTTGTTTGTTCAGTTTGCGTCTCTTTTAATTGTATTTGCTTCGTTGTGTGAGAGAGAAGTATTTTTCTTGCTTGCAAACGGCTAGATGAACAGCCAGCGGCTTAACTTATTTAAATTGTTATGTTTGTTTATAAGTTATTTAAAGTCATTCGAACAACTCTTTGGCTCTGCTCTTTTTTTGTGCGTCTTTTGTTCAGTCGCAATGCTTATTTACTTTCCATTGTTGCACTAAGCGGGAGCTCACTTTGGGGTTACATATATGTACATGCATATATATATATATATATTCAAGACATGGGTATTAGCCACGCTTTGTTTTGTGATATGAGCTTCAAATAAGTGTGGGAATTAGAAATCTAATTTTAGCATTGAATAATAACATTCAAAATAATGAGACAGAGTTAGGAATTTATCTGCATGGATCTTTCTTTCTCTCTCTGTGTTTCTTTTCTACCTTATATGATAATCGACTACGAAGTGAAAGAGTATATTGCTTTTAAGCAATGTTTTTTTTATACCCTTGAAAAATGGTATATTACAGAAGGCACAGAAGGAAGCATCTCCGATTATATAAAGTATATATATACTTGACGAACTGAGTTGATAAAACACTGTCCCTCTATCCGTCTATCTGGATCAACAAAATCTCCTAAGCTATAGTGCTGAAATTTTGCACATAGGCTGCATTCTGCTGCACTCATTGTATATCTCGGAATCATCCGGATCCGATTACAATATTCTATAGCTTCCATAGGATAGATCGGTTTTACGAAATGTTTTAGTAGGGAAAAGTTCGGCGCTATTGAAGTCTAAGACTTCAAATTTGGAATATATTCTAGTGTATCCCATCGCCATAAAAGAAGATATATTATATGTAACTACGCTTATTCTTCTATTTTATTCTTCTACAGTTTTAGAACTAGAACATCCAAATTTGGCATGTAGGCTGCTGTTGATCTTTCCTTTTGATCGTTTAAAAAGTTATATATAGTTATACATCGAGAATTTATTTTGGAATGTATAATAGTTTATGCATCCTCTAATCCCTAATCCTCTAATACCGAGTTAACCTATTCTGCAGAATATATAATTTGCTTATAAATATTGATTTTTGAATATCTTTAGCTGTCTTTTGACCTTGAACAAGTATTTTGCGATATTACTTGTCTTTTATTTGATATTCAGTCAAATACGTCTTTCAAATATAAACGAGATATAATTTCACTTTAAAAGATTTAAAAGATTGGCATATTAAATGTATTTTTATTCTCAACTAACTAACTTATTCTGCTCACTTGCAGCTTTCAGTCAGCTATTAATTTTTTATTTGATTTGCAGTCGATAGTTGGATTTCTATATATATATATATAAATCCGATTCAGTTCAGTTTGACAGCACTTTTTACCGTTAATTGCAATAGCATTTGCAGCTAATTCAGTTAATTCGCGCTCGGGTAAAGCATTTTCCTCTTTCGTTTAACTGTTTTTTCAATGCAACTGGCAACAAATCGTGTCAGGCTTAGGGCCCGGGCCAGTCGAGGCGACGGCTTTTTAATTGACAGGCGGCAAGAGAGGGTTTAGAGAGGACTCAGCTGTAAAGCGTGGGAGGGCCCACACAACAACCATGGCCGATGGGAACTGGGCAAAAAAAGGTCAGACCAGGTAAAGGTAGAAAGAGAAAAATAGAGAGAGAGAGTGCAAAAAATTGACTAAAAGGCCTTTCAGACAGCTGTGTGTTGTCTGCATTGGTTAAATGGCAGCTGGGCTGTTGCTTTTCGAAGGGGAGGCACGAAACGGGACGATTGACTTGATTAAAGATTTCACACTTGATTAAGCACTGGCTGGCTGTAGTCGTTGTTGCCGTTGTTGTTGCCACACAGCTCCAGTTGCAAGTTTCAAGTTCGTTGCAGCAATTGATGAACGAAATTTAATTTTGTGTTTTGTTCGTTTTTTCGGTTTTAATTTCCGAGGTTGGCAGCTGTGCCAGTTGCTTTTTTGTCGACAGTAACATTGTTGAAAATAAAAATAAAAACAAAAACAAAGGCAACAGCTAGCGCGATTTTGTGGAGCAAAACATGGTCAAAAGAAGACGCTGCGATTAATGCCAACAGCCAAGCAAATAAATGTGCAATAAGGATTGCCATAAAAAGAAAATGAAATGTGTGAAACAAACATTGACACTGACATTGACATTGACTTTGACATGAGGATAAATTACAAAAAAAAGACTCTAGGTTAGCAGGAATGCTTCATTTGATAATTGAATTTTTAATCACTTGAGTTCTAAGCTTAAAACTATGAAATGTAAAAGGTAGACTGAAATACTTATTGATTCAATGATTGACTTGAACTATGAATCTTTAATTAAAATTAAAACTTATTGACAAAAAAATAAAGTTATACAAAATTGATTAATAACTTTATTTTAAAATTAAGATAATCTAATTTAGCAGCGAATCTTTTTATTGATATATAAACAACAGAGTGATTGAATGATTAGCTATAGGAATAAAGATTGAACTGCGAAGCTTTCATTATGTTCTTATACTCGTTCGCGAACTGAAACGAGTATATTAGATTTGTGCAATGTCTGTCTTGCTGTTGGTCCACCTGTATTTTGAAGCAAGAAACTTGAAGTTTGGAACATATACTCGAGAGTACTGAAATGAAATTAAATATAAGTTAATGTTCCCCTCCTCCTTAGATTAATCAAATATTACTTGAGTATTCTAATTGATCTTTGGCGGACAATATGGTTTGCTTTCGATACATATGTATGTGAATAACCATAAACATAGAACAATATCTAACTACAACAAAGTGAATTCTAACTTCAAAATTATAATTTACAAAGCAATTGAAAAACTCCTTGACTCAACATTTGACATACGCCTCACCGGGGCGTGGTAAATCGTTAAAATTTATATTTTCCACAGCTTCAACTGTGGGATAACATAATTTGCAGTTTCTTTACTGTTGATCCCATTTACTGATAGTCAAATTAATTATATGTTCCGCCCATAGGGGCGTGGTACATCCGAAAAATCAATATTCCAATAAATTTAGCTATAACGTGAACGAGTATATAAGCAGTCGGTAGCGCCCGACTGCAATGTTCTTACTTGTTCCTGTTATCATTGATAAACAAAAATAGCTTGATAATTATGAAAAACTCTTAACTCTGCAGCTAGCTTTAGTGATTGACTGAAGAAAGAAGAGTTCATGATCAAAACGATGCTTAATTATTGAGACAAAGGTGATAGCATTGTTTATTAATATATGTCAAATTATTTATGTCCACAAAAATTAGCGAATCATAAATGTTTATTAATGCTTACTTCGATGGACAATCAATTTTTATTGCTAATTGTTAATGACTCATATTTTTCGTATTTTGCAGCTATTCATTATACGTATGCCATATTAAGAGGTAAGTGTATGGAGAGCACACACACTCTCTCCCTCCCCCTCCCCTCTTCTTTTTACACATAACGAGCGCCATTCAGTTATGCTTTTCCCAGAGGTTCGTCGTATCAATCTTAATTTATAACAAATTTAATATGGTTGGGCTTTTGTTTTTTATCGGGTTGGTGGCAGAAGCAGTTCGTGTCTGGCAACTGGAAATACTGTGCGTATTCTCCTAGGACTTATCCAACTTTGACGCCTACACATGTGGCAGCTCTACCACACATGCAAATGTGCAATGTGTTTTCGAGTGTGGGCGTGGCATGGTTTTTGGTTACAGCCAAGCTTTGCTCTTGGCGTACGTTTTGTTATTTTTCTTGCCATTTTGTTTTTATTTGTGGCAGAACGAATTCTTTCTGACCTTGCAGCATACGAATTGTGCGTGCCCCATGTTGCGTGAAGGCTCGTAAATATGCTGCGGCAAAAACTCGCAAAAAATGTTACGTGTACAGCAAAAGACACTTAAGTGATTTTATGGCGCCATTTAAATGGTTTTCAAATCTGTCAAACCTAAAAAGTACAAAAAAAAGTATATGTGTGTGTATGTGTGTGTGGAATGCCAAAGAAAGGGGGCTGAGCCATAAATTTGCAGCCAGGTTTTGCCAACTAAATGTAAGCTTTACGAAACAGCTCTGAAATGTATGCAACATAGCTCTGACTGTGTTGCGTGAGTGTGTGTGTGGGTGTGTGTGTGTGTCTGTATTGTGCGTTCAAATGCGCTTATCAGCAACAAGTCGATGAAAGCGTTTTGAACGGCCCAACGTAAACAGTTTGTGAGCAATTGAACAAAAACAAGAGTTTTATAGTCAAGCTTAAGCTGCTAGAGAATACCCTGTACTCTGCTGCTCAACAAAAGTTGTTATATAAAGGTTTTTTTGAAAAGCTAGTAGTAAATCTGTTATAAAATATATAATAATTTGATAGTATATATATAGTATGTGATATAAAATATATTCTATAATTTAATAACTTATAACTTTATATATGATTATGTATATACTTTGATTACTTTTAAAATTCAACAAACTATAACAAAATATACGAAATTACTTAGTGAACGACCCAATATATACAGATAGTTCTTACAACCAATCAAGAATATATACATATATATTTACATACTTTTCTTCATGCAAGTCTACCTTTATCAATGACATACCTGAACACAACTGCAATATGCCCTATTTTATTGACTGAGTGCAGAGTATGAAAAGAAGTAGAACAATAAAAGGGTGCACAGTGAATATACAGTTAAACGACTATAGAATACCCTAAAATGTCAGCTTGTCAATCGTATAGAGACTTCAAAATGCCCTTTGTAATATATTTTCCTGAGTAAAGGCTAAAAAGGAAAACAAAAAATAAACTTATTTGTCTATTAAATAATCTTCTATAAATTACTTGGCTAGTCTCAAAGAGTTGATGTAATATTAATATACCTTCAATTTTGAATTTGAAATGCTGAGCATAAAGTGGAATTCAGGTTTCTGTGTGCGGATCGCTGTCTGCGGCTTATCAACAGCTGTCGTTTTGCTTGGACTGCCTATTGAAAGGGGCTCTGATTGACTGCCACTGTCAGGTGATTAGGGAGCGAGGGATGGAGGCATGTGTCTGTGTTTTGGCAAAAAGCACTTGAATTTAGGGAGCAGGGTGAACATTTTGATTGCGTTGCCTTAGATAAATTATATCCTATAGCTGCATGAGCTGCAGAAGCCAAAGAATTCTGTTCAACATGTGATTCAGCAATATACTAAATACACAAATTTAATATTTTATCTCTATTTAAGTGACTGACTCAATGTTTGAGTGAGCGCTCAGTTTTTAACAGAAGTTAAATACTTAAATGGAATATCTTTTAAATTTATGATATTATTATTTTATGTATATTTCATAATTATTGTAGTATTAGCAACTTTTAGCTGTTAATTGAATAAAAAGCTATGGGAGCTCCAAAAATTTCACAGCTCTTAAGCTGCGCGGTCTTTTGATTGTGTTCATTGTGTTGCGTATACGCAACGTGCGCCCTGAGAATTGCTTTGTTTGCTTAGGCTTTTGACTGCCTTCCGCTGGGCTGGTAGCAGGAAAGTCGCTTGTCAATATTTACGCTACCAAAATAATGTATAAATAATTGCATGTCACTCGCTGGCAAACAAACTCACATTTATAACAAATATATACATACATATATATATGTATTTATACACCATATTGTTGCTCCCTTTTGAGCATTTTATTTGGCTGTTGACAGCTCTCGACACCGCAAGCTAATCGGCTGGCTCAGCTGTCAGATTCGACATTAGCATAATGACAGCCAAGTGGGCGTGGCACAAAGCTACAATATGCACGCAATAATTACTCTTATTTACGCATACAAAAAGGAGGAGACAGAAAATGCCTCAACAGACAATTTATGATGTATCACGACATGTCCATGAACATGAATATATATGTGCACATATGTATATAGTATGTAAAATCAATACAGCGCATGCTAAATTTGTAACACATTTTTCCACACTGTCGACACGTAGGGAGCACATCGATGCGAAATTGCAGTTGACAGCGCATCTTAAATTATGCAAGAGCTGAAAAATGCAGAAATATATATATATATATATATATATATATATATATATAAAGTGAATGGCAATTACCAGAAAATTGCTTTATTAATTAAGTGACCAGCAATTGGCAGCCAGCGGTCAGAGATGTTGGTCCCTGTGCATGTGGCTTGTGGGCGGGGCTTCGTGTGAGAAATGAGACGTCCATTAGGCGAGTCGAAACGACACTTATTGATATTGACAAGGGTTAAGGCTGGCTTTTTGGCTCATTTGGAATGCGTTGTTTCAGCTATGTGTAAACTATGTGTGTTTCACAAGAATATATGTTTGACTCTTATTTGCGTTTGTCTTAATTTCTTTGGAACTAACTATGCATGGTTAATAAGCAAGTTTTAAGTTTTTTTTTTTTCAAATTTCAACAGATGCCGTTTTTTATTTCTGATAAAATTGATTATAGCGAGCTCAATAGAGTATTTGCATGGTGTGTATTAAGCCTTTAAGTAACAGAAATTTTTTTAGTATTAGATGATAGTTTCTACAGAAGCAAAGAAAAGTGCTTAAAGATCTAATAAAATTTGTCAAGTATTAGTTATCATATACATTAGTCTCTATAGATGCTTCACAAGTATAGAAAAGTGTTTAAAAAATCTTATCAAATTTCTCTAGTAATAATTGTCATATATATTAGTCTCTATAGATGCTTAAAAAAACTTTAAAAATTTCTTGAAAAATGATTTAAAATTTTTTTAAATAAACTTTACAATTTCTTCAGTAACCGTAAGAAATATTATATTAGTAAGAAACTTATTCTAAGACGAAGATGTTCGACTTAAAATCTAGAAGCCAATCAGTTTTGGCATATTAACCCAAGCAAAGCAAACTTAGCTTCAAGTTAAGCACGCATTTCCCTAAAAGTTTACTTAAGCAGCTTGTCGAAAGAAGCTCTTAGCCCCCGTCACAGACTTGTCAGCGCATACTCGTGAGTGTGTGTCTGTGTGTGTGTGTGTCGACGACATGTCTGCAAAATGCGAGTTTGTCGCCCTGTTTGTTGTTGTTGTTGCTGCTGTTGGTTTTGCGGCTCATAAATCACAAAAATTTGCGCGTGCAAAATTAATAAAAAACAAGTAAGAAAACTCTAGTCGAGCGTGCCCGACTAGAAAATCCCCTGAACAAAATAAAATATATAAAGTAGTTAAATTGCACTAAAAATTCTTTATTTACTGATGTATATAAACTATGCCTTAATAATATTACATTAAAAACTTATTTACTTATAATTAAATATATTTACACTAATATACCCTATCCTGAATACTTAGTGAAATACCATTATGATAACTATATACCGTCTCAAAGGTCCTAGCAATAATTTCCTCATTGGGTAGATTTGAAAACGCCCAATCAATATGCGAATCAGAATTAGTTGTAGGCGTTTTCAAATCTAATAAACATCTAAAGTTTCTCCTAATCAAATCATTATATATACTCCTACATGTGTCCATTTTGCTTAAACACAAATTAAAATCTCCTAAAATGATAGACTGCCCTGTCGAAAATTGCTGAGACAGTTCCTGGAATTGTGCTTTAAATATCCCTAATGGATAGGACGGACTTTTATAAATTACTATAAAGCTTAACGACTTATACTGAAACTTGACATACTCAAAAACTGATGATCCACATATTTTTCTAACGCTAATGCAACTAGAAATATTATTTAAAATTTCATCCTTAACGTAAACGATGATACCCCTTTTAAGTCGAACTGCGTTAGGTATTACTTCGCAATCAAGGCGGACAACAATATTAAACCCTGGAATATCAACATTTTCGTTTGCGTATGAAGACGCTTCTACGAAACATAAAATGGACGACTGAAGCATTAATCTGTCGGATCGAATGTCTTCAATATGACAATGAATGCTTTCAGTATTATGAAAGAAAATATCTAAAGCGGCACTGTTAACTAAGTGATCATAATGTGAACGAAGTAGTTTCTCAGACCGCAATAGTACTATCTGATTTTGAACCCTATCATCATTTTTAGGGGGCTTAGGAGGAACAAAATCTCCAATTATATACAACCCCGAAGCAGTTGTTGCCCTACTACAAGCTACGTATATTGACGCACGTTGCATTCGAGGGCAAGTGTGGACCACCACTTTGCTATACGTAGCTCCCTGACTTTTGTGAATAGTTATACCTTCTGCAGGTACAACTGGAAACTGCCTACGGTCAATAGAAACTTGCTCATTTTTCCTATATTGAAAACTCCTATTTATCTTTTGAATTGGGGTCCATGAAGATTCTGTGTGATGCGCACACTTTGACCGAGCAAGTAATCCTACACTATCCTCTGAAAATTGCATCCATAAAACATTTGGAGCGTTGGATGCATCGAAATCTACTTGCATTAAAATACCTGTAGCGCCATTGACTATCCCATCCTCGGTATCTACGTTAACCGTTATCATATATTTGGCAGTAGTCTTCAGAAGAAGAGATCTACACAATCCTTGTGTTTCGGACGGCTTAAAGCTACTCACGGCTTCTAAAATTCTTGCCCTATTCGTTGCATTTAAGTGAGTAGCTTTTATAAAATCTTCAGCAGTTGAAAAATGTGGATCTGTCAAAATTGCGTTAAGCTTTATAGTGTTATAGTTATCCGTCGCCGCATTTGTACTAAAAAGATGAATAGCATCATCGGGCACAGCCGATGGCTGACAAATGCGGGATCGGATGAGACTAACATCATCGGTTGTCATGTTTCCCGATGCCATGTTATTGAGAGCAAAAGCAAAAGTTTGGTCTTCCCTTTGTCTCATTATTTCTGTGAGCTCAAAATACTTAAAAAGGTCCCACAGAGAAGAAGCGTATATCGCACTGTAGGGATCATGAGAATTGGATTCAAAAATCCAACGGTCGCCTACTGGTGATAACTGTCGTAGATCCCCAAATACTATAACAGAAATACCACCAAATGGAGAAGTATTTTTAAAAATTTGTTTTAGACGTGAGTCCAATTGAGAAAACATTTTCGAGCCTACCATAGATATTTCATCTATTATAATAATTTTAAGGTCGATTAACCTTGAATGCAAACTATTAACTAAGTCATTGCTTAAAGCTCTCATATCAGAACCAGATTGATTAACTGGTAGGGAAAACATGGAATGCAGTGTTGAACCACTAATTCCGAAAGCAGCTTTACCTGTTGGGGCACAGAGTAGAATTTTAGCTGAACCATTACTCCCAGGCCTACTATTAAATAAATGGGATAATGATTGGAAAATGGACGTGATAAGTCGGCTCTTTCCGACACCAGCACCACCTCCAACAAATTCGTAAAACACCGAATTACTTTTAACATTGTGTAAAACATGTGTAAAGTAAGTCTTCTGTTTTAAATTAAGAGACCTAACAATATCTGATATCCTTTCGGACGAAAATAAAGCTGGAAGCTTAATAATTCGGACATTTGTGTCTACCTCCTGATGCTCATCCGTTCCATTAATGTTTAAGACATTAATTCTAGGATCTATTTCAGGCAATCCTAAAACTCTAAACCTATCATCTACTACCTCTCTATTTTCAACTTGTCCCTCAGTTTCTTCCTGCACTGCGTTATTAAGAGCATCCTGAAGCTCACTATCATCTAAACTATTATATTTCCTACGATTTGTGTCAACTAACTCCTGATTTAGGCTACAAAACGATTCGCAGTCCCTCATAACTAACTCTACATTCTCGTCTCTCCAAGGGACATATAACATTACTAATTCCCTAAAGTACTGGCTTCTCTCAGTATTAATATTAAATCTCCTATACCTAATTATACTGGGAGTGCGCCTCTTCCTAACGAAACCACTACCATTGCGAAGTGCAAAAACTAATGATTGGGATGTGGTTGGTGGTTCAATGCCATCCTGATCAACTTCAACTTGGCGAGCTCCACTATGCTGTTTGCTAAAACTATAAAAAGCTGCAAAATCAGCTAGGCAAACATTTTCTAACGCGTCTGGACGCTGAACATAATGTTCTAAAAGTCCTAATAAAAATATGTCTGTTGAGCCATCGGGTAAATTTTCTAAGTCTTGCCTAGACTTTAGCATTCTAACCCGATGCTCTGGTAATGAAGTATTAATGTATACTTCAGCGTTACTGCTTTCTGACAAATGCATACCTAAACAGCAGTAAACCGCTTCCTGGGCAGATATTTCTGTGCCCGAAATAAATTTGTGCCCTATATGCTGTAACTTTTGTTTAATTGTTACATTACCCCTGCTAATCTCACTAACTGCTTCACGCATTAACTTTGAAATACCTCTCTGGGACTTGTTAATATAATTAACGACGTAACTGCAGCAAGCATAGGGATCTAATATAAACTGTATATCTATATTGGCTCGCTGCAGTTGGATAAGGTACTTATTATAAGCGTTAAGCTTAATTGCTGCGAATGATCGCTTTAAATACACTTTGGGCTTTTTAAGGTTCGACCTAAGCGCATTTATATAGTTCTCATAACTAAGGTTAAGTTGATCATGGGACAAAAAGTTATTGAAATCACTAAGAAAATCTATGGTTTCACGATCAAAAGGATGTTCCAAGAAGC
Organism: Drosophila gaucha; assembly: GCA_035045545.1. Taxonomy (NCBI): domain Eukaryota; kingdom Metazoa; phylum Arthropoda; class Insecta; order Diptera; family Drosophilidae; genus Drosophila; species Drosophila gaucha. The sequence continues at coordinate 923,491 of JAWNOY010000287.1, forward strand.
CCTGAATTTTTTCAAAATTTCTACGATGCTCATCTACGTTTTGAGCATTTTCCTCAAATGGAAACACAATTTCTGTTTGGGGCATGGGAGGGTATGGAATACCGAATCTACAAATTCTTTGAGCCCTAACTTCTCGTCTACATGAGTGCCCGTGATTGTGTGTTTGATACTCCAAATATGGAGCCACATCCGGGTCACTTGTATCAGTTGTGATAAACTGATCAATAAAGGACTTTATATTATTTATGCTTGACTCATCAGTCAAGTCAAGCTTTGGGGCATCTTTCAGCCAAAACATGCCATGAATGTGGGGGGAGCCTCTCTGCTGAAACTCAACTCGCCAATAAAACTTAGTCACAAAATGACAGCCGAACACACCACCTTCCTTTTTCATTAATTTTAAAACCTGCCTATAGCGAAAATCAAAATATCTAGCGCAAGTCACTGGATCGGCTCTAATCAGACGGGCCTTGTTCTCAAAACTTAAGCTACCTGCAACTTCCTCAGTAATCTCTACTTTGTCTACATTTTTGGAAAGTAAAACCAAAAGCTCCGTCCACCTAGTCTCTGCTGCCGAAAAAGTGATAAAAAAGGTCGGAAGACCAAACTGCCTAATCATAGCCATCACCTTCTTCTTTTCTGATTCCCAGTGAGCAGGCGACGTGCGAATCCCTTTTAAAACCCTATAGCCATCATCGTGGCGAATTATATTATCTACGTGGTCCTGATTAAGGGCATTTGCCGCTGTAATGCCGTTAGTGGCGCTGTGCTTACGCAAGCAAATTGATGTATTATTTCTAATATTCATCATTTCTAACTTCTTATAATTGAGAAATAATTTGTCAGTTCTACAACCTCTTCTATCAAAATTCCTAAGTTCTGACCTAACTATGGTTGTAAAACTTTCTTGACACTTTCTCTTAATGCCAGCAAAGATAGTTGGGAAGGCCAGCTCCTCTGAATCACAATCTTCGATCAAGTCTAATGGTCGCTGGCCTTCTCCAGGAGCTATAATTATTCTTTGCATGGCAATATTTTCTACAGGGACATTTTCTAATAAAGTTTCCTGGCCTCCTGGATTAATGTTTTCTATATCCCTAATATCTTCCTCGTTTAGTGAGGCTTGAGCAGATCTTTCTACTAATTCTGACACTATGTCCCTATCTTCAGCTGATGCAACGAAGGGAACTTCGTCAGACGAAAAGGAAGTCAGCCACTGTTCATTAACAGTAACCTGGTGCTTCCTATAAAGCTCTGTGTTGACCAAAAATCTTATTGCATCAGCAACTTTTGATGGCCTAATGGTTTCAGTCATGAAGTCATGCCTATATTCCATTCTACGCTTTAAATGGATCTGGACTACCTCAGCTTCGCTAAACGCTCTTGGAAGAGACGTAATAACATTGGCCACAGGAATAGGAACATTGACTACTGCACCTTTAATCGCATTTTGACGACCATATCCTAATGATTTGATGATCATAAAAGGAAGGCGGGGAGAAATAAGCCTTTCTTCTAAAGGTGTTAATCCTATCAAGCACTCTGGTAGGTCTGGAAAATCTAGACCATTCGAAATTGCTGACTTTGGTTTTTTGCCCAATCTAATACTAGCGCTACACGTTTTGCAAAAAATATATTTATTATTGGGTGACGTGAAAACAGTAGATAACCTTAAAATATCTGCACTGTCTTCTGCATTGCATTTGCTTTCTACAACATCTCGTGCAATTCTGCTAACTTGATGAGGAAACCACAAGCCTTTGCAGCAAATGCAAACCTGATCTGGACCCTGCTTGACTATTCTATTATAGTTATCTATACTATCACATAAGCTAGTGCGTATGTTTTGGATTTCCCTATCTTCTGGAAGAATTTCTGCTCGTACCTGTCTAATTCGATTAGCATTTCGCATAGTCTCTTCAATTCTATTTTCTATATTATTTCTGTATTGTGTGACTCGTTGCAACAAACTTCTATTGGTATCAAATGCCTCTTGCCGTGATTGCAATCGCGCATGTCGCCTTGCACTTGTGTTACGTGACTGTTCTATAAGTCGACGAATATTGTTATTTCTAGACCGTGACCTCAACAGTCTATCCCTTGCTCTTTCTAAAATCCTTCGATCCAAATATCCTCTGCTTTGGGAGTGCTCTTCAGTATTACGCTCCTGTTCTATCACTCTATACACAGGATCTTGCCTACGCCTTGATCGACGCGAAGTATCGGCCATTTGTTCCTGTTCTCTAACTAGAGGATCAGTTCGTCTGTTGGCGTGCTGTTCAGTATTTTGCTCTTGCTCAATCTCTCTATAAACAGGATCTTGCCTACGTCTTGATCGACGCGAAGTATCGGCAATTTGTTCCTGTTCCCTAACTAAAGGATCAGTTCGTCTGTTGGCGTGCTGTTCAGTATTTTGCTCTTGCTCAATCTCTCTATAAACAGGATCTTGCCTACGTCTTGATCGACGCGAAGTATCGGCCATTTGTTCCTGTTCCCTAACTAGAGGATCAGTTCGTCTGTTGGCGTGCATTTCAGTATTTTGCTCTTGCTCAATCTCTCTATAAACAGGATCTTGCCTACGCCTTGATCGACGCGAAGTATCGGCAATTTGTTCCTGTTCCCTAACTAGAGGATCAGTGCGTCTGTTGGCGTGCATTTCAGTATTTTGCTCTTGCTCAATCTCTCTATAAACAGGATCTTGCCTACGTCTTGATCGACGCGAAGTATCGGCAATTTGTTCCTGTTCCCTAACTAGAGGATCAGTTCGTCTGTTGGCGTGCATTTCAGTATTTTGCTCTTGCTCAACCTCTCTATAAGCAGGATCTTGCCTACGCCTTGATCGACGCGAAGTATCGGCCATTTGTTCCCGTTCCCGAACTTGAGAACTTAATCGATGAGTAGCACGATTAACAGTGTTTTCTCCCTGTTCCAAATTTCTAACTCTTAAGTTATTTCTTCGAGTCTGACGTCGTTCGCTATTATGAAGCTGCTCGGCTTGACTATATTCAATATTTTCCCTACGCTGTCTTTGAGAAATTGCATTATATTCCCTTTGTGTTTCTAAATTATCTGAATTTGATCTATTCAACTGATTTCTAAGTCTTTGCCTTTGAGACCTGACTGCAGCCGAACTTTTTCTTGTTCTTGGCATAATTATAATCTTTTGTACTATGACAATATAATATATATATATAAAACAAGTAAGAAAACTCTAGTCGAGCGTGCCCGACTAGAAAATCCCCTGAACAAAATAAAATATATAAAGTAGTTAAATTGCACTAAAAATTCTTTATTTACTGATGTATATAAACTATGCCTTAATAATATTACATTAAAAACTTATTTACTTATAATTAAATATATTTACACTAATATACCCTATCCTGAATACTTAGTGAAATACCATTATGATAACTATATACCGTCTCAAAGGTCCTAGCAATAATTTCCTCATTGGGTAGATTTGAAAACGCCCAATCAATATGCGAATCAGAATTAGTTGTAGGCGTTTTCAAATCTAATAAACATCTAAAGTTTCTCCTAATCAAATCATTATATATACTCCTACATGTGTCCATTTTGCTTAAACACAAATTAAAATCTCCTAAAATGATAGACTGCCCTGTCGAAAATTGCTGAGACAGTTCCTGGAATTGTGCTTTAAATATCCCTAATGGATAGGACGGACTTTTATAAATTACTATAAAGCTTAACGACTTATACTGAAACTTGACATACTCAAAAACTGATGATCCACATATTTTTCTAACGCTAATGCAACTAGAAATATTATTTAAAATTTCATCCTTAACGTAAACGATGATACCCCTTTTAAGTCGAACTGCGTTAGGTATTACTTCGCAATCAAGGCGGACAACAATATTAAACCCTGGAATATCAACATTTTCGTTTGCGTATGAAGACGCTTCTACGAAACATAAAATGGACGACTGAAGCATTAATCTGTCGGATCGAATGTCTTCAATATGACAATGAATGCTTTCAGTATTATGAAAGAAAATATCTAAAGCGGCACTGTTAACTAAGTGATCATAATGTGAACGAAGTAGTTTCTCAGACCGCAATAGTACTATCTGATTTTGAACCCTATCATCATTTTTAGGGGGCTTAGGAGGAACAAAATCTCCAATTATATACAACCCCGAAGCAGTTGTTGCCCTACTACAAGCTACGTATATTGACGCACGTTGCATTCGAGGGCAAGTGTGGACCACCACTTTGCTATACGTAGCTCCCTGACTTTTGTGAATAGTTATACCTTCTGCAGGTACAACTGGAAACTGCCTACGGTCAATAGAAACTTGCTCATTTTTCCTATATTGAAAACTCCTATTTATCTTTTGAATTGGGGTCCATGAAGATTCTGTGTGATGCGCACACTTTGACCGAGCAAGTAATCCTACACTATCCTCTGAAAATTGCATCCATAAAACATTTGGAGCGTTGGATGCATCGAAATCTACTTGCATTAAAATACCTGTAGCGCCATTGACTATCCCATCCTCGGTATCTACGTTAACCGTTATCATATATTTGGCAGTAGTCTTCAGAAGAAGAGATCTACACAATCCTTGTGTTTCGGACGGCTTAAAGCTACTCACGGCTTCTAAAATTCTTGCCCTATTCGTTGCATTTAAGTGAGTAGCTTTTATAAAATCTTCAGCAGTTGAAAAATGTGGATCTGTCAAAATTGCGTTAAGCTTTATAGTGTTATAGTTATCCGTCGCCGCATTTGTACT